>CM033791.1:8656121-8945604 GCA_019656835.1 Rhododendron ovatum
GTTTCAAACGGTGCCCTGCCCTAATTTTTACAAACAAGAGAATATATATACGTTGGAAGAGCCCCGTGTACTAATCACGCCTTTTGGAAAAGGTGGAGGAATTATTTATTCGAGTTAAACGATTTCTTTTAACTCAAACAAATAAGGGGGGCATTGTTTGTACCACAAATAATATTATATTTTTACCCATCGATTAGGTGACACGTGGCAGGGGTAAAAATATGCAAATGTGAAGATAGCATGGACTTAACTTAATAATTCTGAATCGAGGTAAATCGATGGTGAAACTATAAAAAAGTCTTGTCCGTCGATTGACCTACACGTGGCATGTTCTTTTGACACTTTTGATCGTCGATCAGGTGACAAATGTCAAATGGAGGCAGATCCCATGACTCCACGATTGAGGAGGATGGAAACCGCAATCAACGAGATAATTTCCTCAACGTGGGCATGATCGGCAGTTGAAGGAGGTTCACGATCAGAATTCAAGGAATTGTCAACTGCCACTTTGGAGGGAAGTTTTGAATTTAAATGTAATAGGCCTATTTAAGTACAAGTTATTAGCAGTTTCAGGACACACAAACAACGCCAATCAGGCCTTTATCTTTTCTTTTCTAGGAGTAGAATTAACTTGTAATCGTTCACTCAATCATCTCGATTGATTGTTCTTCTACTTTGAGGGTTAATAAAGTCCATTTTATTAATCTTCTTCCATACTTCATCCACTTCATTGTTTGTTTCCATAGAAGTCCTGAAATACGGCAAGGAACCAAACTCCACTTTTCACACCCACATTCCAGCAAGCTCACGATACAATTTTCCCGTCGATTCTCCGTCGATTGGAAATAAAACAAGAATTTTGATAACAGCCCCCTAATCGAGGCTGCTGACCACTCTCTCAATCTTCTCAAGCAATTGTTCACCAAAAGGAAAAACAAAATTATAAAGGCATTCCGATTTGAGACACACATATATATAGAAGAAGATGCGCGGCTGATGTACTACTGGCATTTCGTACGAATTAAAGTTGATCTGAAGACGTTTTTCATCCTAGCTAGCTAATTAAAAGTACCGCATGGGCCATACAAGGAAGGGAAAGAATGAAGAAAGGAATCACAAAATTAAAAGGTTCGTCAAGCAATCTACCTATTTAAATAGCCGATCTGGCAACATGATTTTGAATACTATGATCAGTTAAGCTGGTATAGCTTTCCACTCACAAACACACACGCGTATATTTATATATATACATCAATGGAGTCGTCAAGCAACGTTAACAGTACTGGTTCTCCAAGAGAGAAGTGGCCATACCCGACGTCGGAGATTAATGTTCTGGACATCGTCCCCAAATTGTCGTCGGAGAGAAACTACGGCAATTGGAGGTTATCGATGCGGGACTTCATCCGCATGCGAGGTCTGATTGGTTTCATTGAAGGCACGGCTGTTGCTGCGGGGGAAAGCAACCGAGACGAGGCTTGGAACGGATCAAACAATCTCGTGCGAGGATGGATACTGGCAACCCTCAGCGAAGATATCCGCCCGCGAGTGCTGCGCTACGAAACTGCTAAAGATTTGTGGACGGAGTTGGAGAAAATATTCGACGCAACCAGATCGTTATGGCGACTCGGTAATTAATGACTTTTTCAAAGTTGATGTTCTCATTATGGAAATTTCAGGTTTGGAAATTCCAACTTCCGGAAGTAAGGGTCCAATTCTAATTTCCGGAAGTAAGAGCTAGCTGGAGATGCTAAGAGCATCGTCAACCCATGACTTCAAATTGAAAATGCCTTATTTTTTTTAAAAACTTGTGTGGCATTTTGTCCAAGAAACTTTCATCTCCAACTTCGATGTCTAAGTTCTACATATAAACGCATAAAACACCTACTTTATCAATTAAAAATGCCAAAAATAGATTTAGCAAGATGATTCAAAAATTGAAGCAAATGGTGCGCAACCAAATCTACGTTAGATCTGACACTAGACCTTATGCGAGGGGATATAGTGGGAACATAATAATGTCGTATTATATACCCAAAGGAGTTCGTATTTGCCCTCGTTAAACGACCATTATATCCCTCATTCCCTCCCACATTTATCCAGTATAACTCAAAGCAAGAGCAAATACGAAAATTGACACATTTCTTCATCATCCACCATACCAACTAGTATAAAACAAATTAAATATATACTCCTCAAATGGGGTCCGGTAGTGCACCCTAGCACTACAAGAGTTTAGTGTGCCATCGAAATCGTCAGTTTCCGCAATCGATGATTCAAATTCATTCAAGCAATCTTATATGGTCAAAATTTATTTGAACTGGTAAGAGTTAACAAACATATTTGAACCATTCATTATGAGATGGACGGCTCGGATGACATACTACAAAGTGCACTACAGGATCTACACTAGAGGACCCCCGGTACTCATCCTCCTATATAAAATTATAGACCTTACAAAACATCTATCCCCATTATATCTCTCATTTGATAATATTCCCCCTCAGTGGTGGATGCAGAAATTCTACGAAGGGTGTTTGAAATCCCTATTGCCTCTAGATCAAAACCATGACTATATACACAAACAAAAATAATCTATTTCAGTACTTGGGTTGCACACATTGGATTGATTTGTGACCCCTGATTTTTGGGTTGTATGTTCAAATATTTTGGATAGGGTGTTCAAATATGTTTGGATTGGATATTCAAGAAGGGCTAAACTAAGCTAAAACTAAAAATATTAGATGTATTTTGTGGAAAAATAAATTTTTGGTATGTTCAAGTGACCACCCTTGCCAAAGGGCTGAGCCGCCTCTGATTCCCCTTGTGCTATTTTCTCTAAAATTTATGCCACTGACTGACCGGCTGTTCCATGTTTGTTAGCGGGACCAGTCCTAAACTTTTTGGAAGTTCAGGTTGGTTTGGGGTAGAAGGCAATTAAGGCATGCATATTTAACATTTTTTTTTTTTTACAGAAGATTTTTTTTTTTTTTGTCTGAAACAGCAAAATATTATTAGTAAAAACTTGATAATGAATACATTAAGTAGAAGATACATTAAATTGAAAACGTTGAAAAATCCTTACAAACAAGTGTTATGGCTTGTTGGCTAAGGCTTCTCTTTTTTTTTTTTTTCCTCAGCAAAAGAAATTTTATTAGAGTTCGAAAGGATACATCGAGAGAAAAAGTTGGGGAACAAAATAGCTCATGTAACGCCCCGATTTTTCAAGGAATTTTGAAAACATTAATCCTAAAATACACTGAATTTTATAAACTACTAAGCCCCTATTTGTCGTTATACAAAATGTACATTAAAAAAAGTACAACAAAAAGAATCCAACATTTTATTTAAATATCTTCAGAGCAACTCTAGTCTTGATTCAGATCTCAAGCATACTTGGTCTCCGCTCTTGGTATTCTTCCTGTGTCAAACAGCTCCATCATTGAATCCTACACTCTCTGGCAAATTGATCGCCGAAGCAAACGATTTACCAGGATACAAACGTATCGGTGAGTGATAATTCACCCAGTAGAATAATCCCAATCCTACCAATCCCTTACTCTACATTTAGCAGATCAACAATATATCAATTCATAGGAGGTACAGAATAATAACACATCGCCATTTCCTTTACTATCCATTATCTTACATGAAATCTAAGGATCCTTTCCACAAGATCATTTCCTCCCATATCCACTAACTTTGACCGTCCCATGGAATAACTCTCCTTTTATTTATCCTGCACCAAGGTTCTAAGCGAATACTACTAAATTATGTATCCAGTCTGGATTCGCTTGCAACCATAATAAAGGAACAGCTCACCATGACAACTCAGCATTAACGGTCGCACTATCTCATGTCAGGATCCTTTACCGTCTCCCAACTCTACACACTGGGTACTTTACCATACCCCTAATCTACACACTGGGTACTATACCGTTTCAAGGATCCTTTACCGTTTCTCAAAATACTGTACCTGGAGTCTTTTACCGTTCTCCACACACACACTGGGTACTGTACCGTATTTAGGATCCTTTACCGTATCCCAAATACTGTACCCGGAGTCTTTTACCGTCCTCCACACACACATTGGGTACTGTACCGTATTTAGGATCCTTTACCGTATCCCAAATATTGTACCCGGAGTCTTTTACCGTCCTCCACACATTCTGAATACTTTACCGCACTCGGGGTCTTTTACCGTTTCCCAACTCAACTAAATGTACTTCACCGTACCAAAGTCTTTTATCGGCACCTAGCATCCTTAATCAACTTTACCATTTTATCCTTTACTTAATCACGTCTACTTGTTCACTACTCGAAACCACCCATGAACCCAAGCTCATTCCAACACGAACAACATGATACAATCAATAACAGCTCGATTCATAACATTATACATTTCAATGAGATAAAAAGTACATATCAAATAATATTGTGCGAGTAAGTAAACACATAATATTTTATGATTGAATCGATACCCTTAAGATTCATTGAACAAGTAAATTAATTAATTATAGCATACACTTATTCTACTAAAAATAAATCAACCACATAGTTTAGGTTCAAATTGAGAACTAAAGTATATTCAAGGGCAAATTGTAATTTCATAATATCTCACTTTAAAAGAAAAACGTGCATGCTACAGTAGTCTTTGATTTTCAATTTTTCAGGAAACAGAGTACTTCTGGTTTGATTCGCGGGTATGAAAAATCCCATTATGACTTTTTAAATTCATCACATAGAAATTATTTAATACTTAGGAGAAAATAGGGAAGCAATTATTCTACCTTAAATCCGGCCGAAAGAGCGGATACTAGTTTGTGGACGATTTCGGTAAAATGAAAAAGACGACAGCGGCAATAGAGGACTCGGGGCTAATTGGAAGGTGGTTTGTGGATACTTGGTGATGTAGTGGTTAATTGAGAACCTGAATATGATATACAGAGGGATTTTATGTAGAAATCCGTCTCTCTCTCTCTCTATTCTAGACTCAATAATAGAATTGGAAGTGAAATAATATACTGATATTCAATTTTCGAATTTATGTGGGTATATATAATGGGAGAGAATAAGGTAGTGAGAATGTGAGAGGATAAATGTGGAAGTGGTAGAATGGCGAAGGAGAGTGAATGAGAAAGATACTGATAATGATAAGAGAGATAGAGGACAAGTGCCACATTTGGTAGGGTTTTCTTTAATCTAATATATGTGGACGATATATGTATAAGATAAGAATGTATGTAGACGCGTTTATGTATAAGGTGAGAATGTATGTGGACATGCATATGTATAGGATGAGAGAGAGAGAGAGAAGTAGAGAGATAATTTGAATAGAGTTCTAGTTAGGATTTAGATAGAAAAAATAAGAGATGAATATGAATTTCTAATTTCCTGTATATCTAAAGTTTAAATATATATCTTAAACAATAGCGTAAATAATATCAATTGTACATGTAATAATATATTTTAATTATTCAATCTAATTACTTATTGAATTAGAAATTTAACAATATAAATTTGTATTAAAAAAAATTAGATCAAAAATCCGGATCGTTACGGCTCAACCCAACAAAAAAAATAATAATAATAATTCTCCCTTATGGCAGTTTGTGCCTCTCTGGCATGTCTGCCTTTTTGAAGATCCTCCCTCCTCTTTCTCTCTCTTACTATTTTTTTTTTTTTGCTTAAATCTCACAATGGCTGTAAAAAATTTCACTAATTGGAAAAGAATGTGAATCAATTGGACTTTAACTTTTTTTATTGGCATCGGACAATAAATTATTTTTTTCACAAGTTTAATTAGTATTTTTACTGTAGGTTTCCTAATGAATTATATAGTAGATGTGAATAGAGCATATAAAGTGAATTCACAATCATATCAATTTACGTGCTTTTATAAATAAGCTACTGGTTACTCTTCCTTTTTCTACAATTATGTGCTTTCAAAATCTAAACGGATCGAACTACTTGCTCTAACTGAAAGAGATGACCAAAGCAAAAATTCGATATATCTATAAACATGCAGGTATTTATACATACACACGCACCAAAAGCGGCACAAAAAAAGAAAAAAACCACGACATATATACACCCCTTTTTAGGAGTGTATGATAACTACCCCTGAAGAATTAATCACCATTGTATCTTGATCACCATGCCAATTACCTAATCACCAGAGTCGCAGGACTTGACTCCTAGGCCAATCCCTTGGGGTTTTGGTATTAAGTATGTCGATGGGGATGATTAACTTATGAAAATAATTAATCTTAGAACACTTGTACTTCTTTTTTATGCTGCTAACAAAAATCCACTACCAAAACCGTCCAAGTTTTGGATGAAATGATTAACCACTTTAGTGCATAATTTCTTATATTTTTTGAGACCAAATTATGGACTAACTAAGATTTTAATCCAAAAATCACACGTTTTGTGATAGACTATCTTATATTTTCTGACACCAAAAAGGCCAAACTGAAAAGTGGATATTTTCCGAAATATTTGGGTAAAAATAAAAAAAAATTCAATTCCTTTTGTCGAGACGAATCAATAGTCCACAAAAATTTAGCGCAAAGCTAACGAACGTGAGTAATTTTTTGAATAAGGACAAAACCTTCAAAAAGTCCTAAACTCTAAAGAGAAGTAGAGAACTCAACCTATGTTTGGCTGTAGCTTTTTTTTTTTTTTTTTTACGGCAAAAAAAAGTTTTTCATATTATTAATGATTATAAGAAACCCTGTAGTAATACAATAGGAGAAGTCATACAATGAGATCGCGACAACTCAACCTATTTCCTCACCTCTCAATTTTTGATAAGAAAATATGTCAAAACACCAGAAACACCATGTTGGCAAGATACTAACTATATGAAGTCCAAACATCTAATAGGCCCAGTCCGAACCCCAAAATACACATTTAATTGGCCAAAGCCCTAACACTAATTGGGCCAAGCCCGACACCTAATTACCTAAAAACCAAACCCTAGCCAAACGTCACTGCTCCACTGCCCTGAATCACCACCGCCACCGTCTCTGAATCACTGCCACCGTCCTCATCATTGCTCTTAACTTGAACATCCAGCGGTGGCCAATAGCCGCCTTCGTCATCCGACGACCTCACACCAGACACTAAGTCCCATGTTCCTGCCACCCGACTTCCTAAACAGCCCCGGAATGTACGGACTCTAAATCAGCTCCTAAAGCAGTCCTAAATCTGCCCCTAAGCATCCCCGAATCTGACCCTAAATCTACCCCAAATTATCCCCAAATCGGCCCTCTAAACAGCCCAATAAGACGGTACGTACCCAAAAATCCAAAATAGACAGAACTAACTACCAGAGAGAAAAATAGAACTAAATCTCTCGAACTACCCCCAAGGAATCCTTTTTCTTCCTCCTACTCGATGTACCATTTATTAAATTTTAATAAAATTGTGTTACCTATCAAAAAAAGGGAACTCTAACAGGGAGAGAAGTTTTCTTCCATTTAGAGAGAGAGAGAGAGAGCGAGCGTGAGCCTGGCTGTAGCTTTTATTAATAGGTGGCAATCCGTTCGCCTATATAAATTATAAAAGGCTTTCCGTTATTTTAGTTACGTACAAATATAACTTCTCTCTCTCTCTGTCTCTCTCTCTCTCTCTCTCTCTCAATATAACTGACAGATTTACATGCCCATGCAGTTGAAGAAACAGAGTATAGGCAAGGCCATTATCTAGCCTTGCAGAAAGCTGCAATCAATGGGGATTGGAACAAAGCCATGGTAATCATAGAACTCGAACCAGATGCTATTAGGACTCCCATCACCCCTAACTCACAAACAGCGCTCAGTCTCGCCATCTCGTCAGCATCAGCGGGGAGAAATCTTTTCGTGAGGGAGCTTTTGGAGAAGATGACACCACAGGATGTTGTACATCTATCTAACAACCGGGGAGCCACAGCCCTTCACTACGCTGCATCCATTGACAACATGGAAGGAGCCAGAATGTTAGTCAACAAAAACCTGGATCTTCCTAACGTTCCGGACAAATCTGGAGAAACACCTCTTCATTACGCTGCCAAATATGGGAACAGAGAGATGGTTCTTTACTTAAACAAAGTCACTAGAGAAGACATTCTATTGGATTTGGCGAATGGCCGCAAGGGTGCTTCACTGCTTGTGTGTCTTCTTACAAGTAGTGAGCTTTATGGTGAGTATTTGTTTTACACTGATCGATCGATCTGTTTTGCTGCTCACTCCGTTCTATTTTAAATGCTCTGTATTAAAATTTGTGTATTTTTTTACCTCAAATTTAAAAATATTCGGAACTACATTTTGAGAAATACATTTTTTTTAAAGTTAAAATGCACAACTTTTCGTGGGGAGCATTTAAAATTGAACTGAGGGAGTACTTACACAGACATTTTAGTTTCTATTATTTGTAATGGTAGTTATTCTCATTGGTAGATGATTTAATCTTCATTGTGAAGATTTTATTATGAGAAAATGGGGAAAAAAAAGAGTGAGGAACACGTTGAGTGATGAGCCAATTAAAAAAAATTAAAAAATTAAAAAACGTTGAATGAAGAGACGCACAAGCTGATCTTTAAAGTTTGTCTAGTGAGAGCTAGAAGTCTCGACTACTTTCTATTTCGGTATATATTCTAATTGTTTGCTCTAATAGATTTTCTCAATACCAAATCACATTTTGTAGTATGATACATACATAAATACGTACATATATATGTACGTAATGTATGTATGTATGTATTTTTATAAACTTATAATTCATACATAGGGGCAAACATGATACTCTATCTATTCCGTTGCACCCAAACAAAAATGATACTCTCCCAAGGGCGGACTTAGTATTTAGTTGTAGTGGGATCAAATATCTACCACACATAATTTCATGGGATCTTTAGGGCAAAAATATTATCTTTTGGGGCAAAATTACAAAATACTCTTTAAAATTATACATGTTCTAAGGGAATTTTGAAATCAGCAGGGTCATATGACCCCGCTTGCCATAGTGTGGTTCCGCCACTGCTCTCTCCGTTCATTTTTAAATGTCTACTGCGGTTTTGCAAGTCATTTTTAATGACTTTTATATCTCTCAACGTATATTATATTTTATATTTTTAAAACTTTTATTTTTTAAAAACAATTTAGATCTATTTAACAAGATTTATGTTACATATGTAGTATTTTTTACAATATACATTAAGAGATATGCAATTGAAAATGTTACGCAGAACCATAGTGGACAATTAAAAAGGAACGGAGGGAGTATATAGCTGGTGGGGTAAAATATATAAAGGTATAGCTGATTTATTTTCTCTGTGTACAATTTTAATATATGTGAGGTCAAATACGTAAACTATCAACACAAATAGAAATTTCAACTTATAGTGGGGTCACTTGACCTTACTTGTTTCAACGTCCCTTTGCCTGTGCTCATACATCAAATTTGAAAAAGAAGAAGAAGAAAGATTTTAAACGGTTAATTCGTGTTTGAAGAGTCCGTAAAAAGATTATTTTAAAATTTTACAAAATCTTAATTTCTTATGTAATTCAGATAGGAAGTTTGGTTGCATTTCGGTTTGGTTTCCGGCTGTGATCATTGTGTTTTTTTTTTTAAACAGCAAAGAAGAATATTATTAAGGATGGGAAGAGAGAATACATAGGTAGATAAAGAAAAGAAAAAACGGGCATCACAGCCCCAAAGATATATATCCCACCAAGGTTGGCGCCTATCCCAGCGACAATCATATGCCAAGAACCCCAAGCCAGCTGATAAGGCGTCAACTAACTTAGAGAACAAAAAACAACCCAACAAACGTGGGAACATACCCACAAATGACGGGCCCAACGTTCAGTTCAGAAAACAGTTAGAAAATGCAGCCTTAAAACTAGAGATAAAATCCGATGAAGCCCGGACCAAGCACAGGCTGCCAGGTAAATGATACTAAGCCGTAGTCACCATGAAAGACCACATCATAAGTCAGCCTCTGAGTCACTTAAGATTGAAGTAGAATTAAAGTTTGATCACCAAATCGACAATCAACAAGTCAGTGAAATCTTATAATCATGACCATCAGCAAAATATTTCAGCAAAGGAGTAGTCCACGATAACGAGCATCTACTCCACAGTCCACAGCAAGTCCAAGGCACAACAGAGTCGGACATTTCGGAGCATCCACAGCAAGTCCAAATTCAGCAATCGAACAGGCCAGCCACCTCATATGCGTAACCTCAACAATCTGCCACTCAGCTAAAACTAAAACATCGTAAGAAATAATCATCTTCCAGCATCCACTAAACCCCAAGAGAGTGCAACCCAATTGGAAGTTGCCCCATCTGAAGTAAGTACCAGCAACAAAATTCCAGCATCAAGACAGGCTCTCCTAGCCCTCCAAAGAGTAGGAGTTGGTAAGAGATAGCCGGATTAAACCCAGCATACCAGCAGTAGAAGTCTCTTAGCCCTCCAAGGAATAGGAGTTGATAAGAGGTGATAACTTAGAGGGTCACATACCCTCTAACAAAAGTTTATGAGAGGGATGGATAAATCAGCAGCTTAGGACCAAATGAAATAAGGTCAATTATGAACAGTCTTAGCCCTCCAAGAATGGAGTTGGAAAGTGCCACAAGAAGCCGCCACAACACCACCACCTAGAGCCACCCCCAACCCAAACACAAGCCCAAACACCACAGCCCTAGAAACAAGCCCAACCGCCAACCAAACCCAGCCAGCCCAAGAGCCAACCACCCCATGATGTGGTAAAAACTAGTGTTTTTATCCCCATCCAAATGCCATTTTACCCTTGATTTTTGCCACCACATTCTGACTATATTACTACACAGTTTCCACATTTCTTCTCTCAGCTTCTTCCTTTTGATTCTCCCCTCCTCATCAATGCTCCCAGACTCAACTTGTATATCCAAGTCATGAAGTTCCAGCTCCACCTTGTCAAGTTTGGTTTGAAGTTCTCCATATTCCTCTTTAGCACAGATATTGAGAGCATCTTTCATACCCTTGAGTTTCTTGTGTATTGTAATAGCTGCCCAACCTCGCACATTGCAGTCATGGATGAGTATGAAGTTTCTCCTACAACATGCAGCCTCCAGCATGAAAAAATCTGAATTCGACACAGTTAGCAGGTCCCCCAGCACACACATCAGCGTCCACTTCAACATAATCACAGGCAGTATCACCCAAGAGTGACCCAATGAAATTTTCTGATATAGATTTTTGTTTTGTCTCTTGAATCAGAAGCATATCAATCTTCTGGTCCCAAACAATCTTCTTAACTTTGCTTCGTTTTTCCTTCTTACTAGGCCCCCAAACATTCCAGGAGAGGATTTTCATTTCCCCACTCCCCTGGAAAAGAGGCAAAACAGCGGTTAAGTAGCCGTAGGTGAGTGAGCCAGCAGAGCTGCTCTCATTCTTCTTCCTCATCTGTGACCATAATTTTGCTGATAATTTCCTCATCATTTCCCAAGTAGTCATCACCAATAACCCTTGTCACTGTCCACGCAGCTTGGGACTTGTTAAGTAGAATTCTATTCCTGTTTATGATCCGTTCAGTTGAGACGGATAAGGCCGCAGTTGCGATAGCCGAACGAAAGTCCACGCACTTCTGTTTTTTCCTTCTACCACCTTTCCTTTTTGTTGAGGGCTTTGGAATTCCTAAGATTTCTTCCACCGATTTCTATTTTATTGGGTTTGCATAGATCCTTTGTAATGACATCAGTTACAGATGGAGGGCTAGAGGTCTGAATGCACTCATCATTAATGGGAGTAATACTAATGCACTGCACCTGGTTCTGTACTCTGTAGTAGAGTGGGAACCCGAGATTGGTTGGAATTGTGATTATAGGGAGAGGGAAGATCTAGTGGTATCCCAATACTTAGTTGATGGCCCCCAATGGAATTAGAAAACGAGAATTGGTTTCCTCATTTAACAGTAAGACTGTTCCCCTTCCAAAAAAAGTGATTGATACCCTTCCATCAGAGTTGCATGCTAGCTCAATAGACCGCGGGTTTCGGGAGGCAGCCAGTTTAACATTCGCATAAAATGTGAAACCTCATTCAAGAGATTATAAAATTACATCTCCCCATCCCAAAGGATTGTCAACTACGCCAGACGAGAACTTAAAAAGTTTAAATTTTTTATTTTAAAATTTTTCATTTTGCATAGTGAACAATTTCTTTGCACTACAACAAAAACGGCTTTTTAGGGCATTCAAAACTGCCTCAATAAGAGACATTTTGGGGCAGTTTGTCTATTAGGGCACTCCACCTTAGTGCCGCATGTATCGATGCAACTATAGGTCTAACGCGGCACTTGTTATGAGGCACTTTAAGGCGCCTTAAGAACTCTTTTTTGCTGCACTTTTAGGTGCCACATAAATTACATATTGAGGCACTTTAAAGAGCCTCAAAAGCACTTTCTCACTACATTCCTAAGTGCCGCATAGATTATTTATCAAGGCATTTTTTGGTGCCACCACATATATTTCGAAAATTATTTGAACACCCTATTAAGGCACTACAAAATGCCGCACAAACCACTACTTTGATGTCAACAGGATAGCTTTCACAGTACTTTTGAGTGCCTTCTAAAGAGTTTTTTTTTTTTTTTTTCCATTTGTACTACACGATCAAACAACCACCATACAATAAAACCTTAATTAATTTCAATTTTTTTTCCCAACCATATCCATGCAACATATGCCATTGTCATTAACTTAAACTACCAGTCAACAAACTTACAAGGATCCAAATACAAAAAAGCAGAACATGAAATAGACACAGCTTTAAGAAACTTACTAAAGTTTCCAGCAAAAAACTAGAACAATACCATGAGAGATGCCATGGTATCAAAAAACAACCACAAGTAAAAACAAACAAAACCCATAAGTTCAATATCCATATGACATAACTCTGTCTACAAGGCATCTTCCAAGCAATCTCATTCAGTCAATAAAGCATCCATCATGATCTTTCACTACCTGATCAAAACAAAAACCATATACACGGTTTTAAAACCTATTGTTTTATAGTAAGAATTAAAAAAAATAGACAATATTGGACATTAAACGTACCAAAGAAATAGGTCATGCTACTGGAGTACCAATGGCATTGCCAACAGTCTTAAGGCTTCCATAAGGCCCCATCAAATGCTCATCCCATAGAATTGGGACTTGAACATGAATCTCACACCAATTAGCTCAAAGTTCTTCTCCACCAACCTCTATAGCTACGCCCTTGAAATAAACATAATCCCCCACCTAGCATCAATCAATAAGAAATCATCATATTGAAATTCTGCAATATCAAATTTATACTAGTAAATTATCCATGCCTACGACACTATCCATTTTAGCTATTCGTATCCATATGGAATTGACACTATCAACTCTGTAGCTTTCCATCAGCTTTAGATACTTAATCTAAAAGCATTCCTGAATCACAAATACCTGCTATAGTCATAGTTCTAACATCAGACAAGTTCACTTTAACTAAATCAATTACTATCATGGATTGCCAAACAGAATGATAGAAGCCATGTATTGTCTAGATTCAATCAAATTCCATAGACCAGAACCTATAATAAGACATGTAATGCAAAAGAAATATAGTGTAACTGATCCCTGAGCTGGTCAAGCAAGGTGCTACCAATCAATCCAGGCCAAATAATACCCATTGCTGCCATAATGCTACAGTTTGGGATGACTGCAACCTGAGGAAGACATAGAAATCTCATCAGATAAGACATTCAACAAGATTATATCTATGCCCTCAAATTCAACATAAAAAAGGGAGACAAAACGTGTGAGATTATGGGCTTCTGGATAGCAGGAAATGATATGCTTACAGACTTTGCCTAACAAAGTGATAAGCGAACAAACTTGGCCTGAGGATATAAAATACCGATGTGATGGCAGTGACGGCACCATCCACCAATTCTCTCGGTAAAGGTCTAGCTTCTACCTTACCCACTCTAATCTCATAAGGTCACCATAATCACAATTTTCAGAAAAGACAGTTCTATCACGTTTAGCGCACAGAGGTCATTCTACTAAACTATAAATCATAATCCACTCTAACTGTAATGTTTTGTAGGACATTCAAGGCATAGCAAAAAAAATCCACAACCTCAATCTTGTCCCGTTAACTAGATGTCTAGTGATGGAACCCGTGACCAAAATATCATCATCAAGGAATTTAAGTGCAAGGACTATTTACATTACTCTCACCTTTGGCTGGAAGATCTTCGGATTGGGATGACTTTTCTATAGTGTCGTACATAAGTCCTAAAACAGAAGTGGAGTGGTAGCTGTTTGTCCTTCCCATATATTGGGGAAACTTTTCCACCTTCAATTCATCTGGAATTACCACCTGTTTCGGAAGGAAAAGAGAGGATTTAGGGAAAGAACTATAGACATCAAGAACACAATTAAACAATCCTTTTGAAGGGTAATTTTGTGTAGTATTGTTAATCATAACCCAACTCACTCCAATGCACAACCCCTCCCATGTCCTTGCACAAACGGGCCAATGTTGGAGTCAACCACAAAAAGGGAATAGCAATTACAGCCGTTAACTAGACACATGGGTATACATAACTAAGGATGTATATATTTACGTACTTTAGCCATATTACAAGGAAAGTGCTCGTGTTCAAAAAAAAAAAAAACTCCTCCACAGAAAGCTCATTTGGCTTTTTACTAGGAACGCTTGGTGTTGAATAGATACGTCTCCAAGGTTTTCTCACTTTGAAACTATCCAACAGCTGAATAATGCAACCAAAACGCCGAATAGTTAACACAGTTGTATTTTCCAATTTCAGAGGAAACTCAACAAAGGATATATAATTTCCAATAATTGTCTATTGGAATTTGAACAACAGCACACATGCGGTACAATATAAATATCAACCTCAGGGTTCCCAGAGACCCAGTACATGTCCCCATCAAAATAGCCATTCCAACACACAAATCCAAATTCCAACACACAGCTCTGTGAAAGTTTAAACCCCAAATAAATTTCTGGATCCAAGAATCATAAACCCCAAATTCCAATGCACAAATCAAAACCCTAGAACAAGAAATTAATAAGGTACATCAATTGTCTCTTACCCAACGAAAGAAGACAAGAGTGAAGAGCTCTTTCCGATGAAGTCTTTCGTTCGGCGTACGACAAGACCTGCAATTTAGAGGACAACAATCTCCAATGAAGGGATGATAATTAGCAACTAAAGA
This sequence comes from Rhododendron ovatum, assembly GCA_019656835.1. Classification (NCBI taxonomy): domain Eukaryota; kingdom Viridiplantae; phylum Streptophyta; class Magnoliopsida; order Ericales; family Ericaceae; genus Rhododendron; species Rhododendron ovatum. Next base: position 8,671,361 of record CM033791.1, read on the forward strand.
GATGCAATTCCTCCGATAACGAGAATAAAGATTCATGAAACTAGTACAAATGTCCTCAACGAGGACCAATTTGGTTAGGGTTCAGCGCACGAGCACAGAGAGAGAGAGAGAGAGAGAGAGAGTTGTTGCAGTAAACCTAATTTGTTGAAGGATTAGAAATTGGGACAACAGTATAAGCGAGGATTTACTTACATGTGTTTTGGTGAATGTTGAGAGACGGGAGGGCTTGGAGTGGCGGAATGGTGGCCAAACGGCGGTGCCGGTGTTCATCGATTGGCAGCGGCGACGAGCTTCGATGGCGCCGTTCTCGGTAGTCAGTGCTTGTGTGTGTGTGAGAGAGAAGAGAGAGACGGGATATGGAGACTGCTTTGCTGGGGCAATAACAGAATGGAAGTTCAGGGAAATAATTGGGAAAGTTGTGAGGGGGGAATTAAAGTTGAGCGCGCTTAAAATTTTACGTGTTCAAATTTTTCCTCTACTCTTGGCGCCTGAGAGAAATTAATTACACTACAACACAAATAGCCTATTACGAGGAAAATACCATTTTGTTAATGAATTTGCATAAAAATGAAGTGGCTTTCTAAACCCGATCATGCCAAAAATTCACTAGAATGATCTAATGAACAAGTAGAACAAAATCAGCGGTCTTGATTGCCACGATTGTGTCGCACTTGTGTGGCTAGTGTACATTCAATTACAACACGAAACTTAGTTTATTATTAAGTATGGTTTTCTAAACCAGATAGAGCTAAAATTTTACGTGAATGATGTGATTAACAAGCACAACGAAATCAACAGTCTCGATCGTCATGATTGTGTCTTGGTCATGTGGCTACCATACATTCAACTATAGCTCAAGACTAAGTTAATTACTAAGTAAGTTGAACATATAGATTCTAAATGTCATTGAAGAGTCTATTATTATAACGTTCGATCTAAACCATTAAGATTTCACATCTTACCAATTCAATTAGTGTCACCCAAATTGGAGATCATTGAGTATCGGAAACCACGTGTTCGGAAGATATTAAGTACTTTTGGAAGAATTTAAGTCTGATAATGTACCACTTGAACACTACCCGAGGTATTTTTTCGCGATCGGAACTGTCTATCTTTTAAATATGATAAAGTAGAATCAGTAGATCATTCATGCCACGAATCAAATTTATCGAACACCCATAACCGCCTCATCGGAATAGTTTATTCACGCAAAAAAGTTTTGACTCATATATTTTTCTATACAAAAGTTTTTCAATGAGGTAGTCGCGTGTGTCCGATCAATTTGAACTTTTGCGTGGAGATTCAATTTGACGAATTCTACAAGATGAATGGTTCGGATAATTGAGTAAAGGGCGTGACGTGTCGAACTACGCACTGCAATGTTCGGGTGTAGAATATCTATCCTTTTGCAAATGTTTTGGCCGACATCTAATTACTAATGGGTGGGATCGGGAAAAAAAAAATTGATGAAAAGGAATAGGCTTGGTCCAGTGTTTGCTCGGGGGAATTTTTTGTCTTTGCCGAAAAAATAAGTTAAGTTTGGCAAGGAATTGTTTCCTCGCAAACTACGGAAAATTGGTGAGGAAATTGTTTTGCGGCATTTAAAAGTGCCTCGTTAACTACTTGACGAGGCAATTTTGTAAAAATGCCTTTTAAAAAGTGCCAAAAATTCCCTAGCTAAATTTTTAAAAAATTGTCGATTACAAAAACGTCGTAGTTTTATATCTCCAAGCAAGTGCCCTATTCAATTTAGCTTTTCGAGGCACTTTAAACTACCCTATTAAATTACCATAAAAAAAAATTAAATATGTTAAATTTGGGATCAATGCTGACTGCCGCAAAAGGGGAATCAAATGAGGCATTTTAGAAGATGGTGCCGCATTAATAACTTGATAAGGCATTTTTCAAAAAATGCCATTTCAAAAGTGCCCCTAAATCCCCATTTTGTTGTAGTGTTGGAATGGAGCTTTTTTTTTTTTTACCGCACTATTTATACTAGCATATATGTGAGGTTTTGTGCATATATTATTGGCCATTGAACTACTAAAGTTTACGTAATTCTGAAACACCCCACCGAAAATTCATGAAGCGGCCATTGTCTAAGGTGTTATCTTCCATCAATTGTGTTGCAGACATTGCTTTGACTCTGCTCAAGCGAGAACCTGAGCTGGCATGCATGGAACCCAATCCTTTTGAATTTATTGCGGAAAAGCATTCTTCATTCCGGAGTGGAAATTCCTCAAACATCCGTCAAAGTTTATTCTATTTGGGTTAGTCCTTTTTCTCCTGTTTCTATTAGTCCTACATACCTGCTCTGTTTCAGAAAAACAAAACGAAAATGGGTAAATTGCACCGGCGCTTCTTGAGATTAATTTGCCTTAATCATGGATACCCCTTCACGTATTTAAAGGAGTCTTTGTTTCATAGTGTTATTAGGCCAACCAGGGCCGGCTCTTAGATTTTGGAGGCCCAAAATGATCTTCGAAAGTGAAGCCCTTAATAATTGTAAAGAAAATCAAATAAAAAGTCGATCACACTGAATAATTTTGATTCGGATATAGTATTCGTTTGCAATTAGAAGTACCGGAGTAGTAGCGTTTAAGGGGGAAAAAAGATGCATCCATACACCCACCACACTGAATAATTTTGAAGGGCCCCAGAGATTTTTGACAATTCCATAACCTTTTACTCCTCGTTTTTGTCTTTTTAAGTTCGTTTTTTCTTGTATTCCGTGTTTTATTTTTCTGGGCCACTGGAGGTTAAGTATAAAATGTCTTTTTGGGTTTAAAATTGGGCCCTAAAATAACATATATATACTAGGTCCTAAAAATAAGTGGGGACCCTATTTTTTTACATTTTTGGGAGCTTAAGGCCCACGCCTCTTGGGCCTTAGCCCAGAGCCGGCAGTGAGGCCAACTGATGCCCTCCGAACTTGAGAATGAGCTCTCAACAAGCTTTAAAACACGAACGGTTTTGATCATAAAAATGAGCCCAAAAATATCTGAAAGGTAGATAGCTGATCAACATAATCGTCCAATCCAAAAACCAAGACCGGAGAGGATCCTTTTCCCAATGAAAAAGATGTACACATTTATGTACTCATATGTTCTCTTCAACAAATCTACGCTCACTACAAAATTAAAGCCTAAAACACACTTGAGCATGATTCATGTAACCTTTTGTTTTGTGTCCAGTTCCAGTAAAATCAGAAGGCATTGTAAACCATCATAACGAAGGAGGAGGAAGAGGAGACATTGAGAATCCGGCCGTGGCCAATTGTTGCATCTCTGGTTTGGCTATCACAACACATACATAATTTCTTTTCTTTTTTTAATTTTAATTAGTGTCAAAAAGTTATAAATTAAACGAAGAAATGACCAAAAAAAAATTGGCATCATTGTTAGAAGTATGATATATATCCTCCATCCTTACAACCGCAATACTCGTTAAAAGTGCTAGTAGACCAACAAAGATGATCTTTGGTACACTAGTTTCCAAAGAAATGAAGTAACCAATTCAAAGAGCATGCATATATGCACATGAAAAACTCATTTGAAAGATTAGATCAAATACTCAGATCAATTCTCTCAAAGATAAATTAAGGTATTCTCACAAGCAAAAGCTATAATTAGAGACAATGAAAAACAATATGTTTATTCACTAGACGCTGGAGCTAATTTTCTTTTATAGGGGACACTTGAGCTATTAGAAAGCTTGGGTGCGTAACTGTGGAAAGCTTATTGCTCTCCTACATTTAAAATGCGAGTAACATGTATATATGTGCGCGCGCGCTCACACACACACAGAGAGATTCTTGATACCTTGAATATGAACTATAAATTCTAATTTGTATTCTTCTTCGAAAAAGAAATGACACTATTCTGATTATGATAACTTTAAAGCCTTTCTAGCAACTTCTTTTCATCAGTTTTGATGAATTTTGAAGACTCCAAAGAGCTAAGAAAAAAAGGCAACAATTAAAACTTAAAAAAGTAAACTATTAAATTTAAATTAGAAATGAACATAGTTAGATGCATAAACATGCATGTTAAGAAGCTTTGAACAATTCTTCTTGTCATGCGACTACTCCGTTAACCCATAACCATTACATTTTCTGTTGTTCTTAACAGTCTTCTCTTTTCCTCCTTTCAATCGCTTACACCACCATTTGCCCTCACTTGGAGTGGTTCTTTAAAATTATGTTGGCTTGGAGAAATACGCATTTGGATACCACTGGTCAGACCATCTTCGCGAGAACTCCTCAATACTGCAAGTTCCTCCTTCACGAGTAATATGTACTTGGACACCACTTCAATTCCTTCATCATCTACTACACCGCCATCAATCACATTACAAGCAAGTTGGAAGAAACGTTGTCGCCACACTAAAACTGAACGGTTGCATATTTCCTTCCCAACACTACCCAAGTCATTTATAACTCTACTCGCTTTTACTGATTTTGTCCACCTCCGTAAGATATACTTAGTAGGCAATTCCAAAATTTGCATTCTACTAAAGTACACCAGCATGTGCCGACATGGAATTCCGTCAAATTCAAACATTTTACAACTGCAACTAACAAGGTTTGATGACTTCTCTACCGAAATCTCACGACTTCTCGAACCTTTCATTTTCGCCCTCTGAACACTCTATAAACGTTAATGTTCATCCTCATGTCTTAACATAAGCACGTACGCATTGATTTGAAATTTTTTCTCTTGAAACATAAAAAATATGCTCTGTATATAATTCACTCATTATCATTTCCATCAACCACGAGGTTTTCAAGACTGCCTTCTCATTTACATCTTTGTGATCCAAATTCAATTCATTATGTCGTATACGTGGAAATGTCCTATCGAACTGCATCATAAAATCCAATATTGAATTTTCTTTAGACTCGTACCTCTTAAAGAATACATAAGAAATTTCAGCTCTTTGACTACTTGTCATGTGAGCAGAAAAAATACATTTCGTATATGCAGGAATCCATCTATCGCGAATTTCGTATATGGACTGCAACCATTCGTTATTGGACAAGTTAGATTTTGCTACAACATCTGCCTATCTTCTATCAAACTCTTCAGGACTCTCCGAATTTCATATACATCTATTAAAATCATCATAATGTTCTTTATAAAATAATGCTCTTATCTTTAAAGAAAATTTACTCACAATTTGTCAAATGCAATATCTATGGTGCGTATTTGGAAGAACATTAGCAAATATTTTTGTCATTGCCGGATCCTGATCAGTTATAATCATTTTGGGCGGGCCTCCTAGTATTACTTTCAGCCATTCTTTGAAAAGCCACTTAAAAGAATCACTCGTTTCATAACTCAAGAACCAACAACCAAAAGTGTAGTTTGCCTGTGGTGATTAACCCCTAATATAGGTGCAAAGATCATAGAATATCGGTTTGTGTTGTAGGTTATATCAAACACCACCACATCCCCAAAATACTAGTACGACTTTCTAGAGGTGGCATCCGCCCAAAAACAATGACCCATCCTCCCCTCATCATCTTTCTCCATTGTAAAATAAAAATTAGGATTCTTTTGTTGTTCAGTCTCAAAATACTCGTACAACATGTTAGCGTCATGTCCATTTACAAATTTCCTCTGATCCCTTTGGTAATTATAAAGATCTCGTTGTAAACATCCAATATTTTCGAGACCCCCGGCTTGCAACTCTAAAATACTCATTTGTTGGCCGGTTGACACATTTGTAGCTATTAGTTGTTGTGTCAAGGGTTTTTGCGCATTTGAAACTTGACAATGAGATTTCAAGAAATGCACCTTCCTCGGGGTTGTAGGAGGGTGGTTTTGACCCTCAACAAATTGGAAGACAACAAATGCTTCACTTGACCGGATTCTCATGATAGCTAATCTTGCACCACAACCCTTTCTAGTTAAACCCCAACGACGTGTCACCACAACCCTTTCTAGTTAAACCCCAACGACGTGTAGTGGTGGCTTTAGAAATTCTCCTCACCCCTTCTTTGTAACAAACATATTCCTTCCTAATGGTTTCACCATTCTTATCCGTCTTGCTAGAATTGCATCGCACACTAAATCCAGCATTAAATGCATAATTGTTGCAAAACTTCTGAACCTCCTCTAAGTTGCCAAATTGTTGTTTAATTTTTGGTATCAATTCATTTTTAACTTGAGGAGTGTAAAGTGGTTGGCAAGAATTAGCAGACTCTTCACGCGGTTGAGATGGTGACGGTGAAAATAGTTGTATATCATCTAAAGACTGCATTTTAAAAACCAAAAGGAGAAACAATAACAACACCAAATCATTTTTTATGCCTATCCATATCTCTATAAGTAGAAAGGCAAAGAGAGATACCTTGGTGGTGGTGGTGGTGGTGGTGGTGGTCGAAACAAGGGGTTGAATTGATACTCACACTATCTTCTTCTTCCATTTCTTTTCAATTCTTTTCAATCTACAACACAACCATGACATTAGCTGGCTATCTTGACACTACCATTCTGGTATGCTCAATATGAAGTCAAAATATGAGTTCAAAAATGAATCCAAAACCAGTTCCATTTCCATTTTCAGTTCAAAATCTAACTAAAATGAGCAAAAGTTTTTTGTCATATGACACGGTAAACTTATAAACAGGAATGGAGCAGCTTTAAGAAATCAAATTCGACAGTGAATCCAAACTAAGGTTAGAAACAGAGAGCAGGTAGTGATGAACTTCCTGGTACTAACACAACCAAGAACTCAAAACACAAAAAAAAAAAAAAAAAAAAAAGAGAGAGAGAGAGAGAGAGAGAGAAGAATAATCAATTAACAGAAATTAATGGCAAAAATAGAAATTATATTGTTGAAATGAAGCTTAAAAAGCTGTTATGGGCCTTGTGGCTGTTTTCTTGAAAACTTTCCGTTTTGAATAACCACACATTTCTATATTTATAAAAAACTCCATTGAGAATATAGACATTTCACCTGTCTTTGCTTTGGATAAAGAAAATCTGAGTTTCAAGTGGGCACTTTTCCGTTTGAAATCTGATAGGGAATAAAATCCAAGAAATCAACCATGAACAAATACTAGAAGATATATATATTAGTTAGTCAAGAACGTAGTCTTGTGCAGTGACTTATTCCCATTGCATTTCTTGTAAATTTTGATTCCTGTTAGTTCCTATTGCGTTTCAAGTAAATTTTGATTCCTGTTAGATTTGAGTACTTAATAAATTAAGTACTTAGTAGAATCTTATTGTGCAGTGAGGCAAAGATTGCGTTTTATGATTTGGGATGTCACTGAAAAACTTGGTAAGGATCATGGTACTGTGATTATTTTTTGATAGGCAACAAGATTTAATTTATTGCCGCAGAAGACAGAACCACACCACCACCAGATCGACTAGAAAACAAAGACAAAAGACCATCCAATCCCAAACAAAGCCCAAACAAAACAAGAACCCTGACCAAACCACCAAGACAAAAGCAAAAGACAAGACCACCCTAAAACCCTACCCAAACAACACACCTAGCCTGACCCAAACAGCCTAACCCAGCTTAAAACTTTAGTTTTCTTACCGCAGTCAAATTCCCCTTGAAATCTTCAATGGAGTATTCTCTGATATTAAATTTGCCCTTAATCAATATTGCCATTCTTGTTTTAGCCAACTCTGTTATTTCCTCTGCCATCCACACTTTGTTCTTTAACACTACCTCATTCCCTGAGCCCCAGATACAGCATACCCAAAATTATTGCCACCCCAAAACCTTTGACCAATCGAAGAAATCAAAACTTCTCAATTTTAGTTTCCCGAATTAGTATAATATTAGGACATCTTTCTTTAATGAATATTCGAAAAACGTTATTGCATTCTCAAAAGTGAAGATTTTGCAGTGCCACCAGTCAAAAGCATCCGGAAAGAAAAATTAAGACACCATCATGCACTTGAGCTCGTCAAATTCCTCTGCAAGGAAGTCGCAAAATCAAAGCTCTCAAAAGCGGAAAGGATATTTAAATCAGCATTGCGCAAAGCAGCACGTGTTGGGATACCTGAAATTATTGAAGAGATTGTATTGTCGTACCCTTTGGCATTGTCTTTTATCAATCTAGACAACGTAAACATCATCAAATATGCAATTCTATATCGCCGTGAACGTGTGTTCAATCTCATCTATCAACTTGGCTGGAAATATATATATGGAGTGGACAATTTGTTGAACAACGCTCTGCATTTGGCTGCACATCTGAGACGTGAGCAACAAATCAATCTCAAAGACAGTGCCGCTGGTGCAGTTCTGCAGATGCAGCGAGAAATGCAATGGTTTAAGGTCAGTTTGCCCCTTCTCCACCATGTAAAGGAAATTAAGAAAGAAAATTTATAATTCACAAATGTTTTTTTGTCACTGGACTTTTATACCGCTTTAGAAAGCCAGACTGCTTGGTTAGATGCTCATGATCGTTTTCATACTTGCTTTCAGTATATATGTGAATGAAAGTCTGATGAATGCATGATATCCCTACCATGTAAAAGAATAGTTACATACTACAATGGTCCGCTTTCTTTATAAGTCCTTCTGAACTCTATTTGGCTAATTTGTGAACACTGGTTCTATATTTATTTTGAAGCAACGTACTCGAGTCTAATTGCTTAAACAAGCGGGGATTTGGGGGGCCTACTGTGCTTTAAGCACAACATGATCTCTTGTGATGCCCTATGAAGCATCGACACTTCTAGAGGTTGTTGTATCAAAGTCGGACACTCCGGAGACATGTATGGGACAAGTCACCTGGCATGGCCATTATATTACGCATCAAGGTGATTTTTTTTTTTTAATACTTTCTAAAAGCATTTTCAGGCTAAACTATTAATAACTTCAAAAGTACTAGGCCAATATTGAATATAAAACATGTGTATATGTATAAGTATAGACCGTCGATCAATACTCTAGTCGATGGGATTCCTAACATATTTGTGTTCCATGGCATTTCACAACAATGAGTCCATATTGTTAGATAGAGAACAAAGTCGGTGCATCCTGTAATTCCATTTTCAATCTCCTGATCGAGTTCACCTTCTTCCCAAACAAACAACGGACTTCTAAACTGGAATTTTTCTACTTCCGTATTTGATTTGATTTTGATTTCCAACTTTATTAGGATTCTTGGTCTACAAAGATTATGATTTTATTTTCATTAATTAGGAATTATCTTTTTCCTGATACCACTTGACGCAGCGGAATTAACAAGAGATTAGTTACGTACTAATCAAAATGAATGATAGACTCGAGTCCAAGAGAGAAAGATGAATATTAGCGAAAGATATATTCTTCCCTAAACTTGATCTGAACAAGAGCTACCTTCCAAAATGCTATCCCTAGCCATTTATCCTTAAAAAATCTATATTGAATGATCATGTGAATCTCCTCTCAAGCATTGAATGATCATTAAAAATTCAAGCCTTCAACATATTCGTGGAAATCTATCTTCCAAATTAAGCGAAGTGCTCCAAACCTTCCTTTCAGCAGGTTCATAAGGCCCGTATACATTCAAAGAAGTACAAGCAAGAACTAGCTAGGTTTTATAGTACCCGAAATTGTAGGGATAACTCTAGTTGAGCACGATTGCTCCATGGAAAAGCAATTTGTATTCTATATGCATAACATTCCACCTACACTTCCATTGGCATGTACTTCCTGTTGTGCCCTCTGAGTGGATCAAACAGAGCCAGAACACACGCACACAAATACGAACATAGGAGATATACGTGGTTCCCCAAAATCGGGTACGTCCACGGAGGTAAACGGAGCTATTATCAAAACGGGAGGAAAGCTTTACAAGTGAGGACTCTCATTCCTCACCACACTCTCCTACATAGCTATACAAACAGACCTCACATCTCTCACAGATCTCTCACTCAAGAGAGATACAATTATAGAAAACCAGGGCCTTCAATTTATAGGCCATTCAAGACTTCCTATTCACAAGCCATGCCAGACACGGCAATTACTCCAAACGGCTGAGAATGACTAGGAATAGGGATGCAGATGGCTGTCATGCCATTTTCTTCAACAAAGGCTGCACCTCGCAGCAGCCCATGTGGAGAATTGATGCCAATTGTCAACACTTCCAAGAAATCAAAATCTTATCCTCTAGAATGTACGCTACAAGTCTTTGATTGTTGATCTTTTAAAAACTAGAATCTTTTGTTTCTCATTCCAAACCACTTGATTGATACAGGAAGTAGAAAAATTTACAGTACCTAATGACAGAGAAAGAAGGAATGGTGATGGAATGACACCTACAGAAATATTTTCTGACACGCACCAAGATTTGTTGAAAGAGGGTGAGCGATGGATGAAAGATACAGCCACATCATGCACCATAGTTGCTGCCCTTATTGCTACTATGGTTTTTGCAGCTGCCATTACAGTACCAGGTGGGAACGACAGTGTTAAAGGCCATCCGTTACTTTCGAATCAAAAAGCCTTCGTTATTTTTGGCATATCTGACGCACTAGCTCTATTCTCATCCATCACTTCTGTGTTAATGTTCTTGCTTATCCTGACTTCTCGATATGCAGAGGAAGATTTCCTGAATACCTTACCCAAAAGGATAATTATTGGTCTCATAACCCTATTTGTCTCCATCTTATCCACGATGGTAGCCTTTGGTGCTATATTATATCTCGTGTTTGGAAATAATAAGGCATGGAATCTTATCCCTGTTGTTGCACTGGCTATTATTCCTGTCACCTTGTTCGGAGTTTTGCAGTTTCCTCTCCTTGTAGAGATGATCCAATCCACATATGGTCGAGGCATTTTTGGCAAACAAAGTGATCGTGTGCTCCGATAGGTTAAATATCAGAATTTGGGAGTATTGCATACGTACCTGAGGGTTTGATGTCATTTCACTATTTATGAGTTGCTTTCTGATGTTGTGTACCTCAGTGAGTAGGTATCTTTGTTTGCTTACTATCTACTGCTACTGGATTTATACGTACAACTTTCAGTCCTTACCACCTGGGATTGAAAAGTAATCTTCGCCAGTAAATGATTTAAGACTTTTCCTCAAAGGAAACTTATTTACTGCTGCTTATATTTTCTGCTATGGGTGCTGCTCTTACACTGCCTCTGCAGTGCTGTTTTGGATGGGCTATTTTTGGCTGTTGTGGATGTCTCTGGCCTTGCTTGCTGGGGATGGACTGTTGGTGCTCTAAATCTCTACCTCTATTCCTGATATTTTGATGATGCTTCATGATACGGAATGGGGTAGTGCTGACTTATGGTTCGCGGAAGTCTTAGTTTGTTTTTTCGAATGGTTCCACATTCCACTGTGGTCTCATTCAATTTATGATTGAATGTTCTTTTCTTTCTTCTTTTTTCCTTTTCTTTGGTCTTTTCTATGATTCAAGTTTTCCTTACATCTAGAGTGGACCACCTCAATGTACCCTTTGTCGAGCTCAATAAAATTTTGTTGCCGATCAAAAAAAACTAATTGCATCGGTTACTTCTCATCATTACATTAATGCTCTTCGTGTGGCTTGTAGTACAGATGGTTGTGAGCTTTTGTTATTCCACTTAATTTCTGCTCGATCGATGTTGTTCATTGTGTTTGCGTTAGGTTTCCCGTCTCAAATCTGTTTTGAGAGATCTTTCACTAGAAAATCTCCCCGCGTCAAGCAAACTGGAATTTCTTAATTATGTTTGGGATGGAGGTTTTGAATCACGGGTTAGGTGCAAACCTGAGTTTCGGTGCCCTTCGTCACTGTTACTCTAATGTGTGCTCCTTGTTTGAAAAGAACGCGGCCGATGATCTTGGTGCTGAAAAGGATAGTTAGGCCCCATGGGACAAAGGAGCCGGAGGCCGAGGATGAAGAATCCTTCAGTTGGCACACTGGAGGCGAGTCTGAAGGAGTGACATCGGGCACCTCCATTAATTTGTTTGCAAACCAGAAAAATGGTATCTCCCGGAGCAAACGATCGGGTTTGAGTCGTAGCTAAGATTTTCATTTTTCTGATGACTGATCACTCATTGTTAATTTTTCAAATAAAGCCGACATCAATCTTCTAAAATATGAAATGAAGTTTTATTGAATTCCATATCATGAAACCATGCCTTTATTTATACAAGGGAAAGGAACCTAGCTAACTATGGAAGGGAATCATCTCAATTATAATAAAATCGTAATCAATTATAATCAAATCACAATCTCAATATTACGATATGATCACTATATTATTTTGTATATGCATTTATTCTAACATTCCTTGTTAGATTTGTCCCACATTGCTTATCTAAGCCACCCAAACTTGATTAATAAATTCTAGAGACTACTCCACCTATTGCTAATTAGTTTAGGTTGGAACCCTCCAAAAAATCTAACATGGTATCAGAGTTAGATCTCATCTGTGTCGTCCGAGTTAGTCATTTTTCTTGACTTTTCATACATTTTTACTATTTTGTCCATTCTTCCTTTTTTTTTTTGTACATGTCCATTTTTAATAAAATTTATATTTTCAGAATCAACTCCTGACCCATATTATTTCAGATAAAAAATACCCTAAGCTATGTGAACTAGTTATGAAAACTGTCAATGCTCATAACCAGTTAACATAATATTTTGGACAAAAATATTCTTGCCAGTTCACATAGTCCGAGTTAACATATTATTTTAGACAAAAATACCCCTGAACTATGGCTATGAGAACTTGTGCTATGAGAGCTATATTTTTAAAATCAATTCCTGAATCATATTATTTCGGACAAAAATACCCTTGACTCTGTGAACTGGTTATGCAAATTGAGTTATGAGAACTTACTATGTGAACTCCCAATTCTCATAGTCAGTTTTATGTGAACTACATATGTGAATTAGCTATGTGAATTGAAAAATACACAGTTTACATAGTCTTACCATACACTAAAATACATAATTCTCATAAAATATATATGGATTTGATAGAAAATACACGATTCTAATAGAAAGTTCTCATGGATAATAAATAGTTCTCATAAAAAATACGCAGTTCTCATAGAAAAATACACAATTCTCATAGAAAATACACACACGAACAAAAATTGAACAAAATCAAAAAGATAATCAAAATTAAATATAGTTATAAATATTCTCACCGCCATGTCTTAAAAAAGTAATAGTTCATATAGGAAATAAATACACAATTCACATAGTCTCATCACACACTAAATACACAGTTCACATAACCTCATCACACACTAAATACACAGTTCTCATAGACAATTCTCATGGACACTACACAATTCTCATAAAAAAATATACAGTTATTATAGAAAATACTCATTTGTTATAGACAGTTCTCATAGAAAATACACAGTTCTCGTTAACAGACTGTCAATTCTCATAGCCAAATCTCATAACCAGTTATATGAGAACTGACTATTCTTATAGAGAAGTGGCTAAGTGAATTGAGCTATGAAAACTAGGGGTGAGCAAAAAATCCGTCAAACCATGAATCCAGTCTAAATCAATCCAAACCGAAAGATTGTCCGATTTTTTAGTAGTATGATTTGGTTATGGCTAAAAAAAAAATTAGAATCCGCGTTATATGGTTTTGTTTGCGTATTTACATTCATGGTAATGGTTTCAAACCGATCCGAACCATATATATATATATATATATATATATATATATATATATATTTGATTCACTAAATAAATATGGGAGCCTTAGTCAACTATTTTTCTAATTTATTGATCCTATTAAATCTACCACAATATTTAGTTTTTTTCTTCCATGCCAAGATAATTTATACTAAACTTTTATACATCACGATTCACAACCCTTTTCTAATTTCCTATGATTATTAATTTATTATACACAAAAAGCATATAGAATCACCAGATCAGTCAACTTTTACGGCCCAATTCCTAAGTTTCTATACATGAAAGCCAATTCCAATTCCAATTCATATTCCTATAATTACTACCAAGACTAATTACCCTAATATTTTTTGAAGATAATAGCTTAATTCAAAGCAAACCGTGGTTTAAAACCGAAACCAATCCGCATTTTATTGGTTTAGATTGGTTTGGTTCTCCAATTTCATAATTCATAGGTATTGATTTGGTTATTGGTTTACTATAAAACCAAACAAATCAGAATCATGATCACTCCTAATGAGAACACACAGTTCACATAGGTCCAATGCACACTTCACATAATCGATCGAGAGAGAGAGAGAGAATAAAAGATTTCAACTAGCATTGTGCATAGAGTAACTTTACCTTTGTTTATTTCACTGCCGACATTAAAACTCAAGAACACATCTTGTAGCGGAAAAGCACTGATCGGTTAATTGCATTCTAATCCTCCATCATTCACGTGAAAACCACAATGCAGTAGTAGCTTAAGTTCCTCATTCACGTGAAAATTATCGTTTCAGACAACAATTAATGGTAGCTTCATCCAAGAGGTTGACGGCATATATATTTGATTCCACTTCGAATTTTTGAAGATCGCCTGCGTTAATTTGAGGATTTAAAATCGACGGAGAGGTTGACATCGCCGCAATCGGTGCCTTAGAGGACGGAGATGGGGCGGGCATGGAGGAGGATGACGACGTTGCTGGGGCGGAGGTAGTGGTGGACGGATCACTCGACGGCGACCTACATCTAGCCGTTGGAGCAACGGAGAAGCTGGATGAATTCAGACAGATTGGGTTGGGGGGTGGGGGGGGAAGGGGAGTGGGGGGAGTTTGAACAATTCACGTGGTTCACAAAAAGGGCAAAAAATACATTAAACAACATGGGTGAAACCCAACCTAAAAATGAGGAACCGGCTTCTAATTTTCTATAATCAATTTTATATATAGGCTGCTCCACCTATTGCCAAATAATTTTAGGTAGGAACCCTCCAAAAAATCTAACAAATCTAATTCATTGACTTGGAGACCCGGCTCAACTCAAAGATTTGGGCACAACTCTTTCCTACTTCGGCCCCTCCCAATCAAGGATAGTGCGGGCTCACGTTCTGTTGGATTACTATCTGAGTCCAATTAAGGTTAGGGGTGAATTGCCATATGATTGAATATTTGAAAGCCCAAAATAATTGCGCGGAAATAAAAACGCACATCTACTGATGCATGTGGAAAATGCAGTCCTAATGGTTTCTGCTTGCCTGAAGATTCAATTAGACAAGCCTCAGTGTGATATCCAATGTTATGGCTAAGTAGTAGTTCAATGGCCCAGACAACGAACTAAGTTAGTGTTGAAATAGTTGATGTTCAACTTCAATATTGAGGCATTCCCTTTTGCCAAGCAGAAAATAATAGTATTGTGGCTTTTCGCTCACATTACACAATGCAAAGAAACAAAACAACGTTGCTTTGAAGATGGACAGTTTTGATGAGGCTTGTTTTGAAATCATTGATATTTGATGGCACAGTTTCTGCATTGTTGAGAAAAAAAAAAGTTTCTATCATCCCAAGACAAGTAGTGAAAACTTTGGGACAAATTTTTGTCTTTAGAAAAGAAAAAAGAGCCAGAATTAAATGAAGAACCAATACATTACTCAAAGTAATAGGTTTCAAATCATTGGTGATGCATTTTTTACATTGTTGAGAAAAAGGATTTCCGCTGTCCCAAGAGAAGCATTGAAATTTTTGGGATAAAAAAAAAAAAAGATAGCCGTGAAAAAAAGAAGAAAAAAAGAGAGCTGAGTTAACCAAAAAAGCACTAGTGCTGAAAAGGACTTTTTGCTTAGCAAAGTGGGGTCTAATTTCTAACATTACTCACATGATGGAACTTTAGCTTTAGTCCCAGCATAGATCCGACAAAGTCATGATCACCAACCATATTACAATGATTTGATGAGACATTACTCATTAATAGAAGTGACGATGTACCATTTATGCACTCAGAAAGTCTACACACACATACACTTTGTGCACAGATTGTGCACAGATTTTATTGTGGAGTCTACCACGGGTCCCACACAAATCATTCGAGCCGTTCATTAAATGTAAAACACTTTTTCAAGGGACCCCATAGAAAATAAGCTCAATCCGATATCTATAAGTACTCGATCCAACCGCATAACTTTTCATTAACCGAAAATCTGAATGAAAAGTTAAATGGTTGGATGAAGCACCTATAGGTATTGGATTGAGCCTATTTTTTAAGGGGACCTTTGAAAAACTGTTTTACATTTAATGAACGGCTCGGATGATTTGTGTAGGACCCGTGGTGAGCTCTACAAAAAAATCTGTGTACAATCTGTGCACAGACTGCTGTGTGTGTAGCAGCTCTCTTATGCACTTCTATTTTTTTAACCAACCAAAAAAGAATAGAAGAAGGGGAGACTTAAATATTCGCCTCTCAGATCCTAGCCAACTTATGTTTCCATCTTGTCCAGTTTAAATATTTATGTTTTCATCCTCAATCTTTTTTAATCCCAATAATGCCTTTATATCATATATTGGGTATCATATATATATATATAGAGTCCGGATCTCCTAAGGGATCCCACACGACCTTACCGTGCGGGACTCCCCTTTTCCTATCGAATTGCAACAATCCAAGCCGCTCAAAGTGATCATAATGTGATTTTAAGAGTAATCATGAGAAATCAGCAAAAAAAATGATCGGGAAGGGCTTGATCTGAACAGTTTTTTATTGAACGGTTCAGTAAAAAACTGCTCGGATCAAGCCCTTTCCGATCATTTTTTTTTCTGATTTTGTACAAGTATCCTTAAAATCACGTTCTGCACACTTTGAGCGGCTCGGATCGTCTCAATTTGATCCGAAAAAGGGAGTCCCACACGGTCTACCTCATTGAATTCTAAGTGTGTGTGTATATATATAAATATCATCGAAATTTGGGACAAAAACTTAACACTATCATCCCACCCAAGAAACCGTAACCATCGTTTGACCCAAATTCAAAACATTTCCATAATAGTAGTTTCCAACACCCATAAATCAAATCTAATCATCGCCAGCACTGTCGTCCTCCTCATTCAGCCCACCAGCAATCCCCTCGTTCAACCTCATGTTCTCCGGCAACTCACCGTATGCCTTCAAGAGTAGCCTGGCCTCGTCGGGCATGTACTTGAGGATGACGTCAGCCTTGTCATCTTTTTAATCCCTCAGGCCTATGAGGATGATGTCGCCAGCAGCGATCTAGACCTTTTTGTGCATCTTCCCCCCTGAAGTGCCACAGACACTTCGTGCCCTCGATGCACGTGGCCTCAAATCGGCAGTTTCTGAGCATGCGGAGGACCTGGCCGGGTGTACTCCTGGTCGTCTTCCTTGAAGGCGACGAGCTCGCGCTTCTCGTCGTTGGCTTCATTCTGGTCTCGCTTGGGGAGAGAGAGAGAGGGATGCGTGAGTCGGTGGAGAGAGTGTTGGTGGTGTTGGATTGTGTGATGGGTGTGCGCGTGGCACGTGGCTGTGCGTGGTGAGTTGGATAGACACTGACTTTTGCTTTGAATATGCATTTGAATCTAGTTCTAATGTCTGCAAACTAATTGTGAGTTACGAATAGTTTGTCCGAACGGTTAGAATGCAACATTTCCATCCATAGGTCTCGTGGGTCCAAATTGTGCATGGCAAGTCAATATCATAACCTTTTTTTAACAAAAAAAAAAAAAAAAAAGAGGTATGTAGATAGCTAGATTGAAGAATGCAGGATTAAAACTTGAAACAATTGTGGCAAAACCAAGGCCCCTCCAGCTGAACCACATGCACAACGGGATCACTTGTGAATTCATTTACGTCATGTCATATGTACATACTTCCATGACAAAGGCCTAGCTAGCCTCTTGGGCATTCCCCTAAAACCGGGCCAGGAGAGCGGCATACTGCACTTTTTAGGCAGTTCTAGATCTTCACATCATAGAGTGCTTGTACTCTTTTAGGGGGCAGTTTCACTTTTTCCAAAAAAGAAAGTTTTGAAAAAGAAGATAATTTTAAGATTAAAAATTACGTGTTTGCTCAAATAATTTTTCTACCAATATAGATCTTATTTGATAAATTTTATTGAGATTTTTTAAACAGTAGCAAAAAATTAAAAAATTATTTTTCATTTTTCATATATTTGAATTTAAAATTACCTTCTTTTTAAAAAAAAAAGATTTTAAAAGAAAGCGGAACGGTTAAATATGAGATTAAATATAAAAGAAAGCTTATATTTCATAGCATGACGATTAGCTCAGAGGAGGTAGTGGATTTAATTAAGTACAGGGTGGCCATGTGGATGAAGGTTAAATATGAGATTAAGGTGTATTCGATTGAGGAGTTCAAAGGGTTCTTAGATGGTATTCGTTTGTTAAAATTGTAATCCTTGAGGAGCCCTCTTCCAATCTCCTGCTGGATGAGTGTTACTTTGTTTTTATTTTCGCTGTGTTGAGTTAGTTTGCTTCCCAGCATTTCCTTTCGATGTAACCTTTCGCGTTTAATAAATTCTCTTTTGCCGAGCAAAAAAAAAAAAAAAAGAAAGCGGAACAGTTAGGCAGTTCTAGATCTCCACACCCCATTTTTGCATATATGGGGTGTTTGGATCGAGCATCCTACATATATCGAATGACGTTGATTTCTGCGTAAGTCCCCTCTGTTTCTTTTTAGAATTTTTGTACGGCTCCGATCGGCCGTCTGGTGGCCGGAGTGGGCCCAGCAAGGCCGTCGATACGTATAGCACTATTGTTTTGAAAAAGTCCCTTTCCAATTCCAAATGAAGTTATTTTTTACAGGAATGCATAAGAAATTTTTTTTTTTTTAAATGAGCGATTCGGATCGTTCTTGCGGGATCCGAGATGGCCCCAGCCAAATCTGTGCATTATCTGTGCTTTATTTGTTTAAACTTTTCGATTGCATTTTTCTTTTCTTGTACCTGCATACAAACATATTGCAGGGTGAGACTCTTGCTAAGTATAGACAAGGACCTTATCTAACCTTGCACAAAGCAGCAATCAACGGGGATAAAAGGAAGGAAAAACAAAATCGTAAAGGTAATTAATTCCAATTTGCACATTCCCCCCTATTTTGTTTTAAACAAGCCAGAAATTAAAGAGGCTGTTGACCACTTTTGTCAATCTTCTCAAGGACGTTCATGACCAAAAGGAAAAATGAAATCTTAAAGGTAATTCAAATTTGAGATATAGAGAAGGAGACGTCTGATGTACTCTACTACATTTCGTACAAAGTTAAAGTTGATGTGAAGATGTTTTCCATCATAGCGAATTACTAAGAGTGTACTGCATGGGCCATACAATTCATATCACCGTAACCAAAGTATCAGGTGGAAGGTTGAGTAACAAAAACGACCAACCACATTGACAATGCTACTGTAATGAAAAGATCAGAAGTGCCTCAAGGAAGGAAGCAAAAAGAATGAAGAAAGGAATCACAAAAATTAAATGGGTCCTCTCATCAATCTAGCTATCTAAATATATAGCCGATCTCTGGCATCATGATTGAATACAATAATCTACAGTATTATTAATTAAGCTGTATAGCTTTCCACACACACACATATCAATGGCTTCCTCGAGCAATGAGAACACCAGTTCTCCAGTAGAGAAGTACCCATACCCGACTGAGTTTATTGTTCTGGACTTCGTCCCCAAATTGTCATCTGAAGGAAAATACGACGATTGGAAGTTATTGATGCGGGACTTCATTGGCAGTCAAGGTTTGATTGGTTTCATCGATGGCACGGCTGCTGCGAAGGAAAGCAACCAAGATGATTATATGGCTTGGAAAAGATCAGACAATCTAGTACGACGATGGATACTGGAAACCCTTGGCGATGATACCCGCCTACGAGTGCTGAGCTCAGAAACTGCTAAAGATTTGTGGACGAAATTGGAGGAAATATTTGATGCGACCAGATCATTATTTCACCTCGGTAATTAATAAATGACTTTTTCAAATATGATGTTTACTGTATTAGGGAAATTTCCAGTTTTAGAAATTCCAATTTCCAGTAAATCTCATGCCGTACAATACAAATATGTACTCTCTCTCTCTCTCTCTCTCTCTCTCTCTCTCTCTAACTGAAAGAATTACACGTACGTGCAGACGAATATACGGAGAGTAGACAAGGACGTTATCTAGGCTTGCACAAAGCAGCAATCAACGGGGATTGGGACAAAGCCAGGAAAATCATAGAAGACGACCCAGATGCTGTTACGACTCCCATCACCCCTTTCCTCCAAACCGCGATTCATCTCGCCGTCACGTCGGCATCGAAGGGGAGAAATCGTTTCGTGAGGGAGCTTCTGGAGAAGATGACACCAGAGGATGTTGTGGATCTAGTTGACGACCAGGGAGGCACGGCCCTTCACTACGCTGCAGATGTTAACAACGTAGAAGGAGCCAAATTGTTAGTCAGCAAAAACTCGGATCTTCCTGACGTTTTGGACCAATATGGATATACACCTCTCCATTGGGCTGCCAATTTTAGGAATCGAGAGATGGTTCTTTACTTAAAGGATGTCACTGGAGAAGACATTCTATTGGCGGATGGCAACAGGGCTGCTTCACTTCTGTCTTTTCTTACCCGTGGTGAAATTTATGGTGAGTACTATTTTCTAACGAAATTATATATATAGGGCGCTTCTAATAAGGGCGTTTTTATTTTCGTTATTTGCGGATGTCCCTGATAGCCGTTGGATCGTAATTTCAATAGTCCAAATTTTAATGAAATTTTTCCCCAAAAAAAGTTAATTGTGACTGGTCATAAACCTTCTGCAGATCCGGATCATTGAAATTACAATCCAATGGCTAACAACAGAAGCCCACAAATAAGGAAAATAAGAATGCCCTCATTAGAAGCGTCATATAATATAATATATATATATATGTATGTATGTATATGTGGGATGATTTTGGCACTCTCCAAAAGTTAACAATTTGGAAAGTGTCAAAATCACTCCCCATCTATATTAGCACATGTCTGTACCTAAAGGCACGACTCGAAAAATTCAACAGTCGATATGGTTTCGAGTGTTTTGAAGAATGAGAGAGAGAGAGAGAGAGAGAGAGAGAGAGAGCTTACAATTTCTTTTTAAGGAGGGTGAACAAAAAAATTGCACTTACAATTTCATTCCAAATACGCACATGTATCTCATGTCCCTCAACTTCTAGTCCGAATAATTGCCTAACTGTTATCTTCCATATATCCATTGTGCTACAGACATAGCTTTAGCTTGGCTTAAACGAAAACCTGAGATGGCATGCGTGGAAGTCCCTGATTATGGTACTCTTTTTGACATACTTGTCGAAAAGCATACTTCATTCCCGAGTGGAAATCGTTTCAACTGGTGGCAAAGTTTAATCTATTCGGGTTAGTCTCTTTCAACCCTTTCTCTCCTGTTTCTATTACTCCTACAGACCTGCTCCGATCTGATCTGCAGAAAAACAAAACGAAAGAGATATATGTGTGTGTAGCTTGTTAATTATTAATCTTTTGCTTCCTATGATTTGTTATGGTAGTGTGTGTGTATATATACATACCACTTACCTATCCAATTTGGTCCATATATTTTTATCATTTCGATTTCATCCTCAAGTAGAGTATTTAGCACCGGTACATTTTTCGCTAGCTTACGCCATTCACACTTTTACTTTTCGTTATTTTCCTTTATCTTCCATTTCTTTCCCTAGTAACCAAACAAAATTTCAGAACCCAACCTAGCTAGATAACTTTCTCCATCACCATTACCACGTACTTTTGCCACATAGCTACCACAACTTTTTTTTGCCGAATCTCAATGACTACCGAACCGGTAAATAAAAATAAAGCTTTGTTACTAATGGGGTAGTGAATTTCACTGGCGACTCCCCCTGAGTAATGTGAGAAATTCACTACTCGAAAAAATATAAAATGGTGGAATTACTAAACATTTAAGTTTTAATAAGTTGTTGGGTCGTCCTTACTCTGTTTCCAAAGTATGCTGGATGATTTACGATTGATTGCCCCTGAGTAATAGAAAAGATGTATACTTTAATGTTTTCATGCCTTCTCTTACACAAATATACGCTCACAGCATAATTAAAGCATAAAACGCACTTTAGCATGATTTGTGTAACTTTTTTATTTTCATTTTTGCATCACATGCAGGAGTTCCAGTAAAATTAGAAGGCATTGCAACCCACCATAACGACGGAGGAGGAAGAGGAGACATTGAGAATCCGGCCAATTGTTGCATCTCTGGTTGGCTATCACAATACATAATTTCTTTTCTTTTTTGGAACAACCAAGAAAATTTTAATTAATGTCGAATGGTTAAAAAGAGATTAAATGAAGAAATGATAAAAAAAAATGGCGTCATTGTTAGAAGTATGATATCTTCCATTCTTACAACCACGATATATACCCGTTGAAAGTGCTAATAGGCAACAAAAAGCACATGAAAAACTCATTCGAAAGATTAGATGGGCTACACACCTTTCTTCGTTGGGAGGAAACCGCGATCAATTACTTACATCAATTCACTCAAAGTAAAAGATGGTATTCTCAATTAGCAACAAGGGAAAACATTGTCTTTATTCACTGACGTTTGAGCTAATTTTCTTTTATGGCAAGTACTAACAAGCTTTTGTGTGTAACTATGGAAATCTTATCCTACACTTGAAAGGCGAGTAACATGCATAGATGCATGCCGAGCAAAAAAAAACATGCATAGATGCATCATGCATACACAGAGATTCCAGATAATTTGAATATGAACGATAAATACTAATTTGTATTCCTCTTTGAAAAAGAAACGATAGTATAACGATTATGATGAACTTTGAAGCTTTTCTAGCAACTTTTTTCCGCAGATTTTGACGAAATTTGAAGACTTCAAAAAGCTTTTGTAGCAAGTACGTACTTTGCTTTTGTACCAATTTGTGTGCAAATGTTATGAACTTTTATACTCTCTCCATCTCAAATTTTTGTCCTCTTTCCTTTTTTGAATGTCTCAAAAGATTGGCTATATCTTCTATTCCCTCCGCCTCCATTCTTTTGTCCCTTGTCATATCTTAACCGGATAAAAAATTAATTATAACTTTTAATTGGTAATACTATTTATATACAATATAAATCTTGTTTGATAGATCTTAATAAGGTCTTTTAAACAATGTTTTTAAAATCATCTAAAAAGTTATAAATTGTAAGATATAATCAATTGAAAAGTGGTTCGGACTCCCAAAAGGGACTAAAGAATGAAGACGGATGGAGTAATTTATAATGTTCTTTATATCAAATATGGATATTATTTGATAGATCTCAATGAGTTCTTTTATGCAAAATTTTTAAAATCACTTAAAAGATTATAGATTGTAAGATATAATCAATTGAAAAATGACACGCACTTCTAAAAAATACCATAAATTTGGGACAGAGGGAGTACATATTTTGATTTGAATTCTTATCTCAATCTTACGAATTCAAAACAACTTTGGTGGTGTGTAGTAGCACTGTGCTCCTATCAACGCCAAAAACTCTTCATTCATTAGTCTTTGTAATACTTAATCAAAAATTAATAAAATTTCTTTGCCCTAAAAAAAATCTCCTCATTCATTTACACTATACATAGTCATTGGTAGCTGTGACTATCTTGGTGATATGAGTGTCGAGTGACCATATTTTATCAACTCGTATTCAGTAGTGACTAGCTTCTTTCCATTGCAATTCAAGTAAATATTTATTTCTTTTAGATGTGAACACTTAATAAATTGAGTACTTGTAAAATCTTATTGTGCAGTGTGGCAAAGATTGCATTTTATGATTTGGGAAGTTGCTGAAAAACTTGGTAAGGATTGGTAATATGAATATATATATATATATACACACACCATTTAACATAAATGTTAATGCATGCTATAGACTAGTATGCATCCAAAGTTTGTTGTTGCATTCTCAAAAAGAAGATCGATTATTTTACAGTGCCACATGTCAAACACATCCGGAAAAAAAAAGAGAGACAACATCATGCACTGGAGCTTGTCAAATTCCTCTGCATGGAAGTCGCAAAATCAAAACTCTCAGAGGTGGAAAAGATATTTAAGCCAGCATTGCGTAAAGCAGCATGTGTAGGGATACCTGAAATTGTTGAAGAGATTATAGTGTCATACCCTTTGGCATTGTTTTTCCTGAATCTAGACCACCTAAATCTCTTTATATATGCTATTATGTATCGTCGTGAACGTGTGTTCAACCTCATATATCAAATTGATGGGAGTTGGAGATATATATATGGAGTGGACAATTCGTTGAACAACGGTCTACATTTGGCTGCACGTTTGAGACCTGAGCAACAAATCAATCTCAAAGCTAGTGTTGCGGGTGTAGTTCTGCAGATGCAACGAGAAGTGCAATGGTTTAAGGTCAGTTTCCCCTTCTCCACAATGTAACGAAAATTAATTGAGAAACAGTACTTGACAAATGTTTTTTTTGTCATCGGACTTTTATACTCCCTTTGTCCCAATTTGCTTGTGCTTTACGTAAAGTCGTGTCATTTTGACCTTAGAAAATAAGGTTCTTCCGAGGATATTTTTTGAATTTTTGGCACCATTCAAAAGTATTTTTTGAGATTTTTTGAATGGTGCCAAAAAAAATTCAAAAAATTATTTCAGAAGATAATTTATTTTCGGAGTTCAAAATGGCACGGTTTCCCCTATGATTGAAGCAAACAAATTGAGGAGGGAGTACTGTTTTCTATTTTATAGCAAGACCCCTTAGTTGGATATAGGACTGTCAATGAACCGGAATCGATCCGAATCCGATAAGACTCGAATCCAATAGTGGTAATCCAAATCCGATTCGAAAACTCTTTTACTTCAAAAAATTATTTTCCTAAAAAAAATTTTAATTGAAAATAAAAATACGAGTTTAAAATAAAAAGACAACTTCTTAAAATTTTTTTTCAAAATAAAAATTTACAGTTTTTTTTAAAAAATTAAAAAAGTTCGGATTGGATTGATAACGGATTTAATCCGATCCGATCCGAATTCAATCCAATCCGTATTTGAATTACCGGATTCGAATTATCGGATCGACGTTATCTGATTTGGATCGGATCCGGATTAGATCCGATCCATTGACAGATCTAATTGGATGCTTGTGATTGTTTTCATATTTGCTTTCGGTATATGTGAACGAAAATCTGATTAGTGCATCATATATATCCTGCAATGTATATGGTGAATTAAATCGGTCATCGGTGATAGAAGAACAATTTTTTTTTTTTTTTTTTAGGTCAAGCGGAATATCAAATTAGACTACGAAAGAGAGTACCACATTAGGGATACACACAAAGTCATAAGGATCATAACCTAAACAAAGTACCTATTGTTAATCTAACACCTGCCTGATATTTAGGCTATCTCTAAGAAAAAATTCTCTCATGGAGATGGGCATGTCCATAACTAAAACGAGTTCGTTTGTCTGTTCGACCCCTATTCTTGCGAGATGGTCGCTTTCTTTTTACAAACAAGGTTCGCTTTCTTTTTACGTCCTTCCGAACTTATTTGGCTAATTTGTGAATGTTGATCGGTTTTTTTTTTCTTTTTTTTTAGCACCGTACTCAAATATAATTGCTTTAACCAAGGGGGTATTTAGGGGGCTTACTGTGCTTTAAGCTCCACATGATCTACCGTGGTGCCCTATGAAGCATCAACAATCCTAGAGGTTGTTGTATTGAAGTTGTACACTTTGGGGACACGTATATGGGACAAGTCACCTGGCCTTTCCATTATATTTTAATGTTCTTTATTATGGGACACACCGGGGACACCCACAGGAACACATCAACGTGATTTTTTTACACTTTTTAAAAGCATTTTCAGGCTAAACTATTTGTAACTTCAAAAGTACTAGGCCAAAAGTGAATATAAAACATGTGTATATGTATGAGCATACACCATCGATCAATACTATAGTCGATGGGATTCCCGACATAGATATTTAGTTGTCATAATCTACGTTTGCATAACAACATTTGTGAAAGGTTCAAGTTGTTGTTGACTTTCTTTCTGGTTGCTGCTTTGGTGTTTTTTTGGCTTCTGTTTTTCCGTTGTCTGGCCTGTTGGGAGCTTTTCATGTTGCTCAGATGCTGTATGCAGTGCTTTGCTTCTGCTTCTCTTACCTGGCGCGTCTTTTTGCTTTGGTTTGGGTTGTTTGGTCTTCTTTGTTTTGGTGGGTATCTTGGTTAGGCTCTAAGGTTTCGACTTTCAAGGTGCTTTTTTGGGTGTTTAGGTTTGAGCATGCAGCTCTTTGTGTGGTTTGTGTTTTCTGGTTGGCGTCTTGCCTTGCTTTTCTTTTTCAGTCTCGGATGGCATTTATTTGTTTCGCTCTTGGTCCGTTTAATTTTTGTATCTCTTTTCAAAAATTAATAAATCTTTTTGGCCAAAGGAAAAATAAGGTTCAGGTCGTGGAGTCGTGGAGTCGTGTTCCCTTAACCTTCGCATTCTTCTCGGCCGAACAACCAACGCGGTTACAAATAGGCTTCGGTACACTAGTAACCACCACAATTACATGTAAAGCCGGGATATGCAAAATACTTGCCAACCAGTGCTGACCCAAGAAGTAAGAGAGAGTGAGCGAGGTTGGTTGGACGGGTCAAATGCTGAATATGTACGGGTTGGTTGAATAGCGAGTGAAGTGTTCTAATGCAGGGCCTGCTTTGAGCTAAGACTGACAAGGCAGCAGACTTAAGCCCCCAAACGTTTGCTCATAACTAGGACCGCAAATAGGTATATGCAGGTAAGTAATATATATCTAATTTGGCACTTATATAACAGATGAGCTAGCTCACCCAGTAGAAAAACTTAGTTTTGCTATTCAATAAGTACATGATTCAAATCCTTATGGCCTCTATTTTCCTTCCTCATAAGAATAATTTGTTTCCCTCACAAGTTCGTCGTAGGCCCCGGGAATCTCAAGGCCGGCACTGATCCAATGTGGCCGATCCAACTCACCTGCTTCTCATACGTTGTACACTTTAAGCAGTTCATTCCCCACACAATTTTAGCATTTAACCATATCATTAATCACCCATATCCCCAAAATCTCTGTTCCCCATTTATTTATTTTTTAAAATTAATTGTCGTCGATGAAAAATTCAAATTCTACTTTGGTTCTATGTATTCTCCCCGTTGTCTATTTTGTTAGAAAAAACTACAACCCGCAAACCTTCTTGTTTGAAACAATTGCCTTAGTAGTAGTCAACAAACCAGGTAATTTTTCTAGTGCATGGGTTGGTTGGGAGTTTCAGAAGCCAGAAGAATGAAGATACATCCTGCCAACAGCGCAATTGTTACTTGAAAAAAAATCAAAAATCAAAAACCTTCATCCCACCCCGAGCAGATAACCCCTTCAAACACCCAAAGGCCGAAGCAGTAGTAACAATTAAATTAAATATAAATATAAATTACATTTAGGTTAATTAAGGCATTAGCTCACCATTTGATAGGGCGTACCTCAAGAGTTGACATGAGTTAACCATCGCGCTAAAACATGCAGTCTAGCAAGCACAAAGAAGTTTGTTGTATAACTTTTACTATTTCCACACATGCAAAAAAAATTAACCACCACCCTTTCACTACAAGTCTTTGATTGTACATCTTGTATAAAAAGTAGAAACTTTTGTTTCTCATTCCAAATCACTTGATTCATGCAGGAAGTGGAAAGATTTGCGGCACCTTGTAGACACCCTATTTTGGACTTTCCAAATTAGTTTACTTACGGTATTTGATTCCCCGATGATGAAACGGATCAAGAACACCCCGGAAACGTTAGTATGCTTGAGCTTTGAGCACTCCAAAGCCCTTTCAGATCCTTTCAAAATCTCCAAGCTAGAGCCAAATGGCCTCAACAAAACCCAACTTGCACACGCCGGTAATTAACTGGCGTGCGCCGGTCCTCGGCCACGTGTCAGTCATCGGTCAACTTTGACCGTTGACCAAGCAAGAACTGGAGTACGCCACTTATTAACTGGAGTACGCCAGTCAAACTTCCGGTCAAACTTGTGTTTTTAAGCATGCAGAAGCCATGGGTAAGGGTCTACAGCACTTGGGAATCTTCCAAACCATTGAAAAAGCATTCTCCGCCGGGGGACATTTTCTTACACCCATCCCATCACCCTTTTTCTCTCATCCAATGAGAAGAAAGGCTTAAGGGCTAAGGCTTCAGTCACTTTGACTGGCCTTAGCCCCTCTCTCTCCCTCTCCTCCTATATAAACCCCCCCTCTTCATCCTTGCAAGGGGTTACAAAAAATTCCAAGTCTCTTTCTCTATCTCTCTCCTTTGGTTTCTTGCTTTCTCTTCTTCCACCATTTGAAAGAGTAAGCAAACAGCCCCTTTCATACATCATCCACACCTAAACACTCATCATCCATCCCTCAAATCTCAAGCTCAAGCTCAAAACACACCATCAAACTCAAAAATCAAAGGTATACACATTTTGAACTGTTTTCCTGTTCTGATCTCTGAGGGGAGCTGACAGGGTCAAGGCTGGTAATCAATACCAGTCCTGGCCCTAACGCTGTCAAGGTTTCAAAAACAAAAAAAATCGTTTCTGGTTAGAATCGGCGTGCGCCGGTCATAAACACGCGTACGCCGGTCCGTGACAGTACGTACAGTTTTAAATTTGATCTGTCTGGAACTGGAGTACTCCAGTCTGGAACTGGCGTACTCCAGTTAATAAGTGGCGTACTCCAGTTGTGAAATGGGGTCCAGATCTCTATTTTATGTTTTATTTTCTGTCTATTCATCACTGTATTGCATGCTAAAAACTAATTTAATGCTTTCTGTGTTTAGAACTATTTAGTTGTAGCATTCAACATTTGTTCATATTTGTTTTAGAAAGGCCTCTGGGATCCTTCTGGTCGTGATCCAGAGCTCAGATGATGCAAAGCCAAGCACTGAATCAAGAAACAAAGCGGCGTACGGCCTTACATCACTGGCGTACGGCAGTTTGTACCCGATTCCAGTGGCTGGCCCTTACATCTTAGTTTAGTCTTGGCCTATTTCCTGTCCCCACATTGTTTTTGGGGTATTCTGTTTTCTTTCATGGCCTAAAGTCATTTCTTCTGCCTGTTATTATATAAACTGTAATATATTGACTGCGTGGTTTGTCCTGGGTGTGCGCTGGTCCTTTTCCAGAGCCCAGAGGGTTGCAAACAAAGACTGTGAAACTAACTAAGTGGAGTACGCCAGTTCTTGAGTGGCGTGCGCAGGTGTAGTCAACATGCAGTGGTTCGGCCAGTGCATGCTGGCAGAATCTGCTCATGCCCCTGCAGGGTAGCGTACTTCAAATTGTCTAGTTTACTCAGTGCTTGTTCTCAATCTATACTTAGCATTGCAAGCAAATCATTCATAAATATTTTGTCATATAAATGCAACTTGTTACAGTTTTTATCCCCATTAACTGCTTCCCCCGCCCTAACTGGCTAAAAATGACGAAATGAGAGAAAAATGCAAACTTTTACAAAAAATTAAATGCCTGAGTAGAGGCCGATCTCCGGATTGGGCGAGAGGGGGTGCCATAAAACCCTTCCCCTCTCGTAACCTGGCTCCCGAACCTCAGATATCGAAGGTGACGACGGACCGGTCCACGCCTTTTCAAAAATCAAACAAACGTGGCAAACGTTTTCGAGTTCGGTTCCTTGGGTACTTCACCGCTAAAACCCGAGTGGCGACTCTGAATCGAGGCGTTTCGCCGCACTTTTTCGAAAAAGGGTCGCACCCCAATTTTATAAATAAAATTTTCCGGGGCGCGTGCCCACAGTGGCGACTCTGCTGGGGACTCATTGCATTGATTGGTATTTGGCAATTAATACATAATTGAACAAATTTTCAAAAGTCTGTCAAAACAGTACGCTTCGCGCTGCTGAAGAACGGAGTGGTAACGTAACAGGATCTCAGCATCCGACCAATCCGAACTGGGGCTTTTACTATTGTTCACTTATGTAATTTTCTCCAAGTATTGATTAATAAAAGTGAGCCAAATTCAAAAGGGCATTTTTCAAAAAACGTTGTGTTTCTCTCTCATCCTATCATTCTTTGGCATTCTCCATTCGCATCGATGTTGGCTAGCCCCGTTGAGGTGTTTTGGGTAACCGGCACAGTTTACTGGAGCCCGGGGTCCTCGAACGCCCAACAACCTTGGACGATGATGAGTCGTAATACCGTTCGACCATTGCTTTGCTACACGCGTTGCAGTGGGAGGTATACCCGGCTCTAGTCGGAGGAACCCCTCTAGCCAAAACCGGCCTCTACAGCGCTTACAAGGCACTAGAACCTTTCAACCTAAGACAGGGACCCGCAGGGTAGGATTACTTGTTTCTAACCCCATATACTGTCTATGTGTTACTGCTTTCCTCATCGCATGCCTGTACATACATTCATGACCGATTTGCGTAGGAGCATGCTAGGGCGGCTTTTACGGTGCCTTTTGTCGAGTTTATCTTATGCCCGTTTGGCGTTGCCTTGAACCGATGAAGAGTCGTGCATCTTGATGGTGCACGTTGTCGAATTTCAAAGTCCTTGGATCAATGAGACTTTGGGAAATCAAAATCTTCTAAGTCTTTGTCTAAAACCCGGTCGAAATTTCAAAAAGAAAATTAAGAACAACAAAGAGAATGCCGTGATACTTACACCGCTCAGGTTCCAGCACAGTGCTGCTTACACCGCCTCGGTTCCGGTATCACGTCATTGATACCGAGTTGTTCTTACTCCAAAAGTTGAAACTTCAAAAATGGAGTAATCAAAGGCTTAGACTATTTTGACATCTCTTAGTGTTAGTCGATTCCAACAAGGATACACCGTTGAAAAGAAATCCGAGGATTCTGGCAGCATCTGAACGTCATGAGACAAACTTGTTTCTAGAGTCTAGGAGGACACCAACGACGATGACATGCGCATTGCATTTCTTCAAATTCTTTCAAAAGCTTGCTGCAGGAACACCACTGAGTTCTCATTTACTTTGCTGTCAAAGCTCTAGGCCATTTCACCGAAAGAAAGAGCCAAACCTACTCGGGAGTGTCTGCCAGGGCCAGTTCGCTGTCACTTTCAAAGCCATATCACCCTCCTCAATCATTAATCCAAAATGGCAGCACAAACAGAGCTGGCTGAGCTGAAGAGGGCTGTTCAAGAAATGAACCAGAAAATGGACAAACAAATGGCTATGGTCCAGGGACTGGTTGACCTTTTTACCTCTGTCATTTCAAAGACGGATCTGGGGCTAGTCAAAGAACCTCTTCAGGCCCGCCACACTCCTGCGGTTGGAACTAAGCTGTGCTCGAACGATATGTTCAAAGACCTGGCTGAGTTTCATGAAGCCAAGACTCACCCGAAGGAGAATGTTGAATCCTTGCTCAAAGCCCACGCCGAAAGGGAGGATATGCATGACAAAGAAATCAATCCCAAAGGCAAAAGAGTGCATCCAATGAAAGGTGCAATGTTGTGCAGCTACAAAGCAAGCAAAGGTTCCACCTTGAACCCCCAATCCAACCGCCGGAACCCACCAAGGACCTTCTCCCGCTTCTCCACACCTTTGTCCTCGGTTTATGAGAAGCTCCTCGAAGCTGGCTTTCTCAAGCCACTCCTTCCAACTTCTTCGCCTCGAACATTCCCGGCATCCTACAGTCCAAACGCCTATTGTGCTTTCCATCAAATGCCCGGCCATCTCACCGATGCTTGCTTCCGCCTTCGACATGAAATTCAAAATCTCATTGATAATGGCACCATTCAAGCTCCGCTCCCATCAAAGCCCAATTTCATATCCAACCTCATGCCTCAACACGGTTCCAACCCATGTGTTAGCCAGATATCCATCAGCTCTACTCAAATCAACTCAAGCTCCACTCAAATCAAACCTAGCTCCACCATATTCAATCCAACCATTTTCATTATCCCAGAAAATCAAACCAAGCCAATTTTGTCTCTCCCACCCGAACCCGAGGTTAACCTAATGGCCATAGGTGCAGTCGAGGTCCTTACCGCCAATACTTGGAAGCCTACAAATGAGGAACTCAAGAGGAAGCTTAATCAATCAAAGGAGACAATGGGCTGGCAGAGATCTTTCAATCGTGGGAGTTTGGGGCTGTTGTTCAAAGAGTTCTCTCAAGTGGGTCTGGTCGAAGAAGCTGAGGAAGCCAAAGTGATCTTGCTTGAGCCTGTTGTCCTTTAGCTCCCACCTCTCTGCGAGGAAGTCAAGGGTAACTATAAAAGTTGCATTTTCAAATCGCGTCTATTTTGCATTGACACTTTCGAGTCTGAGTCTGACACAGTGTCTGTCAAGTCGTCTAAGTCTAGCTCCGAGTCGGAGTTTGTGCCTCTTGGCCCTCCATGTCGTAGCTTTTATTCTCAATTTGAGTCTTTTCGCTGTACTTGGCAAGCCCCGAGGGTTCTTATGATATGCATTATCCTGCTTTTAAGTACTTTGCTGGCTTTTGAATAAACCGTGTCGACCCTGATGACGAAGGGATAGATTTCGATGGGATCATCCCCAAGGAAATGTGTTCCCTCGCCGAAAAGGAAGACGAAAGGCATGCTCAGCCTCTAAAAAGAAGAAGTAACCTCAAATAAACTTGAAAGATGGGGCAGACCCCCGGATGGTTCAAATTGGTTCAGCACTGTCCCCATAAGAGTATTGCGCCCGTTCAGATTTGTTCAAAGGATTCAACAATATCTTGGCATGGTCTCACAAAGACGCGCTTGGCGTTGATCATGGGATAAAGAAGTATCAAATCCCCTGCCGCCGGATGCCAAGCCAGAAAGCAGAAGCTCAGAAGGCTCCAGGCCTCGTACCATGTTCAAAAGAGTAACAGCAGTGCTCCATCAAGCGCACATTAAAAGGGCGCAAAAGTGGCCTGGAGCGAGGCATTTCCAATTGTAGCAGTTAGGACCCTTTCACTATCAAGGCCGCTCTATCTGGGGCTACAATCAAAGATCATCGACCTCAACGGCAACAAATTCAATACCTTGGTCAACCCAGATCAACTCAAGCGTTATTATCCCTGAGAGATGCTCGTTGAATCGAAAACCACAAAGGTGGGCGATTCCAAGCAAAAGTTAGAGTAGCCTGCTAGACTGAAAACCTATGAAGGCGGTCTAGGCAAAAATGAATTGGCAAAAAGTCGAAAGCTCGCTAGACCGAAGGCCTGAAAGGGCGGTAATAGGCAAAAGTTAGAGCATAAAAGGAGAGGTAAAACACACGAGTGAACCTTTGCCTGAACTACGTTTTGACCTGATTCCCAGAATGGGATACGTAGGCAGTCTCTCTCCGAGACTCGGTCATACTTTATCAATTGGACCAAGGTTGACGTTTTGGTGCGCATCAAGGGTCAAGAAAGGTCAAGAACAAGACAAGCCGAAGTGCTGACTGGTAGGTTGAAGTCCATTGATTCATTGGAGAATCAGACGGGGGAAACCATTCGTCTTTCAAGTTTAATGCAAGCCGCTACTTCGATTTCACAGCTGAGCAAAAGTCTTAAAATATTTCGAAGCATCAAAAACAGAACGAAATGCTTATGAGGCCTAACAGCTCACGGTTTATTCTAGGTTCAGCAACGTTTATTTTAAGCGGCTACAGCAGCTTTGCAATCTCGTGTGTTAGTTGGAGGCTCACACACAAAAGTGATGCACGTTGGTCTTAAGCTTGCGCGCGCTTCTGTAATCCCTGCATTAGACAGCAGTAGGCAGCCACCACGCCTAACAGAGATTTTCAGACCCTCGGAGGCACATTTCAAATTCGAAGCACCTCGAATCTCGTTCAAAGGGCTTTTACCAAGTCTTGTCATGTTGTGCAAGTCATATGGTCCTAATGTGGCTACACAGGGGTGTCGGTTTCAGTCCGGGCCTATATGAGTCATCATTTGCGTCTTTTGTCCATCTTTGCGACACTTTTCAAGTTTTTCAATCCATTGTCATGTCGAGATGCTTTTCCTAATTTTACCGATTTGTACAAGTCAATGTACATTTATTGGACCTTATGCAAGTGTCAGTTTCATCTGTCTAAGGGATACTGTGAATTTCGGCACATTAATGCCCAAAATTCATTGTTTTCCATATATCTAGGAGTCCGTGATATATCCGGGGCTCTTCTTCCTTTCTCATTTGAGCTAGGCGAGTCTGTACATATATGTGTCTGTTTGTCGATTCAGTTCGCTTGCCAATGCAAATTAGATATTAGCGGTTGGTTTATGCATTCTTTTAGACATTCTCAAAGGAGAGTCAAATAAATTGGAAAATGCTATTTACATTGCTACCCTACCATCTGTAGTCTGCAAGCAGTGGAATCTTGTGAGCAATGAGGGTATGTTGGCTCAAGGCCAAGCAAAGCTTATCCATGCGCTCATCTGCCCAAGCATCGAAGAAAAAGAGCACACCGACCCAATGCCACTCCTAAATGTCAACTGAGGCATGCTGGCCCGCTCAACGTCTATCTATCTAGGAGCACATCTCAGAAGCAAAGGACAGTAAAGTAAAGAAGCTCAGTGGTAGTCCTCAGTGGTAGAGCTCAGCCTCGTTCTCGTCGTTGTCGTCACTCTTGATCTTTTTGAAGTACCTGGGGCTCTTCTCCCATCCTCCTCTTCTAGGGAGGCTTTCGCTGACAAGCTCTCTTTTTCTCTCACTCTCTCTCAATCCCTCAGACTTCTCCTTCTGAACCTCTGAAAACTCTTTGGCGCAAGCCAACCTTTCTTTGGGCCTTTCTTTCAACTGCACACCTTTAGTCGCTGGTTATTTATTGCTCTCGTATCTCTGAGCTGTGGCTAAGGTGACAGCATCGCTTTGTGTAACTCTTGTTTATGTGGCCGTTCTAGGTCATCATCCTCTAGAGGCCGCCCTAGTCTGCCCTTGCATTTTCAATTTATGCATTCAATTTAGTACATATCATTGCATACTGTATATCAGCTGTTGAAAACAGGAAAAGTCAATCAAGTGCCAAAACATGCTTATCCAGTATCGAAAGTACCAAGTAAAACAGGATTTTGGGGTTCCTACCTGGGATCTAGTCACTACTGTAACTGGAGCCGGAGCCGTTGCTCTGGGATAGTGCAATTGTAAAGCGGGGTGCCACATGCCGCTCTCCCTGTCCATTTCTCCATGGCAAATGTCAAGCATACAGCCCACTCTGCTAGCGCTTGGAGCACACTTTGGGAATCAGAATACACTTCAAAGCAGCAATGGCATGTGCAACTCAAATCCAAGTTCATCGACGGCACGTTCATCCTGAAGAATGATCCTCCGGCCCTGTCCAAAATCTACGACGGTCAACCCGTCCCTCAAATCAATTCGATCAATGACGATCAGCCATGTCGTCCTTCAAATCAATTCAATCAACGACGGTCAACCCGTCCTTCAAATCAATTCAATCAACGACGATCAGCCATGTCGTCCTTCAAATCAATTCAATCAATGACGATCAGCCATGTCGTCCTTCAAAGCAATTCAATCAACGACGATCAGCCATGTCGTCCTTCAAATCAATTCAATCAATGACGATCAGCCATGTCGTCCTTCAAAGCAATTCAATCAACGACGATCAGCCATGTCGTCCTTCAAATCAATTCAATCAATGACGGTCTACCCGTCCTTCAAATCAATTCAATCAACGACGGTCAACCCGTCCTTCAAATCAATCAATCAACGACGGTCTACCCGTCCTTCAAATCAATTCAATCAACGACGATCAGCCATGTCGTCCTTCAAATCAATTCAATCAATGACGATCAGCCATGTCGTCCTTCAAAGCAATTCAATCAATGACGGTCTACCCGTCCTTCAAATCAATTCAATCAACGACGGTCAACCCGTCCTTCAAATCAATTCAATCAACGACGATCAGCCATGTCGTCCTTCAAATCAATTCAATCAATGACGATCAGCCATGTCGTCCTTCAAATCAATTCAATCAACGACGGTCAACCCGTCCTTCAAATCAATTCAATCAACGACGATCAGCCATGTCGTCCTTCAAATCAATTCAATCAATGACGATCAGCCATGTCGTCCTTCAAAGCAATTCAATCAACGACTATCAGCCATGTCGTCCTTCAAATCAATTCAATCAACGACGGTCAACCCGTCCTTCAAATCAATTCAATCAACGACGATCAGCCATGTCGTCCTTCAAATCAATTCAATCAATGACGATCAGCCATGTCGTCCTTCTCAAATCAAATCAACGACGATCAGCCATATCGCCCTTCTCAATCAAATCAACGACGATCAGCCATGTCGTCCTTCTCAAATCAAATCAACTACGATCAGCCATGTCGTCCTTCTCAAATCAAATCAACGACGATCAGCCATATCGCCCTTCTCAATCAAATCAACGACGATCAGCCATGTCGTCCTTCTCAAATCAAATCAACTACGATCAGCCATGTCGTCCTTCTTGAATCAAGTCATGTCGTCCTTTTCAAATCAAATCAACTGCGATCAGCCATATCGTCCTTCTCAAATCAAATCAACGACGATCAGCCATGTCGCCCCTTTCAATCAATCAACGACGGTCTACCCGTCCTTCAAATCAATTCAATCAACGACAATCAGCCATGTCGTCCTTTCAATCAGTCAATGACGGTCTACCCGTCCTTCAAATCAATTCAATCAACGACGATCAGCCATGTCGTCCCTTTTCAGTCATTCAACAACGATCAGGATATCGTCCGCTTCAATCAATCAATCACGATCTACCATGTCGCCCCATTCAATCAATCAACGATGATCAGAATATTGTCCCACAGTCTATCCATCTACAACTAATTGTTCCCCATCAGAGTCTGCCTCGGCCTGCCCCGAACGAATACCTCTACTTCAATCTAGCTTTAAACACATCTTCCAGCAGCCTTATTGCTCTGTCTCGGATGGTCTTTGATAAGGAGATTGGCTCTGATTCCCAACAGATGGAATTTAACCTACCTGACATGACCTACCCGTGTTTGTTGGAAATTATGTGCGCCAAGGATAGCTTGATTCCAAATCAACGGCGGTTCGCCCGTCCCAATTTCAAGTCAACGACGGTTCGCCCGTCCAAGTTCAAATCAACGACGGTTCGCCCGTCCAAGTTCAAATCAACAACGGTTTGCCCGTCCAATTTCAAATCAATGACGGTTCGCCCGTCCAATTTCAAATCAACGATGGTTCGCCCATCCATTTTCAAAGCAATGACGGTTCACCCGTCCAATTTCCGAGCAACGACGGTTCGCCCGTCCAATTTCAAATCAACGATGGTTCGCTCGTCCAATTCTAACTCAACGACGGTTCGCCCGTCCGTTTTCAAAATCAACAAGCGACGGTCTTCCTATCCATTCAATCAACAACGCGGAGGTCTGTCCTGTCCACCAATTCAATCGGCAACAGCCTGCCCATTCAATTCAATCCATCAATCAGGTTCTTTAAGTATTCGTGTCTACTTTACTAGCCTGTTCTGTTTAGGATAGCCTTGAGAGGGTGTCTAGAAACCTTTGACGTTACTTGTACCAAGACAATGGTGCTCCAAGTGCCGTCAAAGGGGGGCTACTGTAGACACCCTATTTTGGACTTTCCAAATTAGTTTACTTACGGTATTTGATTCCCCGATGATGAAACGGATCAAGAACACCCCGGAAACGTTAGTATGCTTGAGCTTTGAGCACTCCAAAGCCCTTTCAGATCCTTTCAAAATCTCCAAGCTAGAGCCAAATGGCCTCAACAAAACCCAACTTGCACACGCCGGTAATTAACTGGCGTGCGCCGGTCCTCGGCCACGTGTCAGTCATCGGTCAACTTTGACCGTTGACCAAGCAAGAACTGGAGTACGCCACTTATTAACTGGAGTACGCCAGTCAAACTTCCGGTCAAACTTGTGTTTTTAAGCATGCAGAAGCCATGGGTAAGGGTCTACAGCACTTGGGAATCTTCCAAACCATTGAAAAAGCATTCTCCGCCGGGGGACATTTTCTTACACCCATCCCATCACCCTTTTTCTCTCATCCAATGAGAAGAAAGGCTTAAGGGCTAAGGCTTCAGTCACTTTGACTGGCCT
Organism: Rhododendron ovatum; assembly: GCA_019656835.1. Taxonomy (NCBI): domain Eukaryota; kingdom Viridiplantae; phylum Streptophyta; class Magnoliopsida; order Ericales; family Ericaceae; genus Rhododendron; species Rhododendron ovatum. The sequence continues at coordinate 8,709,342 of CM033791.1, forward strand.
TAGCCCCTCTCTCTCCCTCTCCTCCTATATAAACCCCCCCTCTTCATCCTTGCAAGGGGTTACAAAAAATTCCAAGTCTCTTTCTCTATCTCTCTCCTTTGGTTTCTTGCTTTCTCTTCTTCCACCATTTGAAAGAGTAAGCAAACAGCCCCTTTCATACATCATCCACACCTAAACACTCATCATCCATCCCTCAAATCTCAAGCTCAAGCTCAAAACACACCATCAAACTCAAAAATCAAAGGTATACACATTTTGAACTGTTTTCCTGTTCTGATCTCTGAGGGGAGCTGACAGGGTCAAGGCTGGTAATCAATACCAGTCCTGGCCCTAACGCTGTCAAGGTTTCAAAAACAAAAAAAATCGTTTCTGGTTAGAATCGGCGTGCGCCGGTCATAAACACGCGTACGCCGGTCCGTGACAGTACGTACAGTTTTAAATTTGATCTGTCTGGAACTGGAGTACTCCAGTCTGGAACTGGCGTACTCCAGTTAATAAGTGGCGTACTCCAGTTGTGAAATGGGGTCCAGATCTCTATTTTATGTTTTATTTTCTGTCTATTCATCACTGTATTGCATGCTAAAAACTAATTTAATGCTTTCTGTGTTTAGAACTATTTAGTTGTAGCATTCAACATTTGTTCATATTTGTTTTAGAAAGGCCTCTGGGATCCTTCTGGTCGTGATCCAGAGCTCAGATGATGCAAAGCCAAGCACTGAATCAAGAAACAAAGCGGCGTACGGCCTTACATCACTGGCGTACGGCAGTTTGTACCCGATTCCAGTGGCTGGCCCTTACATCTTAGTTTAGTCTTGGCCTATTTCCTGTCCCCACATTGTTTTTGGGGTATTCTGTTTTCTTTCATGGCCTAAAGTCATTTCTTCTGCCTGTTATTATATAAACTGTAATATATTGACTGCGTGGTTTGTCCTGGGTGTGCGCTGGTCCTTTTCCAGAGCCCAGAGGGTTGCAAACAAAGACTGTGAAACTAACTAAGTGGAGTACGCCAGTTCTTGAGTGGCGTGCGCAGGTGTAGTCAACATGCAGTGGTTCGGCCAGTGCATGCTGGCAGAATCTGCTCATGCCCCTGCAGGGTAGCGTACTTCAAATTGTCTAGTTTACTCAGTGCTTGTTCTCAATCTATACTTAGCATTGCAAGCAAATCATTCATAAATATTTTGTCATATAAATGCAACTTGTTACAGTTTTTATCCCCATTAACTGCTTCCCCCGCCCTAACTGGCTAAAAATGACGAAATGAGAGAAAAATGCAAACGTTTACAAAAAATTAAATGCCTGAGTAGAGGCCGATCTCCGGATTGGGCGAGAGGGGGTGCCATAAAACCCTTCCCCTCTCGTAACCTGGCTCCCGAACCTCAGATATCGAAGGTGACGACGGACCGGTCCACGCCTTTTCAAAAATCAAACAAACGTGGCAAACGTTTTCGAGTTCGGTTCCTTGGGTACTTCACCGCTAAAACCCGAGTGGCGACTCTGAATCGAGGCGTTTCGCCGCACTTTTTCGAAAAAGGGTCGCACCCCAATTTTATAAATAAAATTTTCCGGGGCGCGTGCCCACACACCTGGTGACCGAGAAACAAGGAATAGAGATGGAATGACACCTGCAGAGATATTTTCTCACACACACCAAGGTTTGGTAAAGGAGGGTGAGCTATGGATGAAAGATACAGCCACGGCATGCACCATAGTCGCTGCCCTAATTGCCACTGTGGTTTTTGCGGCTGCCATTACAGTACCGGGTGGAAACAACAATGATAACGGTTATCCGTTACTTTCGAAACAAAAAGCCTTCATTATTTTTGGCATATCTGATGCACTGGCTCTATTCTCATCCATCACTTCTGTGTTAATGTTCTTGCTTATCCTGACTTCCCGTTACGCGGAGCAAGATTTCCTATATACCTTACCCAATAGGTTAATTACGGGTCTCATAACCCTATTTGTCTCCATCTTATCCACGATGGTGGCCTTTGGTGCTATATTATATCTCGTGTTTGGAGATAATAAGCCATGGATTCTTATTCCTGTTGTTGCATTGGCTAGTGTTCCTGTCACCTTGTTCGGAGCTTTACAGTTTCCTCTCCTTGTAGAGATGATCCAATCCACACATGGTCGAGGCATTTTTGGTAAGCAAAGTGATCGTGTACTCCGATAAGTTAAATATCAAAATTGGGAGTATTGCAAACGTACTTGAGGGTATTTGACCGATGTTATTTCATTATATATGAGTTGCTTTTGTTGAAAAGTCAACTTAATTAGGATTGAGTGAGATAAGTTTCATAGGGCAAATGGACGTACAGTTGGAAGAAGAAAAACGTGAAGAACTATTTCTCATCAGGCTTGAAGACTTCTTGAACTTCCGCAATATATTTCATGATTTGAAAAATAAATGCGAGGTTATCATATCTTTGATTTCTTTTCTGATTTTTTTTTATATATATATAGGTTGAATTTGTATTGTATAAGACTATAGTATGGGAGTTGAGTGAGTGAAAGACAAAGTGACGTGTGAGAGCTTTGTATAATCAGTGAAAACATTATCAATAAAAATGTGCTTATTTTTGTGTGAATTAATCTCCTCCTCCCATGATGTTGTGTTCCTAATCGGTGACAGTGAGTAGGAATATCTCTCTGCTTATTATCTAGTACTACTTGATTTATATGTACATCTTTCAGTCCTTACCACCAGTTGTGCTTTAATGCACTACAGGCTTGTAGTGCAATGGAACTACACCGTTTTAGCACCCCCATTCCTCATGTAAGCTAAACAGTTAATCTAGGGAAAAGGATAAGGCTGGGAACAAACGTAAACCCGGCCCACGCTCTTAATAGAGAAATTTTACGCTTTTCGATCTCTGATTATACTCCGTAAATATAAAGTGGTGTGGCTTAAAAAAAATAAATGCAAGCAAGATTTGGATCACATATTTTCTTTCTATTTTTTGTGCATAGCATCAGTACAACGCTTGTTATATAAAATGAATTGTTATGAGTAAGAAAAAAAATTGTGATTTCGAATAAACTTTTATTTAAAAAAAATTATGGATCCTCGATCATACAAAATCAACTCAATTAGATATCGGTTAAAGCTTTTTCAGAGTTCGTAAGGTGAAACTGATTGATTCACCCTACAAATTAATTCTAAAAAGGTCATTATCAATATCCAATTGAGCTAATTTTTTATAGGAATCATAAAAAAATATTTTTTAAAATAAGCGTTTCGGATCATCTTTGTGGAACCCGATAAGGGTCCCACATCATTTGTGCAAGATTTGCGTGAATAGCACTAAGTTTTTCTACAGCCTTAACATTTTCTCTTGGTTGGCCTCTTTGCTACCTGTTTAATTGCTAAACGTCATAGTTCCATTGCACTACAAGTAGGGGTGTTAAATGGGCGGGTTTGAACTTAATTGGGCAAGTTGTAAGTGGGTTGGGTCTTTAATGGGTCATTGACCCATTTAGACCCCCATTAATTATGAGTTCAATTATCCGTACCCAACCCGACCCATTTTTTTAAAATAAAACCCGACCCACCCGTTAACTCAATTACATGCCATATACTAATTTTTTTTTTTTTGGTAAATTATATACTAAAATTTAAAATGAGTAAAAATACCATTGTACACTAAAATGACCATATTACCCTTGTAGATCTAAAAGACTAAATACTCCTGTAATTGTAATAGTGCTATTTATAAACTCTAATGAGGCACTTCAATTGGACTCCCTGTGGACCGTGGGATTGATCCCTTATCAATTAATCAAGATGTGCTCTTCCACCATAAAAGATGATCACGTTCGTGCATCTACTTTTACCATTGATCGAGCATATATGATCACGTAATTAATTTCCTCATTTGTCAAATACATTATCAATCTTCATCATGCATAATATATACAAGATGATCAGTTTGTTTGTGTGCTTAGAGATACTCAAAAGAAACATAAAATCCATGAGCTAGATATATATGTATGAATGACAGAATTCCTTGACATTGATCTCCTATAATTAGTTGAGGTGTATATAAACTAACTCGAACACCTGAGTTATTAAAATAAAAAAATGACACATGAGTCATTAAAATAAAAAAAAATGGTAGAATCCCTTGGGATAGAGCTCAGCATGCTAATGGTGATCAACCAAAAAAAAAAAAACCCAATTGGTGTTTGTTTTAAATTTCTGACATACATTTTCAATTGGTTTTTGATTTTTGCACTCCATTTTTTACTGATGGCGCTCTACTTTGTACTTCACGTTAAAAGAGGAGCGCCATCAGTAAAAACTAGAGCATGAAAAATTGATTTCCTTTCAATTTTGTCCTCACAAAAATCACAGATTTTACAGGGCCAAGAGCAAATTAGTCACCTCAATGCTATGCAGCAGACATTGGGATGGTGTGGTTGAGAGAGAGAGAGATAGAGAGAGTCTGGTGGGGGTGGGTACGGACGAGAATCAAGAGAGGGGGGCTTTTTGTTAGTGGGTTACGTTGATGACTCGTTGGGTTATTTAAGTTGACATAATTGATGACCAATAGAGACCCATTAATAGATGGGTTAAGACCCATTTTAACCCAACTTATAAATGGGTTGGATTGGGTCTAATTTTTACTAAGTGGGTTTGGGTTTATTAATGGATTTGGGTTCATTTTGCTACCCCTAATACAAGCTTGTAGTGCAGGAAAGCGAATTCCTTTCTTTTTTCTCAGCCCTTGGATGAGATCCAATGGCCCAGATTAGAAGTCCTTACATAAGCTATATAGGGGATCCTTTATAAGAAGCCGACTGTATGTATGCGAATTCCTTCCAAATTGCTACAACTATCTTGATGATATGAATGACCCCATTTTGTCAACTCTTACTCAGTAGACTAGTCAAGAAGGTAGTCTTGAGCAGTGACTTTATTCCAATTGCATTTCAAGTAAATTTTGATTTCTGTTGTAGATGTGAATACATAATAAAAGAATCTTATCGTGCAGTGTGTCAAAGATTGCATATTATGATTTGGGATGTCGCTGAAAAACTTGGTAAGGCTTGGTACTGTGATAATATATGCCATGTTTAACATCAATGCTAATGCAAGTTATAGACTTGTATTCATTTGGAAAACGTTATTGCATTCTCAAAAAGAAGATGATTTTACAGTGCCATATGTCAAAGACATCCGAGAAAAAAAAAGAGAGACACCATCATGCACTAAAGCTTGTCAGATCCCTCTGTATGGAAGTCGCAAAATCAGATATCTCAGAGGTGGAAAGGATATTTAAGGAAGCATTGCGCAACACAGCTAGTGTTGGGATACCCGAACTTGTTGAAGAGATTGTATTGTCATACCCTTCGGCATTGTTTTTCGTGAGCCTAGGCGGCCTAAACATCATCACATATGCAATTCTGCATCGCCGTGAACATGTGTTCAATCTCGTACATCAAACTGGCTGGACATATATATATGGAGCGGACAGGTCATTGAACAATGTTCTGCATTTGGCTGCGCGTCTGGGACATGAGCAACAAATCAATCTCAAAACTAGTGCTGCTGGTGCAGTTCTACAGATGCAGCGAGAAATACAATGGTATAAGGTTAGTTTGCCCCTTCTCCACCATATATGTAAACGAAATTAATAAAAGAAAAATTATAATTCACAAATGCTTTTTTGCATGTCACTGCACTTTTTTATATCCTGCTTTCTTGCAAGACTGCTTATGTTGAATGCTCGTGATTGTTTTCTTGTCTGCTTTAAGTATATGTGAATAAAAATCATCAAAATATCCACCTTCTTGATCTCCACCAGTTTGCTTGTGCTAGGTTCACTTCAGCTTAGAAAATATCATGGACCCCGCTCCTTCGAAAGGAACAATTCTCCGGTCCGTTACATCACGACGTAAATTAATTGTGTTCTTCTTCAAGGCATCCGTCTCTTCATCCTTCCACTTAACCTTCGCATCCTTCTTGGCCGAACAAGCAAACGCGCTAACAAATAGTAACCACCACAATTATAAGGGTTGTGCAAAATACTTGCCAACCGGGTGCTGCTGACCCAGCAAGCAGTCAGAGAGAGTGATCGAGCGGGTTTGGTTGGACTGGTGAAATGCTGAATATATATGTAGGGGTTGGTTGAATAGCGAGTTAAATGTTCTGTATCCGTATTTGTATGCTACAAGTTTTTGATTGTTTGATCTTTTTAAAAGGTAGAAATCTTTTGTTTCTCATTCCAAATCACTTGATTGATGCAGGAAGTAAAAAAACTTACACCACCTAGTGACAGAGAAAAAAGGAATAACGATGGAATGAGAAAAAAGGAATAACGATGGAATGACACCTGCAGAAGTATTTTCTGGCACGCATCAAGATTTGGTAAAGAAGGGTGAGCGATGGATGAAAGATACAGCCACATCATGCACCATAGTCTCTGCCCTTATTGTTGCTATGGTTTTTGCAGCTGCCATTACAGTACCAGGTGGAAATGACAATGAAAACGGCCATCCGTTGCTTTTGATACAAGAAGCCTTCATAATTTTTGGCATATCTAACGCACTGGCTCTATTCTCATCCATCACTTCTGTATTAATGTTCTTGCTTATCCTGACTTCTCGTTACGCAGAGGAAGATTTCCACTATACCTTACCCAAGAGGTTAATTACAGGTTTCATAACCCTATTTGTCTCCATCCTATCCACGATGGTAGCCTTTGGTGCTATATTATATCTCCTGTTTGGAGATAATAAGGCATGGATCCTTATCCCTATTGGTGCATTGGCTAGTATTCCTGTCAGCTTGTTCGGAGCTTTGCAGTTTCCTCTCCTTGTAGAAATGATCCATTCCACATATGGTAGAGGCATTTTCGGCCCGAAAAGTGATCGTGCGCTTCGATAGGTTCAATATCAAAATATGGGAGTACTGCAAACGAACTTGAAGGTATTTGATGTTATTTCACCATATATGAGTTGCTCTCTGATGTTGTGTACCTCAGTGAGGTTATTTATATGTACATCTTTCAGTCCTTACCACCCGGGGGATAGAAACTAATCTTCGCCAATTAATAATTAAACCCTCAACTAATTGTGTCGCTTATTTCTGATCATGTCATTACATTAATGCTCTTTGTGTGGTTGTGGCCGGGCTTTTGTTATTTCACTTTCTTCTCGATGTTAGTGTTCATTGTGTTTGGTGTACGTCTGATCATAACGCAACAACTATACCTAAATTCTTCTACCAATCGAAACTAAAGCATAGATTAAGCCTAACTATGATGCATTTCGGATTTTTTTTTTTTAAAAAGAATAGAAATCTCCTCTTCCAATTTATTGAAGACCCAAGAATATTGTCCTTATGAAGCTTCTTCTTTTGAGACCTATCTTAGTGTGTGCATATATATTCAAGTAATTTCGGATTCGGATCGAATTCGAATCCCATCCGGTCCATTGACAGGCCTACTTACAGTTACTTCGTTGGGATTTAGACTTAAAAAACGGTACACAAACTGTTTTTTTAACTTCCAAAGCCTCCCGCTGAGTCGTGTCACCTTCTCTTCCTCTTCCTCTTCGTTATCAGTATCACTTAGTGTTGCCGTTTTGAATGAAACCACCATATGCAATCAAATTAACCCTCCCCATACGTACAAAGTCTATACTTTTGGGTAAAGTCATCAAGGAAAATAACAGTGCCACGCATAAAAGAGAGGTTGAAATCAAAGTGGCCGAGAAGAGGATGGCTTAGGGCTTGATTTTGAAACGAGGACCGAGGGTATCGGTGGATATTGTATTCCAAATTAAAATCAGGCAAATTTCATCACAGCCGTTGAGGTATTCCATAATGACTGATACACGGCAATGAAGCCTATGTGGTTTCTGTGTTTCACCTCGGGTCCTCGACCATTGTCTATCCGAACACATGATGAAATGTGATTTATGTTTAAAAAATCATCCTTTTTGAAAATAAAAGTAAAAAAAAAATATTACTGTAACTCACACTCATTTTGAATCCAAATGACTTTGTATTACACACTAGAAGAGTTGTTTTGATAATAAATGATAAAAGTCATTAACAGCCCACTATTTTTGTACTTGCTGAAAGAACATTTTCGTCAAAAAGAACAATTTATGTTATCACAAAAAAGGGTGTATTTGTCAAATAAACCACTTCTGCCTAATTTCATCACACGTCAAGTCAAACAATTGTTGATTGGGTTGTTGGTGATAGGGCTGTAAACAAACCAAGAAAAAAGCTTTGTCGGGCTCAAACTCGGCTCGTTTATGAAAGGAGCTTCTTTAATCGAGCCGAGCCATCCTTAACGAGCCGAGCTTTTGTCAAACGAGTCGAGCTCCACTCGGCTCGTTTATTAAACAAGCTGAAAACCCGAGCTCGAGCTCGGCTCGTTTAGTAAATGAGTCGAGCCGAGCCGTAACGAGCTAAACCGAGCTTGCGAGCTGCTCGCTTCATTTACAATCATAGTTGGTGATATGAACATTGAAACTACAAGGGATTTACAGTCATTTTCCATAAGTGAAGAGGACATTTATAGTATTAAGGAAAACCTCAGGGGGTGCCATTGATATTTACCCAATAGAGTATAACCAGCTGCTTCAATAGAATGGTAGTGATGAGGAAGAGGACAGCCCTCTGTTCTTTCACCCAATCTGTGCGCATATGGGCATATACAGAATAGGAATAGGGATAACATCTGTAAACGTCTACATATGGAGAGAGAGAGAGAGAGAGAGAGAGAGAGAGAAGCACAAACAGCTTTAGGCTACCGATAGGATGTTGCTTTACTTAAATGGTGGTGCGGGATATGTATCGGCCGTTTGATTGGAAAAGTTCGTGAGGTGTCGCAAGGAGAAAGAAACATTGACAAGATAACGAGAGAGAAGTTGAGAGAGGATGTGAACCCCACTTTTTCACACCTCCTGTGGTGTTCTCAATGTGCCAACGTTACCTGAAGTAAATCTATCAGAAAAGTAGTGCACTCCAAGAATGTTGTCTCCATACCCCTCTTAGAGGCGCTAAGATACATGTACAAATTTCAAATGCTTAGTAACATAAACGCAATAAGAAACAAAGCTTCAACAATTATAAGCTTCCTGGCAAAGCTTCGAACCAGTCTACTTGCACAGCAGATCTGTGCACAGATTATGCACAGATTTTTATGTGGGGCCCACTACGGGTCTCACACAAGTGATCCGAGCCGTTCATTATGTTTAAAACATTTTTTCAAGGGTTCCGGCGAAAAATCAGCTCAATCCGATACTTATAGGTGCTTGATTTAATCATCTAACTTTTCATTCGAGTTTTTAGAGAATGAAAAGTTAGACAATTAGATCAAGTACTTATAGGTATCAGATTGAGCTGATTTTTCGCGAGAACCCTTGAAAAAATGTTTTAAACATAATGAACAGCTCGGATCACTTGTGTGGGACCCTTAGTGGGCCCCACATAAAAATCTGTGCACAATCTGTGCACAGATTTGCTGTGCAATTAGACTTTCAGCAAAGCTTCAAACAAAGAGGGCTGGAAGCCTCAACCCGAGTGGACATGCGATTTTTCTGGAAACTCGGGATTGTAAATGAATCAGTAGAAGTCTGAAGGAAGGATAACATGGTATGGAAAAATGGAAGGATTCAACAAATTGAGAGGGTAAACATATATCTTCGGCAGAAATGCTACACGCACAGCAAACACACACCACAGATTTTGTGCACAGATTTTTTGTGGGGCCCACTACGGGTTCCACACAAATAATCCGAGCCGTTCATTAAATGTAAAACATTTTTTCAAGGGCCTCCGCAAAAAATCAGCTCAATCCGATATCTATAAGTGTTTGATTCAATCATTTAACTTTTCATTATCCGGGGATTCAAATGAAAAGTTAAATGATTGAATCAAGCATCTATGAGTATCGGATTGAGCTGATTTTTTGCGGGGGGCCTTGAAAAAATGTTTTACATTTAATGAACGGCTCGGATTATTTGTGTGGGACCCGTAGTGGGCCCCACAAAAAATCTGTGCACAAAATCTGTGCGTGTTTGCTGTGCGTGTAGCATTACTGTATCTTCTGTGCGTTTTTATAGAATACAAAAAAGCGAACAATGGGAAATGTGAAAAAAAAAAAAAAACAACAAAACAAAACAAAGGGAAATAGCCCTAAACCAATATGGTAATCACGCACACAAAGAGAAGCATCGCAAGTCAGCCGCTCGGATACAAATACAGTACACATACAGTAGATGTCTTTTATATACACAAAAATTGACGTAGTAGAAAATGGCATATTCTTCATTAGCCAACTGCAAGAAAACTGCATCATTTTAATCTAACCTGAAGAATGAGATGAACATTCCTCTTAAATATGGATCTTAGCTCTTCATTGGCTTCAATGCCTATCCTCCTATGTGAAAGAGCAAGCAGAAATTCCTCTATAAGAATGCATTCGGTGAAATGGTAGCTCCAGACCATGAAGTAAAGAAAGAACATCTGCTTAATGCTCGAATACAAGGTCAACAAGAAATATTTGGTTTTGCCACAGATAATCAATGGAGATAGATGTACAGGAGATTGAAATCGAAGGGAGAATGATGAACTCGTAAAAGAGAGTGTTCGTACTTTCCCATTAGCAAAACACAAAAAACACCGGTACTGAAGAAGCTAAATTGATGCCAAAAAAAGAAGAAGACAATACTTGAGACCAAGTTCTCGCCACAAGAGTAGATTGATGCGGTCAAGTTGATGTCGGACCTATGCAAACATAACTCTGATTCCTACTATGTTAGCTAGTAACCAGTCATGTTAGGAGTCCTTGATTTAATCTTGCTACGTTTCATCTCACGAGATTTTCTAAGCTGTGATTAGATCATGGAAGCAAAAGAAAAATGGAGAGAAAAGGAAGTGAAGTAGTTAAATTCATTTACTTACTTTTGGTTGGGTTAGGAAAATAAAAACAAAACGAAAAGGTATTTGGCCATCAAAGGTCTTTTTCTAGATCAGGTACTGAGAAAAAAATAACATGCAGTTAGGCATTAGAGGATTAATAGACAGACGTTTGATCGGCTTAGTTTGATCGTTTTTCGGGTGTTTAGAAAATACTCCCATGTAGGCCTTCTTGATGCAACACATGAATTAAAGGTTCAAAAGTTGGGAGGAGATTTGCTATATCAATACAAATGCACCAATCGGTCAATACAAGAATACAAGCTACATAAATCACAATAAAAACCTATACCAATTGGTTTAGAGTTGCACCTAACCACATTAGAGGGGTACCTATAAAAATAGGAACCAACAGCAACAGGACTATAAGGAAAAAAAGAGAAGAAAAAAAAACTGCTTCAGTGAACATGACTCATGAAATGGTACAATTAGCACCAATAATTGAGGAAATGTTAAGAAAGAATAGATTAAGATGGTTTGGTCATGTATGACAAAAACCATTAAGTAATCATTTTAGTGGAAGACCTAAATTGACATGGGATGTTGTCACGAAAAACAATAAATTGAGCATATGTCTCTTGATAGAGGGGAATGGCAACTAAGGATTAATATAGCTAGCCTGAATTGGTTGGGATTCGGTTAGGAATGTACCCTATTTTAGAGCCATTCTTCCCAACAAGAATCTTGCGCTGGCTCATCTTTTGAGTGATCAAGTGTTGCTCGACTCTAAGAGAACCATCTCGTAACTCCTTCCAATCAACCAAGCGATGTTCTATGTCATATGGGATTTCCTGAAATAGAAGTAACTTCCCCAATTAGATAAAAGAAATAGAAAAAATCAATTAAATTAACACCGGAATTCCAAATAATCTTTGCCATACGACAGGTATCTGTAGGAAGCTAAGCCAACCTGGTGTATATGGTCCAGCAACTTTTCGCGCACGGTTTCCAAAGATATGGTTTTCATAACTTCTTCACTCATTGTAAAGGGATCTTCATCCCAAGGTCTTTTAACGGCCTACAGGAAGTACGAAAACAATGAAGTGACTGAATTAGATACATGACTTCACCAGTGGAAATGAAGAGAATCAGGCAGAATGGCTTTAACATAACTTGCACTGGGTAAAGGATTTGAGTAAACCTTATGGATGATAAATGCTTAAGTTATAAGGGTATGCCACAACAAAGAATAAAACTCATTTTGCTCTTTTTTTTGTTAAAATGAATTGCTTATAGAGAACTACCCAGTGCGCCAACATAATACAACCGTTTACAATGAAAAACACAATGGAAATAAACAATTATGAAGCAGAATTTATGAGATTATTCCTTAATTGCCAATTTGACATCTTTGGTAAAATGGAATATGTAACAGGAATCTAACCCAACATGAGGGAACTGTCCAACATTGGCACAAGCAATGGAAAATAAACAAACATGAAGCAGTTTCTAAAAGAACCTTTTGATTAACAATGGGACATCTATTTTCGGTTGTTTTTCTTTTCCCCCATTTTCCCCCTTTTAATGGTAGCCCTTGAATAAAGGCAGGATCAAATCGCAGCCCATAGTGAGAATAGCTGCATCTTTTAAGAAAGTTATTTCCCAAAGATGATAAAGCCAAAGAAACAATATCCAAAAAGGGAAAGCATTATGAAGTAGTTCTTGGACAATTGGTAACAAACTGTATGAGCATATTCCATTTTTTTGCCATAAAATGCAATAATTACACAACACAAGGAGCCTTGGGCATCTAATAAATCAATTTATCATACTCAAAGACCTGGACCAGACAGTAATGTACAAAACATAAAGGGTTCTATCAACTCCACCATTTAAGCTCCCCAATACCACCTACATATGCATTGCAATGGTTGGAAACACTGAAGGGGGAAAGTGTCCACAAGAAAGAGCCAACCCTGACATTATTTTATTCCAATTTCCTAAGGGGGGTGGGAAAGATGATGGCAAACTGCAGTTTGGACAAGCATACTACCAGTACTAGTGTCACATCTAGACTCGGCCCAATAAAAACCATATAAAGGTGCTGTGGTAAATGGTATCTTACAACATACAGAGCAGAATGCACATCTGCTTAGCTCAGAAGTCATGATATATAATAAGCATGCGTAGATGCAAAGCACATGATCGACATAATAAGATAAATGAAGGCTGCAAATCCTGAAAGCAAGAGCCATGTCTCATGTCTGCACATAATGTGCATACAAAAGTTGGAACATTTTTTAATCTGAAATGAAATCTGAGATGTGAAGCTAGAAAAAGAAGGGAGAACAAAATAAGGGTGGCGATTTTTTTTTTCCTTCTTGGCAGTTTCTTTAGGTAGTTAAAGGGTTAGTTCAGGAAACTAAACTGTGAGCCAGCCTCAAAAATTGACATTCACACCACAAGGGTGTTCAGTAGTAGATGTTCAACATGTGCAGAAATTTTCAAACTTATAATTCACACACAATGAACCTTGCCATCAAGAAATAACATTCATGAAGACAAAAAATTGTGGAGTACCACATTCAGAACAAGCACGCGTTCCTGAATGCTATAAGAAAAAAATAAAGGATTTCAGCAGGTTAATATTTATGAAAGGTGGCAATACTAAAAGGAAACATGCCTGCTCCATCAGATATTGAGTTAGATCTTTTACTCCAGAACCTTTCAACCCAGAGATCATGAAGTACCTTGAAGGAGAAGAAGAAGATAAATCAAGGCGCTATAGCCTATCTCAAGCATTAACAGACAACATTCAGCAAGAACAGAACTAACCTTTCATATCCAGGTAGATCTTTGAATTGCTCAGCCACCTTCAACAAGTCTTTCTTCTTCTCAACCAAATCCACCTTATTCATACATAGCACTCGCTTCTGTTTTGGGTTCACTAGTGAACCCATACGTTTAATCAATGTAATCACTCTTGCATCTGGCCTGTACTAGAGAACAAATTAAACCCATTAAGTGACCAATGATCATATCAAGTTATGATGTATACAAGAGAAGCTAGATCTACTATCAAATATGCACAAGAATATTTCGCATTATATTCACACACGAGTCTGTTCAACAAACCAGAAAAGGAACATTAGGAATAATACACCACGAAATCACTGTCACTAATGCAGAGAGTGTATTCCGACTCAATAGACGCAATTATGTCAAACATGTACCAAAATATACCAAGTAGAGCCTAGAAAAATGCGCTGGTACACTACACCTTTTTCCTTTCTATAGTAGAACCACAACTCCTAGAAAAATATTAAAAAATGAAATACCACAAGGTTGTGCCAGTGTACAAGGCTCCCCCGCCCACTGTCTGGTAGAGGAGTAGGTAGACACAGCCTTACCTCCAATTTCCAGTGAGAGGCTGTTCCCGTGACGAGAACCCACACCCAAAGTTTGTGGGGATATTTGATCGGAAAAAAAAAAAAGTATACGTGGGGATATGGGCCCGAGCGTATCAACAACAGGAATTTATTTGTCGTATGAATTTTTAGATGCACGTTCTTTAACTACAGATGAAGATTGTCCGATCATTATGCGATAACAACTACTATCATGAAACATTCTTGAGTAGAATACCATCAAGGCACCAAGTCCAATGGCTAAACCAATCATTGTCTTCTTTCAATTAATCACACTGTAGACCATCTCGCAAGACTTTTGAACCGTCACTTATTAACCTACATACTCAATGGGTGCGGGGTTTTCCCAATTGATAATTATACTCCCTTCAGAATTTCAACAATTTCAAAGTGGACCAGGTCACCAGAAGATGTTTAAGTCCTAGAAATTCAACAAATCAGATTTCTAACCGATAAATTATGCTCAATGAGAACAACAGCAAAACCCATCTAGTCCTCAATCATTGGGGGTATGGGCGGAGGAGGATCAGAGACAGACCTAACCTTTGGCAATATGCACAACGTGATTGTTCTTAGAATTCCACTGAAACAGTGGCCCCCCTATACCTGTTTTACTGCGAAACTATGCCCCCAAATCAATGTCAAATGGCATCAGAGAGGACAGGCATAAACCCAATTCAATTTATGCTCAACGAGAAAACTACAAAAAATAGTACCTGAATAAATAAGCAAAGTTTGAGTGATTTGAGGAGTCATGTAATGTTTAACCACTACATAATTGGTGCCTGGTTCAGAAACAATTCCTTTTTCTCCTACCATTTAGATGTTTTGATTGTTGTCTACTGTTATTAACTTTTACCAAGCAGTTGGCACACAAGTATCTGCCTGCCTTGACTCAATTGGACTCATTGTGCCCAAACTGTTGCGAAATTCTACAATGTGTAGAATAGTACCTTGTCATTTGGACATAAAATTTCCTTCTATTCCAGAATTTCATCACGTATAACCCAATAGAGGAATTCAAATGGGAATAGTCGTCCAATTCATTTGCCTCTCCATGCCAGCAACCAATCATGGAAGTGGGAATGGGTATTCCATTCCCTTCCGACGTTTGTTTCTGCATACAGTGCCTAATTTTCATATTGAAGGCAATGAGTAGTACGGTCATGCTAACAACCGCCTATAGCGCAATGGTTAAAATGAGGATAAAACGAAGAACAATGCACATTCCTATTACATATTTCTGTACTCTTTCTGCACCTACATCAAGCCTACCCACAGCCCTATAGGTGGTAATTAGCATTTTCTTTCAAACATTATACATTTATACTAATATCTGATCTTGAAGATGTAAAATTCCAAGAAAAATGATGAACCTAATGTAGACACCAGATAGCTTTCAGCCACTGACACCTAGTATGTTCGATGGTATCACCACAAAAAAAAAAAAAAAAAGGACAATTCAAAGACTGTAAACTTGAAAGTTCACTGAGCCAAAGTGATAACTTGTCAGTCAACTGGCAACCTGAAGTTTGCTCAAAGCCAAATAAGAGTACAGTTCATGGAAGTTTCCTCAAAATCCAAGTGAGCAGTCACTAACCTGCTAAGGTGTCTATGAACATCAAATATAACTATGACCACATCATATAGGTCAACAGAACTCCATGCACTTTCAACACGAACTTTGATGTCCTCCTTATAAGCATAACCTATCCTCCGTTGAGTAATTCCTGGAGTGTCAAAAAAACACTTATCGACAAACCAGTTAGATATATATCTGTAATACTGTCATCCAATTACAAACTATAAACATGTGGATCTTGCAGTTTTAACATTATATAAACGTGAAACCAAGGTAGACACACTCTGCTTTTGTATTTGAAGAGATAAGCTTTTATTGCGAATGGAGGAGAAATAACAAAGCATATTATCTAGAATAGAACACAATAAAGACTTGAGTTGATAAGTGACATACAATTTGGGTATTTCCTTTCGTCACCACTCCTAATACTTCATGAGTAGTTGTGTGTGTCTTGCGAGAAACAGCAGCAACCTTTGTCCCAACCTAAAAGGAATAGCATGTAAAACTATAAATAAATAAATATATATATATATATATATGCAGTCACTCCAGCAGTGAACCCTAATCAGAAAAAAGCACAACCACATCGATGCTTTAGTGCAATGATTGAAAGCATAATGTCTCTATGAATAAATATCTGCTTGCACAAAAAGAGAAAATGCAAATCAATTGTCTGATTTCCAACATCTTTTTCATAAGATAATACCGAAACAAATCCATCTAGTGCATCTTCAAACCTGAGAATCTCCATGTGCTGCCATTTCATTATCGAAATTCTAACATTTTTAGACATACCACATTCAAGAGAAGGAGGGAACTTCAATAATCCAAGATTGAGGTCTCAAAGATGCAAAAATACCAAGACTGTTATTAGCTAATTAGCCATTAAATGTCCGAGAAGAAGCAGAGCGCGAAATCAGGTCTGGCAATAATGAGAGAGAAGAGGCAAGAGGTACCATCCCTAGTAAGTTGGAATGTAAATATGTGGGAACAAGTTAGAGGCATCTACTGCTAGCAACAATGTGTCATAAAGATGAACAACGGATTCATTTTTCAGGGTAAGGTGTTTGAAAAAGCTTCACGTCACTATCCCCGGCTCGTCTCACACATACAAAGCGAATACCAAACATAAGCGGTTAAGCGCTACAAAAAATTAATAACTCGTGAACTGCACTTCCAGAGATAATTATCATCAATGTTCGAAAAGGCACTAGGCGCTAGTGGGGCAGTCGGCCACCTTCGAGCAATTAATCGTTAGTCGGACCTAATTGGACAGGCCTCGCTAGCGATTAATTGCCGATTAATTCCTTATTTTAGAACACTGATTATCATGTCTTTAATTTGCCTCAAGGCTATCGGCTATCCCCTTGGGATTAACAAGGGAATCATTTCGCTCATTCATGACATTTATACGGGTGGATATGTTAGTCCAGTCCCTCACATTGGTCCAACACTCCAAAGTTAATTCTCTCAAATCAGTCCAACACTCCAACTACTTCAAGCCGTTGAAGCAGAATGTTAGATGTTACGTAGAACAAGAAACTAAAAAGAAAAAAGAAGCAATGTAAGTTGCCACATGGGAGACGGAGGGGCATATGTGGTTTTAAAATGAGTTGTTATCCATAAACATGTTAGGCACACTGATTTCAACTGAGCCTGACTAGCACTGGATCATATTTCAGTTGAGTTAGACGTTTGCTAGTGAGTTAGTGTGATGGCATACTGATCAATTGGAGGTAAATACGCATGTGCATAATTCAGTTAGTTACAGCTCAGTGTATATGTAGAGATGTATTGCAACTAATTGTAATGTGAATTGAATGAGAAATTTCTAGTGGTTTCACTTTCTTCTCAAAACAATCATCTTCCAAGAAACTTTTATGCATTTTCAACACTAGATTATACAAGGCTTATTTCCACTTTACAACTTCCCACCCAACCAATTTGTCACATACGCGTTCATATCCTTTTTTCCTTCTTCTAACTTCGAATTTGTTCACTCTTACCCTCCATCAAACATACATCAGCGACAATCCAGTTCACATCCAATAATTTTGAACATGGAATATGGACATATACACATACATAGATAGTACTGAAAAAGGGAACCTTAAACAAACTGTAGAGCTCAAAATCAAACACCCAAACTGCATAATCAGCTATACTAATCAAACATACAATCACAAACCATGTAATTAGTCAAGGCTGACTTCCCTGCATTGGGCGCTCCTATGATGCCAACAGACAATGACTTCTGATCCTCTTCCTTCACCACCAAATCCCCCTCCTCCTCTTCCTCCTTGTCCTCATCCGGCCGGTCCAACGCCGCCTCAAGCAAAGCCCTGGCAAGCGCAGCCACCCGTCGCTTCCTCTCCTCTTCCTTCACCAAATTCCTAACGTTGGTTTCCTCTCCGAATACCGCTCGATCCACTTTCTCCCTATACTTCTCATCCCAAGTCGGATTTGAAGTTACTGAATCAAAACCCTTGTTGGGTAATGTGTATTGGGTACTGTCAAATGTATTTTCACCACTCTCGTCATCTGAGGTGGTAGCAACGGCGTCGTTTTGGTGAGGTTGGGCGGCGTATAAGCGGTAAAGAAGGGGTGAATTGAGATGGGTTCTGGTGGGTTTGGAAGGAGAAGGAAGGAGGGCCAGTGTTCTAAGCGATCTCAGTGCTTTCATTTCGAAAAACCCAGAAAGGTTTTAATCGTTCAGAGCTTTCATTTCAAAACCCACAGAAGGTTTTAACCCCAAAAGGATGGGTTTTGGTATTTATCCAATCGTTGCGTAGAAATATATATACACACATACAGATATGTATGTATATGTGTGTGTGTGTATATATATATATATATATATATATATATATATATATATATATATAGAGAGAGAGAGAGAGAGAGAGAGAGTTTGTGCTTGGAAATGGCGGAAAGGTTCTCACGGAGGAAGGAGGGTTCAGTCGTCGCGAGGGTATAGGGTTGCCAAGGGCTTAGAGAAACTCTGTCCCGTTGTTTACAGGGGAATTTCCTTTTCACACCTCTGTACTTTGAGAGAATTCCATGGACACCCTCAAGGCTGGCCCAATGTATTTGGGTGCTCAAAGGCTGCTGTAAGAATAGTGCCCGAAAAAAAAAACAGTTAAAGAAAGTCAAAATTATAGTATTAAATTAAATCCCCTTAACTAATACACATATATATATTTCAAATTTGAAATTTTCCTTCAAAATAATTTTAATTTTAATTCTGATACTTGCTACCCCGTGTTGTTTTCACATGCAACCACTCTGTGAGCAAGTGAAACAGGTGGAGTATAGGGCTTTATGGGTGAACACTTTCCCAATTAAGCCTTTGCTCTATCGATGTGAAACAAACAAGTTGCAAAACAAAACCTCGCACTTATAGTCCTACATCGCTAGTTGAAGGAAACAATGAAGCAAATAATCTTTTATAAGTAAAAAGTCCTACTGCCTCAGTACCAATGTTCAAGAGACTGGACCTTGCTTCTGAAATTTGGACTGAGTCTTTCCTAGAAAGAGTCCTACCCAACCCAAATACTAAAAAAAATTGAGGTGCCTCAAAAATTGGACATCTTGAGAATGCCCAAGGCTCAGGCCTCATAGGCCTTGTGCCTGGGCCGGCACTGAACACCCTTCAACTATACTTTTAAGAGGTTGTTCCACTTTTTCAAAAAGTGGGTTTTTGAAAAAGAAGATAAATTTCAAGGTCAAAAATCATGTATTTATGCAAATAATTTTTCTATCAATATGGATCTTATTTAATAGATCTTATTGAGATCTTTTAAACGGTGTAAAAAAAATTAAAAAATTATTTTCCATATTCGTTATATTTGAGTTTGAAATTGCCTTCTTTTTGAAAAAGAAGGTTTTTAGAGAAAACGGAACGGGACCTAAAATGTTTACACCCCTTGTACTTATAAATACTTTATGTTCATCTCAAAATCAATTAACAATGAATGAAAATGTCCTTACAATATATTAAGTGATGATTACTTATTCAACTCCCAAACAATGTGGAACTTTATTTTCTAAACAATATCAGCCAATTGGAGATTGGTAAGTCCATCATGATTGATAGAAAAGTTTGTTTTTATGCAGTTTGCAACGTTTTTCGCTTCAAATGCACTTTTTTAAAATTCCAATATTGACCTTAGAAGCCATTTATAGGTTGTATATAAAGCTTCCTTGGACAGAGTAAACACTATTTCTCACACTCTTTTTTTCCTAACTTAAAATTAAACCGAATTTGAGTTTGCCCTGTGAAATTTTGACATCAAATATATGTGGTATTCTATATCAAAGCGGAAATTTAATGGCGTCAATTATAATCAACATTCAAAGATTGTATGACGAGGCATTGATCTAACATTTCTTCAAATGCCATGGTTGCATTACCACATTGCTCTAATCCATTGCATTATAATCGTTTCGCGTTTCTATTTTTTAAACAAGTCAAAACAATTGTATTTTGAAAATTATTGAAAATTTTGTAAATATTTTTCGTAGAGAATGTGCAAAAGCATATTACCGAACCTATTTTCTCAAGTTGACTAAAGAAATTTGAAATCATAAACCGATATGTAAAAAAGAAAAGATGATTTGAAAGTTTAAACAGACCCAAACTAAAAACGTGCAAAGCGGGAGAGGAGAAACTACTCATCTTTTTAAGGGAAAATTTCACTCAGGCACCCGACCTTTCACACAAATCACACATAAACACCTGACCTTTCTTAAATTTCATATAAACACCTGAGCTTTCTAAAAACTCGTCAATTCAACACCTGACCTTTCTTAAATTTCATATAAACACCTGAGCTTTCTAAAAACTCATCAATTCAACACCTGACATCACCCCTTCGTCTAAAACCAAATGGAAAAAAAGTTAAGTGCTCAAATTTTTTATTTATTTGAACCTGTGCGAAGATCTTACTTTTCTGATCATTTTATCCTAAAGAATTATAATTAATTTTTGACTCTAAAGTTCTCGTTAGTCAGCCCTAAGAAAGTCGTAGAATTAAATATCTCTTAGGGCTAATTAACGAGAGCTTTAGAATCAAAAATTAATTATGATTTTTTAGGATAAAATAATTAGAGAAATAAGATCTTCATACCGGTTTAAATGGATTGAAAATTAGAGCACTTAATTTTTTAACCTTATTTTTTAATATATAAACGATCTATACATAGTTGAAAAATTAATTACTCCAATTTTTAATTCGTTTGAACCGATGTGAAGATCTTATTTCTCTGATCATTTTATTCTAAAGGGTAATAATTAATTTTTAACTCTAAGGCTTTCGTTAGTTAGCCCTAAGAGATATTTGATTCTACGACTTTCTTATGGCTGACTAACGAGAATTTTAGAGTCAAAAATTAATAATGATTAGAAAAATAAGATCTTAGCACTAGTTCAAACAAATAAAAAATTGGAGTACTTAACTTTTTTTCCGTTTTGTTTTAGACGGAGGACAGGTGTTGAATTGATGAGTTTTTAGAAAGCTCAGGTGTTTATATGAAATTTAAGAAAGGTCAGGTGTTGAATTAATGAGTTTTTAGAAAGCTCAGGTGTCTATATGAAATTTACGAAAGGTCAGGTGTTGAATTGATGAGTTTTTAGAAAGCTCAGGTGTTTATATGAAATTTAAGAAAGGTCAGGTGTTTATGTGTGATTTGTGTAAAAGGTCAGGTGCCTACGTGAAATTTTCCCTCTTTTTAATTCCAAACCTACTAACTCTTATTCTTACATGCATTTAAAAAGTGGCGGCTGCAAGATTTTAGCTACAAAAATGTATCAAAAATTTTGTAATAAAATATCATTTTATTACTTGAAGTGAATCTGCATTTACTCTGGCTTTGTATGGCTGATTAACTGCAGAAAATATTAAAGAAAGAAATATGTAAAATTGTAGTGCATTTTTTGAACCCAAATATTTTGCTTGAATCCCCCTCAAAACTTGGACAGCCACCCCTGCGTGTTCAGCTTAAGCCTTGCCCAACTTGGAAGTGGGCTAGGTTAATTAGTAGATTCATACAAGTACACTGCTTGCATTGGGCTAATTAATCACCATGTATATACAAATCCGTAGTGTATTTTTTCTTAAAAATCACCATGTATCTGTCGTGGTTGTGGTTGAAGTCCACAAACCTATTAGGTATTAGGAAAATAATATTCACGTATTGTTTTCGACGTGAAAACAATACGCATTGATAATTTTAAATAAATAAAAAAACGAGTACGAAAAGACGTCGCGTAAACAATAATTTTGCCACTATGAAACTAAAGTGATCGTATATTCGTTCAAGTAGTTGTATCATTTTTTTGTATTAAGTTCCTGTAAAAAAGTTCTATTCAGATATGGTGGTTCTTTTGCCGGCTTAGATTGGTTGAACCCCAACTTCTTAGACGAAGGATCTGTAGCTAGTGCCTAGTGGCCCAATATAAACATCCCTTGGGCCTTTTGAGGAAACAATATTTACTAGTAAATTCAATCTTAGAATGGAAAAAAGAACATGTAATAAGGCAGGTTACATTTTTAAAGTAATGACCATTACGAGAATTTTTTTTTATTATTTTGACAATTAGAAGAGTTTCCATTGCTAGAAAAAAAGATCAGTACATCAAGGGAGGCCACTATCCTCATGAAGAGGATCTAGAGGCGAGGGGGAGAGAATTTCCACTTACAAATTCCACTCCCTCTCGCAGCACTCTTGGCCATACTATGAGTCACAGAGTTACCAACACTTCTCACAAAACGCACACCAAATTCATCAAACAAAGAAAATAAACAACCCCACAAAGGGCGAGAGAGTATCATTCTTCTTGCAGTTTTGGCAGCAAACAAGCAGTAATTATGCTAGCAAATTGGCTTAATTTTTAAAAGTAGTATAACACCCTTCCAAATTTTGAGAACCGTAATTTTAAAAGAAAAAATAGAGTTCAATGCGGCCTCTTTTTTTATTTTTACTTACTACAAATGAGACTTGGGCTTATGAACTGGGCTACGAGTTTAGGCTATGATTGGGCTTTTAAGCCCAAGTCTTCCTTCTAAAATTTTACTGGTTGCAGCCCAACAGTCAGCTGAGTTTAGAAGGATTATAAAGTGGCATAATTGAAATTCATTAGTTTTCTTCTTCTTCTTCTTTTGTTGCTTAAAATTCGTTAGTTTTCCCATACGAATTTGACTTGACCTGAAGGATTCCTTGCTCGATTATACTTTGGGAGTCCGGCTCCTCTCCAATCCTAACCCCGAAAAACACAAGGCCCGGTTTGCATCAACATTTCTTTTTATTTCCGTTCACGATTTCCGTTTTTGTTTATATCTATACACATTCCAATTCTGGTGTTCATTACGCAAATCAATTTTATGTATTTTCGGTAAAACTTTTACAATTTCTTTCCGTTACCGCTTTTTACCGACAGGGTCCATCAACCAACCCACTTTTTTTTTTCTTTTTTTTTTTTACCCCACTTGAACTATGTTGATGCTAGGAAAAAAAAAAGTCGGTGTACGAAAATACCTTTTTCTTGGAAACCACGTTTGAATTTATGGTACTCGTAGCACTGACCGCAGTTCCGATGTAACGCAAACCAAAACCAATGTCCCAATAGGCCAATACTATATGTACACTATTTAACAGAATAATTAAGCGACATTATCAAACTCGCGGACTATAGTTTAGTGGTTTGGGTGAAGATGACAAGAGCCTCCGTCCGGATTTAATAGTCATTTTTTGGAGTTTGTGTCATTTTTCAGTCGATTATATCTTTCAATTTATAATGTTTAACGTGATTTCGAAAATATTGGATTACAACTAATCGAGATCTATCAAACAAGATTCATATTCAATATGAAATTTATTACGGATTCAAAGATATAACCTATTTTTTAGTCGGTTAGAATAAAACTAGGAACAATTAAATCCGGACGGAGGGAGAAATACTATTCTAACGTTTCAACTTTATAGGTCGGGACAGTGGCCTTGTGCTAAGAGATCAATTAGCTTTCGGTACGGAAGTTGATGTCCCAATGACTAAACAATGCCCTTTCGAATAGAATAATTACGGACATTAGAGAAGTCTGCCATGGTGCCATCTATCAGGAGTTTAAACCTTATCAACTACAATTATTTATAATGCAGATTTTGGTCAAGAAAAAAGAATTAGGCTCTATTTGTTTGGGCGTAAAATATTTGTTGGTAAAATATTTTATCTATTTTTCAGTGTTTGATTGTGTAAAAAATGAGAAAAATATTTTTCATTGATTGGATAAAAATAACTTAACCTTAAATCTTCCAATTCTCACTGCTCAATTTCCTCAATCGTTAGTTCTGGCCCACGTTCAATTCCAATATTCTCAGATCTCTCAACCGTTTACCAACCGCACCCCCCCCCCCCCCCCCCCCTCTCTCTCTCTCTCTCTCTCTCTCTGCACTATTTTATCGATTTTTTAAAACATTTTTCAAGTGTCAATCAAACACCAAAAAATAAAAAGTTTGAAATTCATTTTCTAGAAAAACATTTTAGATCGAAACAAATAGAGCCTTATTTCGATAAATAAAAAAAAAATTACAAGAGTGTAGTTTTCAAAATCCTAACTTCTAGGGCACTGTCTGTGAAAGAAAAAGTACAAGAAAAGTTGTGAACAAAAAATCCTGTAAAAAAGCTTTTGCAAGAATTATTTCTGCACTAATTCCGACTACTATTAATTTTCAGTTTTTTGATAAATGTCTTTTATCAAATGAACCTTTAAAAGAATAAGCTTTCCTGTAATTACTTTATTAAAAAAAATCCCGAAACGAGGTTATTTGTGAATTTTTGGGATTTTATTGAGTAGAATGCTGAGGTTGTTGGGTGGTGAAGTTAATAGGTGGCTAGACAAAGTAAAAATTCGCACTTTTCCTAGACAATTTGCTTAGAATCTCATTCAAGCTGTTGAAGATGCTCTCACCGTTGGGCTTCGTACCCTTTGTTACTTGCCAATTTAAATTTGCCCTTTTAACCAAAAAGAAAGGAGGGAGTATTTAATTTACCCACGTGCATTGCTAGGTCTAACAATTATTCAAATAGCATGTCCTAGTTTAGTGGGTCTGTTATGTGCATGAATGATCTTGGTTTTTGGGAAAGTTAATCACCACTTTATGGAATACTTGTATTAATTCTCTCTCTCTCTCTCTCTCTACATCATTGGTGTCACCAAAATAAAAATTTGCTTGAAGAACCCTTTTTTATGTGTTCAACAATGGCTGCGCCTGATTCTTCTTTTTTTGCCACAAAAAGGGACAAAAACCTAACCTGCTTTCGATGGTCCAACAAAAACTGGCATCCACAAAGAAACCAACCAGCTTCTTGGGAAAATTCGTTATGGTTTTGTCTTGTGTCCCAGTTACTGGTACTCTTGGACCACTTGGTCTTGGATGATCTCGGAGGGTTTTTTTTTTTTTCAACGGTTCGGGGTGTTCGGATCAAATTTGATCGTATCTCGACTATTCTCTTTCTCAATCCAATCGGAGGCAAACCATCTACATCGGGACTAGGGGGCTCGTACAAGAGGTGTCTCTCTTGCTACCTAACCCCAAGAAATTGCCCAAGTTTTGAATTCGAAATGTCTGAGGTTACAACTTATTCCTATTGCCACTTGAGCCACCCTTAAAGTTCTGTTTTCCCTAATATTCTAAATTATACAAAAACCATAGTGGATATATGTCGATTTTAAGTCCATAAAAAAGAGTCTGGAAAAATAGACTATTTTTTGCATGAAGAAACAAAACACTTCTGTCAGAAAAACTTGGTTTTAATTTTTGTGTTGTATACATGATTTAAAGAATTAACTGAGATTTTTAATTAACTGGTGTAAATTTTTTTTAAAGTTACTCGTATACATGAAAGTATACCGATCCAATTCATTTGGTAAGCCCACTGTGAAATGCACAGATCAATTAGCTACTATGCGACCACGCTTATTTGATGTAATCTAACTTCACTTGTTTTGTGGGGCGGAATATTCACTATCCCCATTCGACAATGAAAACAAAATATCTCAATACTTGTAGGGCTTAAATTGAAATGTATATTTAACAATCTTACAATAATCTGAAAAATCTCTTAAAAAAACTAGTAGTCTACAAACCATATACTACTAGGATTTTCGCCAAAACTATAGTATTGTTTTGTATTAACATGACAAGACTAATAGATTCCCAAATCCAAAAGTTTCTATCTCGGATGGCGTACGCGTAGACATTAATACCGATAACGAAGCTGACATCGGGCTCAGAGTAACCCAATTTTTGGCTGGGGAAAATGTACATTTTGTTGCCGAGGATTAAAATACCAAAACCAAATCACTAAAAATGACCAAAACAGTACTAACAAAGCTCTTGAAGTAAGTAATCCGATAAGACACTGTTTGATTCTTTTTGGTTCCTACAATGACTTGAAACCGTTTTCCAACTTTCTAAGTGTGACAACCTCGAGGGCCGAGTAGTTTGGCCAAGTGGGCATGAGAAAGCCAATAAGTGTTTGTTCTCTATGGGATCGCATGCATGTTTGAATACGGCCAAACATTCCAATCTTTGGGGCCGCCGGAGGGTTTGCCTGGTCGTTAACTTCAAGCCTTAGATTAGTCAAGGTGTGCGGCTATGCGCAAACTAGCCCAGAAATCTGGTTATCCAAAAAAAATATACATGAGATTTTTCCTGGTAGAGTGGACTCGGAAAACGGATCATTTACTTCGGTTTTGACAGAGTAAAGACAATGCCTATTGTCTAACTTGGAAAAATGGGCAAGACCAAAAATATAAAGGATGGGAATTTCCGGACAAAATCCAACATACTAGTTATTTACAAGACATGGATTCCTGTTAACATATTCTAGGAGTATTTGACCATCTTTTATCACCACTTCCTACGTTTTTCTTATCATTTCTTTTTTAGAAAAGACTTCATTAATAACAACAGTTTACATGATATGTAATACAGAAAGAAAAAAAAAAAAAAAATTTCGCGTTCCTAACAAAATGGAGGATACATAGCCACAAGAAACCTCACTTGTGTTGTGTTCCTCGACATCGTGCATTCTGTAAGTAGTACCTCGCATTCGTCTCGTGGTTTTCCATTACTGATGGTGATTGTAATTGTTACGGCCGAAGGCAAGTCTCTTTTGTGTCTTGGCATGCTTTTTGATCAGTCTTTCTTGATAGTCTAGTGCGTATAGGCCTTTATTTGAATTAATTTGCCTCTGGTTATTCCTGGCAGAGGTTTTTTTTTATCTTCTTCGTCTTGAAGCTTTCATCCTCTGTGGCTCTGTGTAAAGGAAGTTCTTCTATTTCAGAGTTTCTTTTTGCCGATAAAAAAAATTTAGCTCGCTGAATTCCAATGTACACAAAGGAAATTGTTGACGAACAAAAATAAAAAAAATTAGGCACCTATTTACGTACTCCATGTGACAGTTTTGGGGCCGGTTAGCACAAGTAGGGTGCATCTTTTGTTACTTTTAAAATAGCCTATTTGACAGGAGTCATAGGGAGACCGGATATGAAAAGATGCCCGATGATATAGAAATCAAGATGCTTGAAATCCAATATTTGATTCGTTTTTTGGCCCTGAATCTCTTATCCGCCGAATAAGTCCATCCCCTCCAAGATGGATAAGATTTGGACACCATGCACAACCTATTTCCAAAAACTTGGACGCTCTATAACTACGAAAATGCAATTATCCATCCATATTCCCTTTACCCAAACAAATCCCACATAAATTTTTTTTTTTTTTTGACGGGTCCAAATCCCATATAACTTATTACCGCTTAATTATAATAATCTCCCCTCTTACTATATATATTCCCTTCTCTTTTCTAAAACTAACCGCTAACAAACTGCGCGCCTATTGTATCTACCAAAGAAGGCTATGATTCTGCTTGATCATGACTAGGATGATGCCTGGAATTTACGTCTAAGTCTATCGTTATGGTTTTATGTTCTCATTGTTGTAATCTCTGTCGACTTCTTGCTAACTCGGGTTTAATATTCTGTGGGAGGGAGTTAGTTCCATGTGATTGTACAGGCCTTAAGTGCTAACATAGTTCGGATATTTGGCTTTATACTTTGTAACCTTTTCAAACGTTAAATCCCTAGGCGATAATCGCGGTTAATTTTCACAGTTTAGTCACAAGAGAATCGTGGGATTAATGAAACGTCTCTGAACTAGTCAATGACACCAATCACTTTGAGGGGGCCGCCGGATAAACACAAAAGCACACTTAATTATACATAGGCTTTTTGCTGTCTCTTATGTTAAAAGATGATGGTGAAATGGGTAATTGTTGTTTTCGGCAAAAGTCTCACCGCCCCAATATTTCTTTTCGAAAAGGATGGGTTCAAGTTGGGTTGTGCTTGTAATTCGTTTTATGCCCCCATCTCTTTTTCAACAAAGACTGCTTTTGAAGCCCCTTTTTTGTTTCAAAAGGAGCAGACCAAACTAAATCGTTGGTACACTGGGGGTGATATTTATTTGGGTCCCATTAAAATTAGCTACCAAAACTTTGCATGAAATTATGGATACCTACATTTGCAAACTCATTTCTGTTCACATCTCTTGCTCTCAAATATATATATATATATATATATATATATATATACGGGACGGTTCCGGAGACACTTAAAAAAACATCTCATAGTTTCCGATCAAATTTTGATGATCTGAGCCGCTCAATGTGATCATAACTTGATTTTAAGGGTACCCGTGAGAAATCAGCAAAAAAAATGACCAAAAAGAGCTTGATCCGAACAGTTTCAAACAGTTTTTTATTGAACGGTTCAAATAAAAACTGTTCAAATGAAGCCTTTTTCGATCATTTTTTTGGTTAATTTTTCGCGGGCACCCTTAAAATCACATTCTGCACACATTGAACAGTTTGAATCATAAAAATTTGATTGGGAACTATGAGTTTGAGATTTGGGGTGTTTTTTTGGGTGTCCCTTGAACCGTCCCGATATATATAACATTTTAGTGTTTTTAGAGTTTTTCCACTTTTGACCATTGAAAAAAAAAAAAAACGGTTTAAGGTTTTCACCAAAAGAAGATGGGATGATCAAACAATCAAACTTCATCTATCAACCCCAACGGTCCGTTTAGATGGAGGATTTGTTTTGGGTGGATATAGAATGATGGGGAATTTGAAGGTGGATATGTAATGAGGGGTCATATATTAAGAAGGGTGGCCCCACCTCTTAAAAATGGTGGATTTGTAGTGAGGTGTTTGGATGGTTTTTTTGGAAAGGGGGATTTAGAAGGTGGATATGACGGGATAAGGTGTCAAATGACTTAATTGCCCCCTTTTAGTTATTTAATGGACAAAAAAATGTTAATTTTATTAAATATGGGATAAAAGGTATTCAATAAATCTTTAAAATGTTTTGTGACTCCCTTTATATTAAAAAAAAATTCGGGAAAAAAACTAAAAAAATTAAAATTCTAAAAAATGTTTAAACCTCATTATTTGATAAAAAGGGGGAAAACTGTGCATTTCTTCCCCAAAGTTATTCAGTGGCTCAGGAAGGAAACGGTGGCCTCCGATCTCGATCTTGGTCCATCAGGTTCAGAGCCTGAAGTCGTCCATCAGGTTCTCTCTCTCTCTCTCTCTCTCTCTCTCTCTCTCTCCGATCCTGTCCACCATCACCGACGACGATGGTTCCTCCGACCCACCATCACCTACGACGGGGCAGTCCCCTCTCTCTCTCTGATTTTTCTGGCAAGAAAAGGTAACACAACGCCCTTGATTTGCAGGGGTAGAATGGTACTAAAACCCCCCTGATTTGCTAACGATAGGACTTGGGGTGTCGTTACAAATCCGGGAGAAGGGGGATATGTAGTCCGAACAGTAAACAAGTCCGGGAGAAGAAAATTGGAGCCAAACACCGGATATGTGTGGGGCCGGGATTACATCTCCGGCTTCTCGGCAAATCCGAGTACCATATCCAGTATCCAAACAGGCTGCAAGAGGTTGGCCAACTTGGCCAGAGAGTCATGGATTGAGATTTATTAGGGTTTCCTCCCTCCTTCAATTTCAGGTTTGATCTTGCAAGTGCTACCAAATCTTTTGAGATCAATTCATATGGAGTTTTGTTCTAATCTTAATTGGGGTTTCCACCAGTAAGTGGTGGGATTGGTCCCCTAGGAATAGTTGAGGTGGAAGTAAACCGTCCCGGACAACTAAGTTCTCAAAAAAGAAGAAGACATACTTCATCAATCTTATTGTTGTATTATAGGGCGCTCTTTTATTCTATTTTATATACCTTTTTACAAATTAAACCCTAATTCCCGTTCGGCTAAATAAGCCACTTGGCTTGTTTTTTTTGTCATTATTCAAGTTTTTTTTCGCATTTGTTAGTTTTTTGTCATTTTTTTTGGGATTATTATTTTTTCATGACAAGAGAAATCTAAAAAGTAAAAAATTACGATCAAAATCTATTTTTTTAATAAAGACAAAAAAATTAGTTTATTGACTTTTTTTCTTTATTAAAAAAAATTAGGTTTCGATTTTAATTTTTTACTTTTTAGATTCCTCTCGTCATGATAAAGCAATAATCCCCAAAAAATTGACGAAAAACTAACAAATGTAAAAAAAAATGAATAAAGACAAAAAAATAAGCCAAGTGGCTTATTTAGCCGAACGTGGCTTAAACCCAGAAGAATTATTTTATACTAGTCTTCATTCAATATTTTTCTGCATTTATGAATTTTGCATGTATTTTTTATGAATTATTAGTTCGCCTCGACGAGAAAATTTCAAAAAATTTAAAATTATATGTTCAAAACCAAAAGTTTGTAGTCCTTGACTTTTCCACTGTCTTAGGAAAAAAAAATGAAAGGCATTTTTACAACATCGTTCATATTAATCAACAAGTTTGGCATTTTCACATTAACAACTTGTCAACAACTTCTTTCTTAACAATTTTTTCACTCACAAATTCATCTACTCCCTCCATCCTATTTTAAATATCCCGCTTTATAACTCCAACTTATTAAAAAAATATCATCATTACACCTTTCACATCAACTTTTATCTCAATTTTTCCTACTTACTCTCTATGGAGACATCATCATTACACTTTTACTTACTAACTTTTCAAAATGGATTTAGAGCCCGTTCTAGAAATGAAATAAGAACTTATTTTTTGTGTAATAAGAAGGCTTGTTCCTGAAAATAAGAAGGCTGCTACTTATTTTGGAAGAATTTATATTGGTACCGGCCGGCCGGGGAGGAAAATCATGCCGGCAGCCGCGCCCGGCCGTCTCCGGCCACCGGACGGCCGATCCAAGCCGTCCAAAAATTCTAGAAAAAAAAATGAGAGAGCTATCGTGGGAATCAACGGCATCCGAGGTGTGTAGGGTGCTTGATCTGAACACCCCTTTTTCATGTATATATGATCAAACACCATACACGGAAAAAATGTGCTCTGATCAAGCACCCTAAACACCTTAGATGCCATTGATTCCCAAGCGGGCCCCCTCATTTTTTTTTTTAGAATTTTTGGACGGTTCGGATAGGCTGTCCGGTGGCCGGATACGGCCCAGCGTAGCCGCCGGTACGATTTCCCTCTGCCGACTTCCATTATCATTGCAACAGTCTTGTTTTTTGTTTATGGCAACTTCAAATTCAAAAATTATGTGTTTACGCAAATAATTTTTCTACCACTATGGATCTTATTTGATAGATCTCATCGAGATCTTTAATACGGTGCAAAAAAAATTGAACTTTTTTTTTCATTTGCATTATTTTTGAGTTTGAAAATGTGAAAAGAACTTTTTATTTGAATTTTGTGGAATGAATCTTCTTATTTTTAAATGAGAAGTGGCAAAATAAGTACTTATTTTTTAAGAAGGTTTCCGGAACGGAACCTTACTTTTATGGGCAAAATAAAAAATGTATTAACTTTTACCTACTAACTTTACAAAATCGATACTTAATAAAGGACAACCCAAAATAAAATATTAGACTTTAAAAAGGGAAAGGAGGGAGTACAACTTATTCACAATAAAAAATAATTTATATTTTTTAATAACTTATTCACTATTAAAAACACTTAAATAACTTGAAGAAATTTTTTCCCAAAAATTATTTTGTACGGGAAACATCCCTCGGGTGAATTGGTAAATTTGGTAGAGTTTAAAGGACCTGTGCGTTAAGCTTCGAATCTAGTGGGGTCCCACGGGAGATCGCAGAAGATTTGGCTCCCCATCCCAACCGGTTGGGGGCAAATCCGTTGCTACGGTCTCTTTCATAACAGCACCATGCCTCTCACACCCGTACACGTGTTCGGTGACGATCGAACTGCACGTGCGTGACCGGTTCGTAACGGAAATCATCGTCGTCGTCATACGTGGGGAGAGAGAGAGAGAGAGAGGCAAGCAAAACGGTTTCTGCTCTCAGTGAAAGCAAACAAAACTCCTTTACGAAAAGTTTGTTCAAGGCAGAGGGACATATGCCCATAGATATATATACGCATATATGAAGAGAGAGAAAGACAGAGAGAGAGACAGAGAGAAAGTGCTTCTGACAAAACAAAAAGTTGATTTGGACTTGGTGCTTTAAAAAGGGCAAAATCGGGGCGTTACGAAAACAGAAAGTGAAAACCGTTCTATGAAGCGTCCGCGCACGCGTGTGCGCGGCACGTCATCCGTAACGCGACGAAACCCATTCGCTATCTCCATCTCTATCCCTACTCCCTATCCGCCATCGGAGACAACTATCGATGGGAGAGGCTCCCGTCCAGTCTCGGCTCATTGTGAGCCCTTTACGGATCTAAAATAATGATCGTAATCGTTCATTTATATATTTTGTCGAGAGCATTAGTCACATCAAAAATTACATTATTTAGATTATCGTTAATATTATTTTGAAACGTATTAAGTTTCAAAAAAATTTGTTAAGACTAGAAATCCAGTGTTGCACATCTTTTTTGTTTTTACAAGATTAATTTATTTCAAAATAACATCAAACGATATGTTGTATCTGATCAACGTGATTTTTTGATGTGGTCAATTTTTTCGATAAGATCTAAAAAATGAAAGATTTTGATCATTGTTTTGGACCCAAAAAAGGCCCGCAATGAGCCAGACTGGACCTGACTACAGTAGACAGAGCCTCTCCCACTATCGATACACCCAAATGTGTACACCTGGACATGTGGGACTTAACTCGAATGGAAGTCATTCAAGTTGTTAATTTGTGTAGCGGTTCGTTGTAAAAAATTGACTCAATCGTCGTTACAGGCTTTGATTTTTATTCAAGTTGTAAGTACTTGATTGCATGTTTAATATTTTAGTATGGCGAAATTCAAGATTCTACCTTTTGAATAAAAAATCGAAATATTTGATCAAACACTTACAGTTATCTGATTGAGTTAATTTATGTTAAGCTATCCGAAAAATAAATTTCAAATTAATGAAGAACTGGAATTATTTATGTGTACCCGAAAGTTTCCTCACGCACCGATCTGTAAACTATCGTTGCAATCCAGTCGGATATCGGTAAAGGCCTACATCAATTATTTACTTTATTTTCAGTCAGCAAATTAGGAATAAAATCAATCAAGTCTTTACCAATATATGATTGAGCTAATTTTTTTTACAATCCTTAAAAAGGTGTTTTGATCAAACAGATCGACTCCGAAACACAATGTACATTGAGTGTACACCAAAATGGCGTACGGGTACCGTAGTTCTATCGATAATTTGTATAGGGAATGATTTCCACATTTTCTTTTTTATTATGATATAACACTCATTTTCTTGTCAGTGAGAAAAATACTCTCACGAACTTTAGTAAGTAAAGAAAAAAAAAAAGAAAAGAAAAAGAAGTGTTATAATAATAATTAAAAAAAAAAAAACAGGGATGTGAAGTGGCTTTGTTCGGAAGCCAACTTAGTTTTGGTTTTAGTTTTCTTTCCAATTATTATCCTACTTCTTTTTTCAATTATTATCCTATTTTTTTAATTATTACTTTCTCATCTCTCTCTATCTCTCTCCAATCATTACCCCTATTTTCAATTATTACTCTATTTCTCTCTCTACCCACTACCAAAACTAAACTAAACTAAACTCTCAACCAAACACTACCGCGTACTATTTTTCTATGTTTACGGTATTTCAGCACCAGAAAATTTCAGTCGTGCGTCTGGTGCGAGAATGCAAATTTAGGAAAAACTCCAGGCGGTGAATAGTTTTCCCACATTTAGATTCAACTTTCTCTCTCTACTGTTGCCAAGATTCGGGGCTGTGAAAGCAAAGATCTTGCTTGCTTTTCAATCACTCTCCTTTTGATCTGATTCGATATATTAATCTGATCTTTCCTTCGTGCAATACAATGACTCCTCTGCTTTTCGTTTTCCCTGTTTGATTTATTTTCTTCTTCTTCTTCTTTCTATGGTGCCTTGGAAAATGAACTACTACTGTAGTATACTAATAATAATAGTACTACCACCTTCTCCGTTTTCTTAGCTGCTGTTTCACCAAGGGTTTTTTTTTTGGAGATTTTATTCTTATTTGAAAAATTGTATTCTTTAATGTTGCGTCAAATTTTGTAGATTGCAGCATTAATTTATCTAAATGAGAGGAATCGGAATTTTCTTTTTTGACTTTTTTGTCAATTATTTTGGAAAATGATCACTCTTCAGCAGAAAGAAAGTCAAAAAAGTTAGCTTTTTTTCTTAAATTGGATATTTTCAAAAATAATTAAGTAAAAAAAAATTTATTTTTACTTTTCTAATTTGGGTAAATTTCACTGACCTCCCTTCAGATTTCTGACAAAGACAGAAACCTCCCCCCACATTCCTGAAATTGCACTGTCCTCCCCTCTGCCTCTTGTCGGGTAACGGCTGTTAACGAGAAACTTGATTTTACTTTTATGCCCACGTACTTGTAATGAATAAAATAAATAAGTAAAAGGGAAAAAAGCTAAAAAGGACTGAGAAATTATTGGTTGTCCCAAGGGCAACACGTCTACTTTCCCTAGTGATACCTCCCACCAATAAAAATTTACCTTCTGGGTAAATTGTCAGAAAGTCTAGCCCCGTTGACGCATTAAATCCACTAACACACATTCTTCTTTCCACACACCCTCCTCTCGTTCCAAATTTCAATCCGTTTGAATGGGTGAGAAGATTTTATTTTTTATCATTTAATTCTAAAGGGTCATAATTAAATTTTGATCATAAAACTCTCGTTGATTAGCCCTAAGAAAATCGTAGAATCAAATATCTTTTAGGACTAACCAACGAGAGCCATAGAGTCAAAATTTAATTATGACCCTTTAGAATTAAATGATCAGAAAAATAAAATCTTCTCACCCATTCAAACGGATTGAAATTTGGAACACTTAATTTTTCAACCTTTAGTTTATATATTAAAAAATATGGTTAAAAAATTAAGTGCTCCAAATTTCAATCAGTTGGAACTGATAGAAAGATTTTAGTTTTCTGATCATTTTATCCAAAATGGTCATAGTTAAATTTTGACTCTAGGACTCTCGTGGGTTAGTTCTAAAATATTTGGTTGTACGACTTTCTTAAGACTAATCAACGAGAGTCCTAAAGTCAAAATTTAATTATGACCATTTTAGATAAAATGATCAGAAAAAAAAAATCTTTCTATCGATTCAAACGGATTGAAATTTGGAGCATTTAATTTTCTAACCATATTTTTTAATATATAAACTAAAGGTTGAAAAATTAAGTGTTCCAAATTTCAATCCGTTTGAATGGGTGAGAAGATTTTATTTTTCTGATCATTTAATTCTAAAGGGTCATAATTAAATTTTGACTCTAGCGCTCTCGTTGGTTAGTCCTAAGAGATATTTGATTCTACGTCTTTCTTAGAGCTAATCAACGAGAGTCTTATAGTCAAAATTTAATTATGACCCTTTAGAATTAAATGATAAAAAAAATAAAATCTTCTCACCTATTCAAACGGATTGAAATTTGGAACACTTAATTTTTCAACCTTTAGTTTATATGTTCCATATATGCTGATATCATCTCCGTTAGTTGCTTTCCGTAACGTCAACAAACGGTTGGGGTAAAGTGCAACAGACAATAGAAGCAGAGGGGAGGACAGTGCAATTTCAGAAACGTAAGGGGAGGTTTCTGTCTTTGTTAGAAATCTAAGGGGAGGTCAGTGAAATTTACCCTTCTAATTTCCACTCATTGAGACAAATCGATAATTTTAAAAAATTGGTAAGAAACTAACTAACACAATTTTTTTTTTTTGAATAAAGACAACCTTTGAAAAGTGCTACTCCCTTCGTTCCTTATTTAGAGTCCAGTATTTTATTTTGGGCTGTTCCTTAATAAGTGTCCATTTTGTAAAGTTAGTGGGTAAAGTTGGTACATTGTCTATTTTGTCCTTAAAAGTAGATTCCATTTTGAAAAGTTAGTGAGTAAAAGTGTAATAATGATGGGTAAGTAGGGAAAGTGGAGGAAAAAATTGATGTGAAAGGTATAATGATTATGACTTTTTAATAAGTTGGAGTTGCAAAACAAGACACTTAAAAAGGGTCGGAGGGAGTAAAAATTAAGCAGAACATGGTCTTAGTAAAATGTTGTCAAAATAAAAATACTCCTACGATTTTAAATTTTCCCACAACCTACTAATGACTTTAGTGAATTTATAGAAAAACTTTGATTTTTTTTTGGGCAAAAATAATTAATTTTAAGTTTTCATTTTGTGAACTGGACAATATTTTTGAAACATACTAGGCCCCGTTTTCTCTAAGTACTTTTTTTTAAGTACATTTTTTTAAAAATAAATTCAAATCATTCTCTCATACTCTATTACAAATCTTTAATTCTAAAAATAAATACTGGAGTATTTAAAGCTTTGTTTGAATTGATATTTGAAATTTTTTTTGAAAAATAGTAGGGGTAATAAGTGAAGAGAGATAGAAAGAGAAATGTTGAGAATAGAAAGAATCTAGAGGGAATTTTTTTAAAAATACTTTTTGAATCTTAAAGAGAACAACGCATAAATTTCCTATTACGACGGGACCTTTTTTTTTTTTGAGGAAACACTAACTTAACATCAAATTAATGTATTTGGAGCGAACAGTACTATTCTAGTTGGTCCTTTATAACTGTACTAGTTTCAGCCTTTCAGCTCTACAGCAGCCGCTAATAACTGTAACTGATGTGACTCGTAACCAGTGGGTGTCTAACCACCATGATTAATGTATCGCCTTCCATTTAAGATTGTGTTCATCGTAACTTAACTTAAATTTGAAAATTTTGTCTCTATTTGAATTTATTTTTCATTTGTTAATTTTGTACCAATTTTTATAAGTTATTGATTTGACTCGATGAGAGAAATCAAAAAAGTAATTTTTTTTTATTTTTACCCAAATATTTTGATAAATAACCACTTTTTAAGTCACAAAGTGATTTTTTTCAGAGTCACACAGCCCGCCTCCTCCTAGGGTTTTGACTTTTGAGAGCTCCAAGGCGGTTCTCAATTTAGTTTTAGTTTTAGTTTTAGTTTCAATCATTACCCTACTTCTTTCTTCAATTATTATTTTCACATCTCTCTCTATCTCTCTCCAATCATTACTCCTATCTTCAATCATTATTCTATTTCTCTCTCTACCTACTATCAAAACTAAATTAAATTAAACTCGAATCAAACACTACCTTTGCTTTTCTACCGGGCGGGGGGGGGGGGGGAGGGGGAGGCGCCTCTCTCCCTCCTTCCGCCGAGCTGCTCCTCCTCCTCCATCCGCTCTCCTCTTTCTTCCACCCCTTTCCTATAGTTTTTTTTTTTTTCATTCTCTCCCCTTAGATCTAACCCTCTCTATTCGGCGGGTTCTGCCGTCACCAGAGTCGTTTGTCCGCATGTAATTCGTCGCTGGAGCCCTTGTGGCAACATTGGTGGAGGAAGTGAGGGTTGCGATCCGTTCGGCGGTTTTTGGGCGTCTGAATTTAGAGCAAGATCTGAGAGAGTTTTGTCTCTCCTTGTGAGAGTAATAAAGTTCACCTTTGGGCAATTAGTTTAGTGTTCGGGCTCGAGAAGATTAATATGCATCTATTGGTGGTTTGCTAGAAATTTATTAGTGTGTTTATTTCTGGTCGAAGTTCTTATTGTCTTTTTTTCTTTGCTAGGAATGTATCTCTTTTTGAGATTACCATAGGATATATAAATTTTTCGCTCAGCAGAAGGTGCATTAGGCCATGCCTACGCTAAGGATGAAAGACATCAATCGTCTCGTTCTTTCTCGTTTTGTATCAGTTAGATAATTAGTTTAGTTTTGTCCAAATTATCTGTTATTGGCATTGATAGTACATATCTAGCCCCACATTATAGATTAGCATCCTTCCCACAGAAATTAGGAGATATAACTGAATCAATTAAAAATTACGTTCAACTCTTCATAGCAAAATCAATTACAACTACTATGAATTTTATGTTCTAGACTATATCAAACAAAATCGATTTCAAAAGAATAAATCAAACTCATACAATAGTTCAAGAAAAAAAATAATGATGCATGTGGACCAACTATGCAAGTGGAAGACGACGGTGAGCATAAAAATAATGTCATACACATAATACAGTGACGATGTTGAGAAACCAAAAATGGTGAAACGTAGTTGAGCACGACAGTGAAGTCAAGATTACCTCTAGCGTTTTTTCATTTCTGTCCCAACAATAAACTTCACCACCTGAGGCGTTAACTTCGATGGTCGTATAGGGCGGTGGGGCGGTGGAGCATATAGAGTGGGCGGCGGGGTGTGGTGGTTGGCGTAATCCTCCACATAATACAAATTCAAATAAAAATAATGTGACCATGGTTATCAAAAAAACTATTGAAGAAAAAAGAGCAAATTCAACACACCACATAATCAGTTGCTCATCACCCCATTATTGATATTAGTTTGCCCACCATGCCAAACAAAAAGAGGGTCAATGGCCTGTGCTGTGCTTAAAGGCACTCATCAAACGAATCATATAAATGGATGGCATTTCAATTCACGAAACTTGCAATACAGTGTGAATCCAATTAATACCAATCACCCATCGGCCTAAAGACATTTTAAATTCATCTTTACATTAAGGCCTCAATTTCATTTAGCAAGTAAAATATAAGGGTAACAAAAATAAACATGGAATTGATATGATACAGGATTTGTGTCCATTAAAGCCTCTAAAGTTTCTACCCAATTTGTGTCCATTAAGGCCTTTAAAGGTTCTATTCGAAACACCGCATAAACTGCCCGAATCTCCATTCCAATTCACTGCAATGGCACAAACACAAAATCATTGTGGAACAATCATGCCAAACGAAGCCATTTAATTTCACACTTGTAAAATAAAATTATGAAGATATCAAATCTTTATTTTCAAATGGAATGAGATAGCATAACAAATGCAACATCATATTTTAGAATGATTGAAGGATCTACGTCTAAAGGCAAGACGTAACATAATTAATCGAAAGTCGAAACCCAACCTAAATTAACTGTGGTGCCATAATATTGACCACCCCCTCCAACAATTCTAACTTTTTTAAAAATATTCTATTTCTTGTTAAGGCGGTGTTCCACTTTTTGTAAAAGTACTTTTTTTTTCAAAAGAAAGTAATTTCAAACTCAAATATAATGAAATGAAAAATTATTTTAAATTTTTTTTGTACCATTCAAAAGATCTTAATGAAATCTATCAAATAAGATCCATATTGGTAATAAAATTATTTGCGTAAATACATAATTTTTGAGCTTGAAATTACATTCTTTTTCAAAAAGTACATTTTTAACAAAAGTGAAACACCTCCTAATAAACTTCAAAGAGGGTCTTTCTAACAAATTTCAGTAAATAAAATTTAGAAGGAAAAAACTAACAGTTTATAAAGTAAACGCAACAATCAAAACAAAACAAAAAAAAGTATAATCAAATGAATTTTCTAATCAAGTCCAATTTTTTTTTTTAGCCCCCAGTACGAACCTCACCGACCGGATCAATGTAGTCGCCCAACGCCACCAGTAGCATTTGAGCCCTAATCCCCTCCAATTCGTTCTTCCTATCTTTCACAAACCTCCTGCTTTGTTTGGATTGATGTTTGAAATTTTTTTTGAAAAATAGTAGGGGTAATAAATGGAGAGAAATAGAGAGAAAAATGTTGGGAGTAAGGGGAATCTAGGGGGAATTTTTTTAAAAAATGCTTTTTGAATTCTAAAGAGAACAAGGCCAAATATCTTCCCCGCCCATCCTCCTACAGTAAAACCTTAGCTTCATCAACCCCCTTCATCAACAACCCATAGTAAAAGGTTTTATCTAATCTTCTGAACAAAAGGAATGTGGCTGCACGAATGTAAGGTCCAACTCCCACAATGAATGAGAACCCCTAGCAATAACTCAACAATTGAGACTTCTAATGCTAAGACGATTGTGACTACACAAAAAATTATGCTCCTTCAAGCATGGTATAGGCAAAAAAATAAGAGAAAAAAGTGAAAAACTTTATTGTAAAAAATCAGTATTTGTATAAAGAAAAATAAACTCACCTCAAGCTGTAATTTCAAAGCAGAGGTAGAGAACGTAATGAGAAGAACGTAGAATTTCTGACTATACCAAAAAAAAAAACGAATGTAAATGGAGAAAAAAGAATGGTATAGGCCAAAAAAAAAAAAAGGAAAAAAATTATGCCCGTTCAAACACGGTATAAGTGAAAAATAAGAGAAAAATTTTGTTGTAAAAAATCAGTGTGGATATGAAGAAAAATAAACTAACCTCAAACTATAATTTCAGAGTAGAGGTGAAATGAGAGGAATGTAGAAGGAGAGAGAGAGAGCTTTCTGAAGATTAGGATGAATTTCAATTTTAAAAACAGAAAGTCTACACACACATACACTTTGTGCACAGATTGTACACAGATTTTATTGTGGGGCCCACCACGGGTCCCACACAAATCATCCGAGCCGTTCATTAAATGTAAAACACTTTTTCAAGGGACCCTATAAAAAATAAGCTCAATCCGATACCTATAAGTGCTCGATCCAACCACATAACTTTTTATTAACCGAAAATCTAAATGAAAAGTTCGATGGTTGGATGAAGCACCTATAGGTATTAGATTGAGCCTATTTTTTACGGGGATCTTTGAAAAACTGTTTTACATTTAATGAACGGCTCGAATGATTTGTATGAGACCCGTGATGGGCCCCACAAAAAAATCTGTGCACAATCTGTGCACAGACTGCTGTGTGTGTAGCAGCTCTCTATTAAAAATTATCAAGCAGATTACCACGACGTGTTGTATAGCATTAAGACTTCCTCAATTATAGATTAACATTAGTCACTAATTTTCGGAAAACAATTTTACTTCCGTGAAAGGAATGTATTAAAAGATGTATGTATCTCTAATTCAACGGTGAAAAATATATACCAATTCAATAGTGAAAAATATAATCTATCCTCTCATATTATATAAATTTGTGAAATGTATTTAATATCCGTAAGATTTACGTTAATCTCCAAACTTGTTTGAAATTTTGGTACGTTATCCTCCACCTACCAGGACCGATATTAAAAAATTTACACCTGAGCATGGTACAGTTACGTAACTGATGGTGGGTGGGATTGGGATGGTTCTCCCCTGTTTTCATCCTCCCCTGTTTTTAAATGAAGTTCCTTTTGAAAAAGCGAAGAAAGAAGGGGAAAAGGGGGAAAAAAAGTCCGCAAACAGACAAACAAGATTCTGGTTTCCTCAAAGACCGAGAATATATAGATACATGTAGAGAGAGAAAAGATGTAGAGAGAGAGAGATGCTTTTATTTTAGGTGGGTGAACTCCCACACAACCCACACGAGCGGTTCTCGAGTTGCATGCACACACTCTGCTCCAGAGAGAGAGAGAGAGAGATAATAATAATTCAGGGGCCCATAATTCAGTCTCAAAATAAGGACCTGACATCAGTAGTAGGAAAGAGAAGTAGGAGTATTATAGAGAGAGAGAGAGAGAGAGAGAATCGGGTGTGGGGTTGAAGGCACTTCCTTTATGTTTCTTTCATTTGGCTTTCTGTTAATTTTTCTTTTTATGGGCACAGTATTTGGTGTACAACAAAAAATGTACAGTTACCGTTTCCACTAACAAAAATTATTTAAAAAATTTAATATATTTTACTATCTTATTTTTATTAACAAAAATATTAAAAATTTAATGCATTTTATAAATCGGTTTTCATTAACAAATTTTTTTTTATCAATTGAACAACTTTTTTACTCACATATTTATCAAAAACTTTTTTACTACTGGAAATAATTTAACATTTCTCAAAAACTTATTTAATATCATAAATACCTAACAACTTTTCATTATCAGGAACACCCTTATGTAGTCGTTCAATTTTTTTATAATATATTTTCAAGGGTGCCTTTAAAAAAATCAACTCAGTTAATGACTTGATTAATTCATTCAATATTTAGGTGGAGTTTCACTAAGCTAAAAGTGTAAAATAAATGAATTTTGTTCTCATTCAATTTTTTTTTTTGCGTTTATTTAGTTTTATACCAAATTTATGTAAATTATTGATTCTTCTTGATGAGAGGAATCGAAACACCAAAAAATTCTCACTTTTATTGAAACATTATTTTGAAAAAAAATTCACTTATAAGTTAAAAAGTGCCAATTTTTTAGCTTAACAATGGATAATTCGAAAAATATTTGGATAAAAGTAAAAAAAATTATTTTCCGATTTCTTTAATCGAGACTAATCAATAGTTTACAAAAATTTGACGCAAAATGCATAAACGCGTTTTTTGAATAAGGACAATTTTTTAAAAGTCCTAAAAGTTAAAGCGAAACTCAACCTATTTGTTGCTGAATTCAAAAAAATCAAAAAATGAATAAATTGATTAAGGCCCCGTTCCGAAAACGGAAATAAGTATTTATTTTTTAAGAAGATAATTTTAAACTCAAAAATCATGTATTTACGTAAATAATTTTCTTATCAATATGAATCTTATCTGATAGATCTCATTGAGATCTTTTATACAGTGAAAAAAATTGAAAAATAATTTTTTATTTATATTATTTTTGAGTTTGAAAATATAAAATAAGTATATATTTTTAAAAATAATATTCTGGAACGGAGCTTAAACCCTTAACCACATTCAGGTAAAAATTAATTTTTTTTGAGTATCCTTGGAAATTTATTTTAAACAAATCGATCGAATCCAAAACCCACATTTCAAAGTGGATTACCCATACAATTAACATTTATGTATGATGTTATCCCTTCTACTGGAGTACTACTCCACAGCAAAACCCATTCTCTTCTCTGTTCCCCCCCCCGTCCTTTAAAACGTTTTTCTTTCACTCCTATTTCCCCTCGTTCCTTCTCTATGAAGTAAAAAAACCTTCAAATGTTCCCACAGAAAAATCTATCCTTTCTCTGTAGAGCGTATTAAACCAATTTGATCTCTGCTCATTGTTCCCCCCAAAAAAACTCTCTCTTGCATCTTGTTCGGGTGGAAAACCCAGTAGTTTTCTTGCATTTTCTTACCTTTTCTCATCTGGTTTTTCACTTAAAAATGAGTCCACAACACTTTGACAGCAATGGTGGCGATGGTTTCAACGGATTCAAACCCATGGGTCAAATCTCTCTCTCCATGAACTTTTGCGGAGAGATGAAGGGTCCTCACGAAATGGGTCATCAGTTTCTGAATGCTCCACTAATGGAGCAGAACAAGAAACCATGGAGGTTTCACACAGCAGGGGAAAACAGGGGAGGAGAGTGGAGAGAGGAGGAGAGAGAAAGGGAAAGGGGATTCGGAGGTGAGAGAAGAGGGGTTGGGGTTGTCAGTTTGGAGCTGAATGGTGAGGGCAGTGAAGAGGTGGGTCTGGGTGAGAAGAGATTCGGACATAGTAAGCTGTGTTCAAGAGGGCATTGGAGGCCTCATGAAGATGCTAAGCTTAAAGATCTTGTCGCCCAGTTTGGTCCCCAGAACTGGAACTTAATTGCCGAGAAACTTGATGGAAGATCAGGTAAAAATAAAAAATAAAAAAATCCCTACTGTGAAAACAAATAGAAGTGTCAGGAACTGTTCGATATATGTGAGTCTCATACACGATACTTAACGTGCACATCGAATGGCCGAATGGCTCTGAATGTATCTCGGGGTATCTGTATCCATAGCCCTGTTTTTAGTTTTTAGCGTCGAATGTGACAAATTAAATCTTATTTCTTTCATGTGTGGCCTGGAACCAGGCAAAAGTTGCAGATTGAGATGGTTCAACCAGCTGGATCCAAGGATAAACAAGAGGGCATTCAGCGAGGAAGAAGAGGAGAGGCTGTTATCGGCCCACAAGCTGTACGGGAACAAATGGGCAATGATCTCGAGGCTTTTCCCGGGCAGAACCGATAACGCGGTGAAGAACCACTGGCACGTGATCATGGCCAGGAGGCACAGAGATCATCATCACAGCGGTGGGATTTACAGGAGGAGAAAGACTCTGCCGTCTTGTTCTTTCTCTCCT
This sequence comes from Rhododendron ovatum, assembly GCA_019656835.1. Lineage (NCBI taxonomy): Eukaryota > Viridiplantae > Streptophyta > Magnoliopsida > Ericales > Ericaceae > Rhododendron > Rhododendron ovatum. Next base: position 8,753,770 of record CM033791.1, read on the forward strand.
CCTCTGGGATTTTCCAAAGGATTTGTCGTCCCTGATTACAATGCAGCTAGTGAATCAACCGTCTCGACGGTTGACGAATCTGCATCGACTTGCACTGATCTCTCTCTCACTCCTTCAGCCAGAGTGCCGCTTGTTTGTCTCTCTAGATTTAGTCCTGTTCACCGGCTTCACCGCACCTATGGGCTGGATATGGGTATGGTTTCTCTTTCCCCTCTTTTAGTTTTTCTAATGACAGTTTGTGTTGTTTTAGTTGTCGAAAAGGGTATAAAGATCAACATGATTTTTTGTCCGAGTTCTTGACCAGTTTATAAGAAAAATGAACTGTTTAGATTATCAAAGTCAGTGAAAAAATTCCAAGAGAGGGCTGAACAGGATTATCAAGTCCTTTTGCACAACCAGTGAGAACCCCATTGCTTGTTTAAAGAACACAATAATTTTTTATGGGTGCTTAAACAAAACATTAATGCTTTGTTCGGTTCGTAGTTTAGTTTTAGTTTTAGTTTTATTTTCAATCATTATCCTATTTCTTTCTCCAATCATTCCTCTATTTTTTCAATCATTACTTTCCCATCTCTCTCTATCTCTTTCCAATCATTATCCCTATCTTCAATCATTACTCTATTTCTCTCTCTACCCACTACCAAAACTAAACTAAATTAAATTCTCAACCAAACACAACGAAAGAAGTTTTCTTGAAAATGCACTGTGTCGCGAAATAACTCACCTTTTTCAATTAACCATAAAAAATGTTCTTGGATTGTCGTGGATATGTCTTGTAAAAACAGATAAAATACAGAGAAAAAGAGGTGTTACTGTTAGCTAGACAGATACTTGTCTCTGTTTTCGTTTCCAGAAGTGCGAAAACCTGAAAACAAAAACATTGCCAAAGGAGAAGGCTCCTTGTATTCTATTTGATGGCGCTTTCCTATGGTTTTTCAAACAATGCAGTAGGGATACCCGAACGTAAGGGCCGATATTAGACAACGTCTAACACAACATTAATACCCGAGATTCGAAGTTTTAACGTTTGAACTTTGAGAATGAAATTTCGCAAACGCTGGTAATTTGATTAATACCCAAGATTCGAAGTTTTAACGTTTGAACTTTGAGAATGATATTCGCAAACGCTGGTTAATTTGATTATTCTAGGTGGGACTGTTACTAATTGTGGTTATGGTGTGTCTTCTTTGTCTTGAAGGAGCATCAGGAGAGGAAAAGGCATTGAAAACGGTGACTGTGGGACTTGACCAATTTTGTGATGTTGGTAGCGTCAAGTACTATGATGCTGCTGGTGCTGTGACAAAGGGTATGGATGTGGACAACTCAGGCAACTCAGATTCGAACTCAGAAGTCTCAGCATCTGAGTCAGTTGGCAATGGCAAAATTAATTTCATGGCCAATGCGAAGAACAACAACAACAAAAAACTCCCCTTCATTGATTTCCTCGGAGTAGGTGCCACTTAAACGCACAGTGGATTTTGGGGTTCCTAAAAGGAAGATGATACACCCACCGCGCCTCCCCCCACCGCACCGTCCACCGCACGCACGCCGGGCCCACTCCGGTCACCGGACGGCCGATCCGAGCCGTCCAAAAATTCTAAAAAAAAAAACCGAGTGGGTTTACGCGGGAATCAACGGCATCCGACGTATGTAGGTCCTCGATCCGAACTTCCAAAAATCAGATGATCTAAGACGTTAAAAATGGAAGTTCGGATCGAGCACCTACACACGTCGGATGCCATTGATTCTCACGTGGACCCACTCGATTTTTTTTTTAAGAATTTTTGGACGGCTCGGATCAGCCGTCCGGTGGCCGAAGTGGGCCCGGCGTGTGTGCGGTGGGCGGTGCGGTGGGGAGGCTCGGTGGGCGTATCATTTTCCTTCCTAAAATAACTTCTATAGTGAGGGAGAGAGGGTTTTCTGCATTTGAGTCTGGGGAAAGCTGAGAAAGTTGGTTTTTTTGGCAGAGGGAGGTCACTTCTACAAGTCTTTCATATGTTGTGTACAGTTTAGTTCCATTTAAGGGCAGTAAAAGAGTAGTAAAAGAGAGGAGCAAGAAAGGGTAAAAAGAATAGTGAAAGAGAGAGAGAGTTATGATGAGGTTGTTGTGGAAGTGACCTGTTTTGGACTGGTTTTTGAAAAATTTCACTGTTTGTTATGCTGATGTTATGTGTTTGCAGGCAGGGGAGACGAGACAAAAAGTAAAGTACTCTCTCAGAACTGACTTAATCAATGAAAATCTGGCCCATCTTTATTGCATGACTCTTCTTGCTTCCAAATAGTGACAAATTGGGGGTGTTTGGTATGCTTTGTTTGACCATATCATTAAACAAAAAGTGTACAATTGCGTTTGGAGTCAATTTCGTCCAGAACCGTTTGACACATGCGAAACAATGTGCATGGAACGGCTTCGGACACAAAAATTGTATTCGGAGTTTTGTTTCATAGTTGTGTGGGCAACTCTTATCCCAGGGAGAGATGATTGTCAGTCTAGCAACACCTGATGCTTGAACGAGCTTTGACCGAGGTCGACTCCAGCATTATAAGATCCAAGATCTGCTCCTGCCAATTTGGTTTTGGTGGGCCTTTCCCCAAGTCAAAAAGATTATTGAAACTGAACATTACGTAGAGCTCGTCAAGTATTAACCATGCAATTATTTTGTTCAGTATATAGTAGATATCATGTCTTATCGGAATACATTTCTTTTGAAACAAATGCATTCAACACATTGGGTCAAATCTATTTGTTTCAAGATTAGTGCATCCGAATAAGGCCTCATATAAAATCCTTTGAAAATGACCCTTTTTTTTTTTTTTTTGCATGGTTGACAAATTTTACATAATGAAAGATTTCGATCGTTATTGAGGGCCCAAAATTGGCCCATAAAATTCAAACCCAACAAGGCTGAACCACGGAGACTGGATTGGACCTGAGTCCCGCTTTGTGACGATTCTTCTCACTTTTCATTACCGTTACCAGGACCCAATCTCTTGGTCCCATGCTAAAACGGTTTATAAAAAAACAAACAGAGACAAAATGCTCATGTGAATGTGACACAATATAGGCTCCGTTTGTTTGGCCATAATATACTTTCTTGTAAATCCTTCTACTTGTTCTTTTTTATTTTTAATCCGGATTTTGGGTGCACGAAATATGGGTAAAACACTTGAGACGTAAAACTCCATCATACACACAAGTGAAATTTCACCATTTATATCTCCCCAATATGTCACCATCTTCACAAATCTGATTCAATTTGTAACCACACCATACATTGAGGTGGACAGAATTGATAACAGCAGCTGAATACTGTAATTAGTAATGATCCTTTCCTTGATATTATCATGCGAATAACCAAAATATGTAATACTACTATAAGAACAGAATTAAATCTAGTTCATGTAATAATGAATTAATAATTGGTTACATTTGGTAAAAACGAAATTCCATAAACAAAACAAAAACATACTCTACTTTCTTTCTTTCTTTTCTTCTCTTTTTGCATTAATAATGACATGTTAATTTAGTGATCAAGTGGTGATTAATTAATCCAATGACAAACGATGCTAAACAAAACAAAATAAGCATGTGCCATCACAGATAGATGTAATTATAGAGAAAAAGTCAAGCACACACAGAGGTAAATAAATTATTAAGAAATTCCAAATAGTCAGTCCCATCGAATGCCAACAAGACAATTAATGAATATATGTACCCAAGTGTTACTAATTTTGAAACATAACTAAGCTATGGCAAATAAAGGAAAAATCTTACAAGACCCAACATTTGTTTTTAAACTTTAAATGGGCTTCGGCTAGGTAACGGTGAGATTGGTGTATAGAAATTTGTCGAGGTGCACGCCCGAAAGTTGGCCCGAACAACATGAGTTAACAAAAAATGACCCTAGATTATTCTTTCCGAGTAGCTTGGCTAATTGAAAACTCTACAATTCTTTCTAATTTCTCCAGCTTTTCCAACAAGAACACCAACCCTCCCCATCTTCACCAACGCATTCGCAAAACTCTGTTGGAACCCGTCGGGGTCCTTCGCGAAAGCCGACACAAGAGATGCAGTAGAATTACGGAACACAAGCTCCTGATCAATCTGCAGTATCCCTCTCCTCTTACGAATGTCGCGGTAGTACTTGTTATCGATGGTAAAAGGCGTGGTTTGGTCCAAAAACGCGGTTGGTTCCTCCAACAAAGGCAATACTTGCGTCCCGCAAATCCCAAACAGCTTCAACCACAGAGCCCGATTCATAGTAGGGTCCCGCTTACGCGTACCTTGAAAGTCTAAAAGCCGGTCCTGAAAGAAACCACAATGCGCGATGCCCACCGTGTGCGCGCCCAAGAGAACCACCAAGTCAAATAGGTTCAGCCCTTTCGAGACGAAGAATTGCAACGCCTGTGACACAGAGACTGTTGGCCCCGGCAGGTTCACGAGGTTCGGGTTTGAGATCAGGCCGTCGCGTCTCCCTGTCGGCACCGAATAGTTCAGTCCGCCGGATAGAAACACGCTGTCTCTGGTCGCCAGTGCTATGATATCGGCACAGGAGACGATTCCTGGGCATTTGGCCTCCAGTTTTTTCTTGGCCTTGTCGACGATGTCGAATCCCCGTAACGTCTGGTTGGGCACCGCGTCTTTCTCGGACGGGGTGGTGCTTGTCGGGTCTATGAGTACGGATGCTTCACAACCCTGTAAGATTCTCGATCGTATGAGTCTCGATTTCATTAACTCAAAGCATAACTAGAAACTTAGGCGAGATAAAGCTAAAAATGAAACTGAAATCCTACATATTATCATGTTTGCACTTTTGCATATAACGTTCAAATGGCAATTTAAGCTAGAGAAACTCAACTGTTCTCAATGTCATATAAATGCAAACTACGTAGGCCAAGGTGCTGGCCTAACACTTAGAGGTTTGCTCCATTTAAAGATTTATAGTTCGAAATTTCTCAAGTGTTACCAAGTCTTTCGGGGCCAGTTCCAAATGAGGCCCCATTCTAGGGGACGATGGGATTGGTTTCCGATATTAGTTGACATGTGCGTAAATTGGACCAGACACCTGGTTACAAAAAATATAAAGTCGAACAAGATATACTTTTGTAAATTACTCAGTACATAACGTGAAAAACCAAAACCCTTACCCTGACCATGCAGTCATGGAAGTGCATGCGAAGAAATGCTGCTGTAATGGTTTTGTCAATGCCGAATTGCTTCACTATCACACTTCGAACAATTTGCTCTGCCCGCGGGCATTTTTTGTTGTAGAAACCAACTTCTAGTTGGGCTGTGACAAGAGGAAGAAGAAGAAGAAGACGACATAGGAACGCAGATGAGTTCTTCATATGGGCTTTTTTTTTTTCTTCTGCAGAAATGAAGCTAGATTATATGGAGATCTCTTTTTATATGCAATGAAGCTAGGTGAGAATAGTCCCATGTATTTATAGAGGGAAAGATATCAAGAAGTAACCCCAAGCAGGGACGGATCAAGAATGTGGACCAGTGGGAGCACCTTGTTAATTATAATGGTGCAAGTTTATTTTTTTAATCAACCACATTAAGATCATACAAAATTAAAGCATGCATTACAAACTAACTACAAAAGACTATAACATGTTCTTTTAGTTAAATTAGGAAAAAATGAGCACAAAATTTCAGATAAATTTTTTTTAAGTTAGTTTCAAATGAATATCGACAAGTTTTAGAATGATCGAATTAGTTCTGTTAATGACTTTATTTTACGATATTCCATCGACGGTTAAAAATAAAGAAAATTAAGAAAGAATAGCTCCAAATAAAAAAACAGCTCGTAAAGCAACAGGCATAAATGTACCATATTATGAAATTCAAACATGAAACTAATTCTATATGTGCATTTTCGAGATATATGCAAGTGTGTAAGTTAATATATTAGTACACTTTCATAATTATGCTTATATACAATAATATAACAAAATTATTTTAGTCTTTAGTGGGGGCACGTGCCCCTACCTAAATCCGTCACTGACCCCAAGGGGTTTGCTTATTCATAAGGTCTCAGGTTCGACTCTTCTTATAGCAACTTTTGGAGCTACCTCACCTCTAGAGTTTGCGTGGAAAAGTCTGTGCGAGGAGCTGTAGAAATTAGTCCAAAGTGTGATCAAACTAGACCAGAACACCCTGCTCATCAAATAGAAAAGATACCAAGAAGTGCGGAACAAATTAAAAAATTATCAAGAAGTACGTGGAGAGAAGCTGGCAATTTGCAAGGTCAAAAGACTAGAAGTACGTTGGAATGATCATTTCGTTAGCTGTTGGGAGGTTAACGCGCACAACATCGAGCTTATAATGTGGAATGATTAACAAAAAAAGGAACCAGTTGCAGCTAAAATATTCTATCCAAAGCTAAACGTGCAGGCTTGTGACATTGGAGAAAGCTATGGTACAGTCTCTGTCCGTCAAAACAGTTGGCATTTTTATTATTCTACTAACTTCCAAGATTGACACTCGTTTAAGCCAACCGAAACGAAGTCGGGCCGGACAGTACAAATGGTTGTTCGATATGGGTTTTGAGGAAGGATTTTGATGAAAAGAGTGTGGAAAGAGATACGTAGATAGATGAGAGTAACAAATGAAGAGCAATTTTTTGAAAACTGCATACAGAAAGAAGGAGAAAGGTTATGAGAACAAGAGAACATAACCGGTGTTAAGATTAGAGATAGTGGGTGCAAATTATGTATTTTCATAGCCAGAATATAAGACAACTCTAACAAATACAATTATTAGTATACAACAGGATAACATATTACAATTGTATATATCAGTACAAAGATATAAAAATAATCACCTAAAATTCACTTTTCTTGCATTTTTTAGCCGCAGAAGTGCTAACCATGCTCGTACAATAAAATTTTCAATTGTTTTACATGCTCATTTTGAATGATTATAATTTTCTAGATCTATAGTAGTTAATGAATGCTGCACAACTTTTACGGAGGCTTGTTGTTTTAGCTTAATTTTGGAGGCCTGAGACCGACGCTTTCATCGTCTTTGCTGGGGGCCGGTATTGTGTGGCGCCGATAGTGCAAGTCACGCCTAGCGTATGGGCTCGATCAAGACCCACATACTTGGGCGCCTAAGTGCCTACATTTCGCAGCGCTCCAGTTGGACCACTGACCTCATGGGCCTGCTCCTTTTGTGTTAGCTTGGGCTCCTATTCAGTCCACTACAGTCTTTATGAGTCCAATTAAAAGTATTTCAGATACCAACTGGTAATTATGAAGAGAAAAAATTGGAGGAATATTTTTTTAATAATTCATGTGTTCAGGTTAGTTTACACACAACTGACCATGTCTATAACAAATATTGCTGAGCCAAAAAAAATTACAAATAATTAATTGGGAAAAAAATCGAAATGGTCCCTATAGTTTAGTGTTTGTGTCAACTTGGTCCCTACAGTTTGAATTGGCTTGATTTACACTCTGTAGTTTCCATTTTGTTCCAACTTGGTCCAATTATTAACTGTCGTTAGCCTCCGTTAACCCTAGGCACAAATGGCCCATTTTCTAGTGAATTACCGAACCCTTTCTTCTTTAACCTTGTAGACCTAAAATCTTTTCCTAAAAAGCAAAACAGAGTCATTCTTTTCTAAAAATCGGGTTCTCTAGCCTGTGTTCTTTTTTCTAAAATATTTGAACTATTCTTCTGATATTCAAGAGGTGACCAAACACACCTAAACTCTATGCCCGATGGAAAATCTAAGTTATTTTCTAGATGAAAAACCCTAAATCGCCTAGATTTATAAATATTTGCTATGTATGAATTCTTTAATAAATAAACCACCAATCAATCCAAATGCAGGAACGAAAAACAATCAAAAGATAACACCAGGATATACGTGGAAAATCCTAAACGGGAAAAAACCACGGGAAGGAATCAAGCACTACTAAACACGAGGTTACAAGAACTCTTACCATAAGTTTGAACTCCACAAACCTAAACCTAGACGATCTTGCCGAATCCACGAACACCTCTCTGAATGCTTGACCGCCACTGCCTTGAATCCACAAGCCTTCCGTTCACCTCCCGGAATCCACTGAAGGACTTTACTTAGAGATTGATTGATCGATGTTGTTGTAGAACAAAACCCCTCGAAGATGATCCTTTAGAACATATGTGATGATATACCTTCACTTGTCTTCAAGGTGCAGAAACCCTAGCCACCAAAAGAGATGGAATATGAAGAATACGATCTCAGCCTTTTTATCTCATGGCTACTATATAATATGACCTAATAGGTCGATATTTATAGGCAGACTTCAATAATGTTGTTTCCTTATTTCCTTAGTAATCAAATCAATTGATTGCACATCTCCAATTGATTTTCCCACGATTCAAGCTTTCCATATTTCCTTCCTGCCACTGAATATCAAATCCCTTGATTGCCGTAATAATCTTCCACTATAGCTTCCTAAAGACTCGAACACTCGATTACAAAATACCATTGATTTCCTTCCACTTTTCTAAACAGACACTTTAAAAATGAATAAATAAAACATACAACTCGATAATATGGGATACATGCCGGTATGTGTTTTGTCGTGAAATTGCCAAATAAGAGTGACCACAAAATATGGACCTTACACTAAACCCCTTTTGTGGTCTAAATTATAGCCGGACCTGATTCTCCTTTACCCGGAGATATGTAAGCAACTTGATGAAAGCTTAGTCCCTTTTAAAAATAAAACCCTCTTCAATTTCTAAAATTCAAACATTTTTCAAAAATATCCGAACCCCTTTTATAGAACACAAAACTCCTCATTTTTCATTTCTTTTCAAGAACCACGTTACAATCTATAGGAATCCGATCACTTATCTAGGCTCTAATCCCTCTCGCTCCTTCCCCCCGAAGGAAAACGAGACACGTTTTGGTCGAAGGTAATATCCCGCGCGCGACAAATGGAGAATGGAAGCTGTGAAAAAAAAAATGAAGAATGGAACAACGAGGCTTTGTGTTTTTGTTCAGAAGTATATTAGGGCAAGAGGAGAATGATAAATTATGGTTTTAACCCTAGAAAAGGGGCCCATTTGTGTCTGGAGCTAACGGAGTCTAACGACAATTAGTAATTGGACCAAGTTGAAACAAAATGAAAACTACAAAGTATAAATCGAACCAATTTAAACTGCAGGGACCAAATTAACACAAAAACTAAACTACAATGACCATTTTGGTTTTTTCCCCTAATTAATTCAATCACATGACTCGGAGACAAACATGAATCTATGACCCCAAATATTGGTAACTTGGAAACTTAACAACTGACTATGCCTATAAAGAATACAAGAAAAATCTTACAAGACCCCTAGATTGTTGCGGGCTCAATTAATACGAATTGTTTTTTTTAGCGGATGGAATTGGTCTCCCTGAACTAATTAAGGTGGACGTCAGCTAACTTTAGATATCGCGAGTTATAAGAACAACCCAATAGTTTTCTTTTCTGAGTGGGCTAGTTGAAAACTCTACAATTCTTTCTAATTTGTCCAGCGTTTCCAATAAGAACTTCAATGCTCCCCATCTTCACCAACGCATCCGCGAAACTCCGTTGGAATCCAACCGCGTCGTTCGCAAAACCCGACACAATAGAAGCACTAGAATTATCCAATGCAAGCTCTTGATCAATCTGCATTATCCCCCTCCGCGAAAGAATGTCGTTGTAGTACTGATTATCGACAACAAAAGGTGTGCTTTGGTCTAAAAACGCGGTTGGATCCTTTTTGAGAGGCCTTGACTGTGTCCCACAAAGGTTAAACAGCTTTGACACCAGAGATGGATCCATGGTTGGGTCCGGCTTCCCGGTGCCTTGAAAGTCCGAAAGCCGGTATCGAAAGAAATCGCAGTGCGCAACGCCGACCGTGTGCGCTCCCAAAAGAGTCACCATGTCATTAAGGGTTAGCCCTTTCGCCGTAAAGGATTGCAACGCCTCTGACACGGAGAATGCTGGCCCTGGTAGGTTCACGAGGTTTCGGTCTGAGATTAGGCCGTCGCGTCTCCCGGTTGGTACCGAATAGTTCGGTCCTCCGGCTAGAGCCACGGACTCTCGAGTTGCCAGTGTTATGATATCGGCACACGAGACGATTCCGGGGCAGGCAGCCTCCAGTTTTTTCTTAATCTGATCGATGATATTGAATCCTCGTACCGTCTGGTTTGGCTCTGCATCTTTTTCGGATGGGGTGGTCTTTGTTGGGTCTATGAGTACGGATGCGTCGCAACCCTATAAAGATGTCATAATCACAACAATCGTTAAATTCTCGTATCATGGAATACAAAAAGTCTACCCCACCGCTTGATTCCACCGCGCTCCACTCACGGCTGTGGCACAAGACCCATTTCCCCAGGGGACGTGTTGTGCAAGTGCACAGTTGCACCGTGATGTGCACATGCAATCCAAGCTATCGGATTGTGTATCCGATGGTTTGGATTTCATTTCGACAATAAACGGTTTTCAGTCGTTCATTGCCGAAATGCGATCGAAACCGTCGGATGCACGATCAGACGGCTCGAACACAATCCCCTTACATCACTAGATAGAAGCTACCAAAAAAATCACCTTAAAGTCAAATTAATTAAGACTGTACCTCCAAAACGCCCCACCTAATATTAATAACGGACCAATATGGCTTACTTATCAAAAAAAAGAAAAAAAGAGAAGATAATAAGAGCCGGAAACAAGAAATCTTAATTACCCTAACAAAGCAGTCATGGAAGTGCATGCGAAGAAATGCTGCTGTAATGGTATGGTCGGTCTTGAATCGCTGCTGAATCACTTTACGAACAATTAGCTCTGCCCGAGGGCAGGTGGAGTTGTAGAAACCAATTTGAAGTTGGGCAGTGACAAGAGGAACAAGAAGAAGAAGAAGAAAAAGGCCTATGAATAGGAATGAGTTCTTCATTTGAACTTCTTTTCTGGCCGAAGAAAGAAACTAAAATTTGGTTTACCGGTTTGGGTTTAAGACTTTAAGGTACTTGTGGATTGGGAAATGAAGATGGTTTTAGCTATGCAATGAAGGGAGGTTAAGGGGGTATATATATATAGAGGGAAAGATGTGAAGTACGTACGTACGTGGAGAGAAGCTGGCAAAGTGAAAAGTCAAAAACGGTAGAGGTTGGCCGGCCTAGTGATCGAGGCTTTGGAATAAGGAGTTTGTTCCATCTTAAAAGCTTCCGCAGAATAATCAAAATTAATAATTAAAATGTGTCATGTCAGTATTTGATTATCTATTTAGTTCATAATCAAACTCAACAAATTTTATCTCCACATTGATTATTTTTGCATCCCTATAAAAAAAACCATCACAATACGCAATGCACCTATGTCCAATTACAAACGAGTTCTAATCATGCACCCGACCACACCAAATTATTCTTCTCGATGAGACGATTCTAATGTGGGGTGTTTTTTAGTTTTGAATTTGGTTATTGGGTTTGATTATTGAGTTTTGGTTATTGGTAAAAGTTGTTAAGTTTGGTTATGAAATCGGTGGAATTTGATTATTTGCTAAAAGACTTGTAACTTTGCTTATTACAATGTGAAGTATTTTTTTAGCATTGTTTATAAGTTTGCTTATCCATACCAATTTGCTTATTACAATGTGGATGCTCTAAGATCTCATATTCCAAACCTCTTAGGTATTATCTACTTCTTTGAGGCCCGTGCATACAGAGTTTCGCTCTGGTTTTAATTGGGACCCTTATAAGTGAGCGGTGAAATTGGCTCTAACGTTAGTCGAGTTAAGCATAAAATTGGCCCGAACATCTGAATTATAAAAAATATATATGTGAAGAAGTATACGGGGAGAAGCTGAATTCGTCAAGGTACACGTGGAGAAGCTAGCAAGGCCACCCCGTTCCGCTAAGGCCCCTTAATAAAAAAAGAGTAAGTACTTATTTTGGATTTTTGGAAGGGAAAATAAGAACCCTTATTTTTCACTAAGGATTCTTAAGAAATAATAAGTACTTATACCGTGTGCTATTTTTTATTGCTTAAGTTTTTCAATATGAATTTAAAAAAATATGCAATATGGTTCTTGTTTGATTGATCTCCATTAGTTCTATAATACAAAATTCGCAAAATCATGAAATTCATTGTAAATTGAAAGATCGATATAAGCGATCAAAAAATATAAAAATAAGAAGGTAAAAAGTTAATGGAACATGGGTTCTTATTTGGTAAAAAAAAAAATACTTATTTTTTGAATTTCCAATATGATGTTGGATTTTATCCTTGAGGTGGGGTACCTAAACGCGCTTAAGAGGTTAAATTATTGGAATAAAAAAACCTAATTGCAAATCTAAATATTTTATCGAAAACTAATCGAGCAGGCCTTGCAATCTTGGGGAAAGCTACGAAACGTACACACGGTGTGTACCATGATTATACATTAGGTTTATAAATAATTATTATCCTTAAAAATTATTGGTATTTTTATCTTCTCCGTCGACATTTACGACGAAGATCGTAAAATCATCCGGTAAGCCGAAGTTGAAAAAGGTTACAGAAAGACGAATAATAAGAAATTAAACTAAACTTTCTTTTTTCTAGAAAAGGCGTCGATTATTTCATTAAATTGGTGTATTAAAATTATGAAAATATGAACGAAAGTCTTTTGTTCTTTTTTTTTTTTTTTAATCTGACAAATAATATACTTATTCAAGAACTTAAAAGAATGTATCCGATAGAGAGGGAGGAATTTGGAAATCTGTACTACAGGGGTTGTAAGGCGATCGATCCGGCCGTCCGTTTTGACGCCAATGGCTCGGATTTAATCCTAACTCCTATTGATTCGAGTAATTCATTACCGAAATGGATAAGCAAATCGGCCGCTAGCTTTACAGGCCTGTAGGGCAGCCCGCCTATAGGATCCCGTTGCCCGGGAGGGTGTAGTTTTTTATTACTAGTGGTAGACAGAAGGGAAATTAACCAGATTAAATTCACATGACACTAATCTAAAAAGTCAGAGTGAGAGAAAATTTACACGGTTTCCTATTATTAAAACCCTAAAAGTCTAAAACACAAGCAAGGGATACTGATGTACAGTGGACAGATACAAATAATTAATACATACAGGGAGACAAAAAAATATAAATTTTGAGTCCTTCAAAATGTTTTTTTTTATAGTAAATATTACGACTGTAGACGTGTGGTTAACTGGAAACAGATATGCATGGTCAACGTGGACGGCCAAAATAAAGAATTACTTAATTATAGTTTGTTATTCTCCTGGATTTAAAATTTTAAGGACAAAATAATAACAAAATTAGTATGTCCTAATCTAGTTTATACGCTCCTTAAATTAATTAGTTTGTTATTCTCTGCCAGTGGTTTCATGTTTTGTTTTAAATGAAAAACTGTGGTCTCTATCAGGGCGTAATTAAAAATCTCATGATGAATGAAGAAAGTGAAATAAAAATCATGGAGCGTGACTATAGCCAATAAAAGATATATCTCGACTACTTCAACTAAGGCATAATTAAAAGTCTCGTGACGAATGAAGAAAATGAAATAAAAATTGTGGAGCGTGACTGTAGCCGGCCAATAAAAGATCTTGACTACTTCAACTAAAAAAAATGACATCTTTATGTTTAAAAATAATCTCAATTTGATGAAATCACACCGGCCGTGAACTTTAATTTCCTTACTCGTGACATCTCATTCTCATACAAAACCCTGATCAATATTCTTGCGTAAGCACGATATATAAAACATTGAAATCCTTGTAACAAATATTCGATCAAGGATAAAATATTGACCTAGTCTACCATATTTGCAATAGATCAGAAGATTTAGAAGGTGCACCAAGAAAGAAATTGCAAATATACCCATGTTCTTAATGAACCTAGCTAGCTAACTCCGTTTTTTAGCGCTCTCAGAATTCCACCCTTATTAAAAAATGGTAAACATTATCTCATTGATTGTTTAGATCTTCGTTCAATATGGCTCTGAATGAAATCATGCATGAGTAAGCAATGAATGTTTTGACAATTGACAGAATAGAAATGTTTAATAAAATTAATTTTTGCCTAATAAAAAAAAAAGAAAAGAAAAAGAAATGTTGAATTACTCAAGACACCATGGGGTTTGGAATAGATTGCCACAACGACCAATTTATGGAATTAAATCATCTTTAATTTACTTGCAAAAATAAAAGTGGAATGGACTTATATGCCCCTTGTTTTGTTCTTTATATTTGTTTTTGCACCTGGCCCAAATATTTTTTTTTGATGGGTCAAACCCGAAAAAACTGAAATATCAGAATTACCGGACCGAACGACGGCAAAACGTTTTCGGTCTCCCATTGTCCCGGTCGGGACCGGTCTCAACTGGCCCAAAAACCCGACTGGACCAAACCTATTTTAATGTAAAAATTTCGTGGAGAAGTTCAAACCAGATCTCTTGCATCTAACTAGGGTAAGCTACAAAATTTCTCCTTCAATGGCTGACATTTACCCGGTCTACCACATCATATTAAAGAGTAGAAGAAAAAAAAATCTGGCTCAATGTCGGAATATCACGCGGGTGACTGATAACCAAAATCCAGATCCGTCACGTCCTTATGTTGTTTCGTTTCCTTGTATCTCCCGACTCCCACATTGTTAAGTGATGGGTCCACAACTGGCATGGAATAAGTGTCATATTTTGTTTGGTCAGGGTTTTGGAGGGCTTGCACAAAACAAGCTGAAAGCGCCAGGAGCTCCAAGAGAACCCGAGAATTTCTGCATCTTATTATAGTGTGTGCTTTGGGGAGTTTAGGGGCTGCACGTATCCAAGAATTAAGAAAGTTTGAGCCCTTTTGATATGTTTATGTAAGGCATCCTCTGGATGATGCAAATCGAAGCAATTGGATGTCCAACTCCAAGAACATTGAATGCCAAAGATGAAGAGGCACTCCTCGATGGAGGGCGAGGCGAGACTGGAAATATACCAATATGCCAACGATTCCCAGCCAATTTAGGTTGTCTCATCCACCAAGGTGGGGCAAAAAAAAGGCGGCAAGATGGTTAACTAGCGAATAATGGTTTCATGGTTGCCTTCGTTATCTTGAGAAAGTTCTTGGTTTCAAAACGGATTATTGAAATCATACCAACAAAGATAATGAAGGTGACCATGAAACCATTATTTGCCAGTTAACCAACTAGCCCGCCTCCTGTTTACCCAACCTTGGTGGATGAGACAACCTAGATTGGCAGCATCTCCCATTCTTTTGTTCTATGGTTTACATTCTTTATTCATTCCTTGATCTTTAATGACTAGCAGCCTTTCTAAGGAAAGAATTCAGGAGTCCATGAAGTTAGTATGGAGTACTTGCCTGCAGATACTTTCCTCCCTTCTGTGGCTGTCAAAGATCATATTAACAAAGCAACTGGAAGTTTTTATCTATAGAAACATTTGTATTGAACAAGCGAAATCTGTTTTTACAATATGTTCTTGAACCTTTATGATCTTTAGCAGCGAGCGCAATGATGCAAGAATTGTTCTTCGCGGCAAGAGACCCAAAACGGAAGGGAGCTAAGGTTTCATTTGAGACATTAGCAGTCTCTCAATGGCATGCCATCGACGCTAAAAAACGTCAGTGAACTTCATTAATTGACCTAATCCAAGAATTCATTGCATATTGGATTTGGTGAAATACTGTTTATAGGTGCTGAACACGACACGTGAGCCCAAAAAAAAAAAAATCAAGTTCACTGTACATTCACATCAACAATATTGAAATAGATTTGTGTTGTTATACTGATTATCCAAATCTGTATAACTAGTGTTGTTTGATCAAATGACTAATGAGATATCTGATCGAAGTTAAATTTCTCCGAGATAATCTATTTAACACACACTACAACAAACTGAACAGCTCTGATCACGATATAAAAATTTCATTAGAGCATCCAAAGTTAATTAAGCTACACGCCGTCAGTAAATTAGCATACCACAGGGACAGGACCCCATGTTTTGGCCTGATCACCGTGAAGAGACCAATTTGAACCATGCACAAACAAAAGAAATTAAACAAAACACATAAGCATGTGCACAAAGTGAGATAATTGTGGAGAAAAAAGCGAGCACACAGATAACTGTGGAGAAATTACATATAATTAATTCAATCACATGCCTCGGAGACAAACATGATTATATATATGACCCTATAATTATTACTCCCTCCATCCCAAATTCTTTGTCCGATTCGCAAAACGGAGTGTTAAAAATAATGTAATTTTTTCAAGAAAAAATTTAAACTTTTTTCACAAATTAAAAATACTCATTGATATCTAGTAAGTTGTTAAAAAACTTTTGATTTTTTCTTACAAAAATTGTATTATTTTTAACACTTCGTTTTGCGGACCGAACAAAGAATTTGAGACGGAGGGAGTAATTTGGAAACTTAACAACTGACTATATATAACACGAATACAAGACAAATCTTCCAATTAAGACCCTAGATTTATTGTGGGCTCAATTAGTACCGATTATTCTGAAGTGTGTGAGATTTGTCCCCAGAATTAATCGAGGTGTGCGTAAATTAACCTGTAATTATCAGGCAAAAAAAAAACATACATTTTTCTTTTTGAGTGGGTTAATAATTAGTTGAAAACTCTACAATTCTTTCTAATTTCCCCAGCGCTTCCAACAAGAACTTCAATGCTCCCCATCTTCACCAACGCGTTCGCAAAACTCAGCTGGAATCCCAGGGCGTCGTTCGCGAAACCCGACACGAAAGACGCTGTAGAATCATCCAATGCAAGTTCTTGATCAATCTGCATTATCCCTCTCCCCGAAAGAATATCATTGTAGTACTGATTATCAACAATGAAAGGGGTGGTCCGGTCCAAAAACGTGGTCAGATCATGTTTCAAAGGCCTTGATTGTGTCCCACAAAGGTTAAACAGCTTTGACACCAGAGCCGGATCCATAGTAGGGTCCGGCTTCCCGGTGCCCTCAAAGTCGGAGAGCCGGTCTCGAAAGAAATCGCAGTGCGCAACGCCAACTGTGTGCGCGCCCAAAAGAGTCACCATGTCAAACAGGGTTAGCCCTACTGCGGTAAAGGATTGCAACGCCTCTGACACGGAGAATGTCGGCCCCGGTACGTTCACGAGGTTTGGGTCCGAGATCAGGCCGTCACGTCTCCCGGTTGGCACCGAGTAGTTCGGTCCTCCGGCCAGAGCCACGGAGTCTCGGGTCGCCAGCGTTATGATATCGGCGCACGAGACGATTCCCGGGCACGCAGCCTCCAGTTTTTTCTTGGCCTTGTCGATGAGATCGAATTCTCGTACCGTCTGGTTTGGCACTGCATCTTTCTCGGATGGGGTGGTCTTTGTTGGGTCTATGAGTACGGATGCATCGCAACCCTGGAAAATGTCATGGCGAACAAAAACCTTAAATTCCCGTATCATTTTATAACCACAAAAATAAGTCAAAAGAGATTAAAAAAAAAAAAAAAAATTTTTGACTTAATTTATCGTTATTAACTTTTTCAAGTTCAAGTTAAAAAAAATCAAATATTTTGACAAAAACAAATAACCTGACAAACAACAAAAATAAACCAACTCAAAAGCAAATAGGTTAAGATTGATTGTACGTACGCACGCAAACCCTCTGTAGTGGCTGAGCCAATGTAGGTCCAGGGGCATGGGCCCCACTACAATTTTTTTTTTTTTCACTTGAATCGAATCAACAATTGCATTTATATAGTTCAACAACTCGCCCAAATACACACAAATAAAAGATATTGTGTTCAATTACTCAAAAGAGGGTAAACATGATATATTGCATTATCTACTTTATTTAGGATCTGTAATAAGTGGGTGAACATAACGCTGCTTCAAAATTTGAAAACTCCAACTTGTTTCTCGTGATGTAATACGCAAGCCACCGTCATATTGCCAAAAAATATCAAGTCGTGGGTCGGTGGGATGTGTGTAGATTCGGTGTCACCGGAATTTTTATTTCATAGTGCCTCCACTAGTTCATATTTCTGGCTACGCCAACACTCTCACCTAGTAACATGCATGGCTGGTTGCGCACACGCACATGCATAGCAGCAAATATACGTATGTGAGAAGATAATAAGGGAAACGAAGAGACCCTTACCCTAACAAAGCAGTCATGGAAATGCATGCGAAGCAGTGCTGCTGTAATGGAACGGTTATCGCGGAATCGCTCCTGAATCACTTTCCGGACAATGAGTTCTGCCCTCGGGCAGGTAGAGTTGTAGAAACCAACTCGGAGTTGGGCTGCGACCAGAGGAAGAAGAAGAAGGAGAAGGCATGGGAACACAAACGAGTTCGTCATTCGGCCTCTCTTTTTTTCTGAAAAAATGAAACTAAAAATGTATTTTTGGTTTACTGATTTGTGTTGAAAACTTGAAGGTAGCTAGAAGTGAAGATGGTTTTTGATATGCAATGAGGGTATAGGTTAATTAAGATGTAAATATATAGGAAAGATAGGCGTCAAGTTACATGTGGAGAGAAATGGGCAGGTCAAAGATTACTAATAAGAAAATAGATTTTGAATTTAAAAAAATAAAAATATACGATGTTGGATTCTTGTTCTTTAGGTGGCCATGGCGGTGGAATAAAATAAACCCTAATTGCATACCAAATATACGATGTAGGTTTGTAGGCTTGTAGTTTCAAAGAAAGCTATGGTACACAATTATACCATAATACTCCTTTGTCCTAAATAAAAGTCCGGACCACAAATTTGGGCCTATAAATGAGTTCTTCGAAGTTATAAAAGAAGTTTGAATTTTTAAACAAAAAAAAATACTCATTTTTAAAGACCTAGGTTTGCATATGCCAGACATTTATTTAGGAGCGGACGGGGTAATATTATTATATATAAGTAATTTCGGTAAATTTAAATTAATTAGTAGTTATTCATAAAAACAATTGGTATTTTTGTTGTGTGGTGAATTTTTTTTTTTCATTTTAGTTTTTCGTCAATCTTTTTTCGATTAACACTTTTTTCTGAAAATGGGAAGATTCGAACTTTAAAAGTGCATGATGGGCTAAATTACTTTACACGGTACAGCTCGTAGTTATAAGGGGGAAGGAGCCAAGCTAGCCTAAATGACCAACTTTTTATATGTTCGGAATAGCGGAAGTGAACGCGAAAATTCAGACGGCGTAAGTATATTATAAACCAACTAATCTAACAGAATTACGATAAAAAAAAGAAAAGAAAAGAAAAGAACTGGGGAGCTCGCCTACTTGATACTACCTGATTTCCTCGGTTACGGCGGCAAACGAGCCGAGCCGAGCTTTACGGTGTTCAAGCTTGTTTATTAAGTTTTTAACAAACACGAGCTCGAGCTCAGTGAAAACTTAATGAGTCGAGCTCGAGCCGAGCAAGCCTTGGTTTGACTCGAGCTCAAACTTGTTCACGAGCCTTAACGAACCAACGAAAAATGTATATATATCCTCGCATAAGCCTCATAGAACCAAAAATATTTTGATTGTGAAGGTAATATATCTTTCGTTTTCCTATGGAGTGGGGGTGTACTGGTGTGTGTGTGCTCTCGCTTCCCTTGGTTGACTAGAAAGCGAAAACGGAAAAAACAAATTATGAAATAACAATAAAAATCTTAAACTTAAGTATATATACCCCGGCTCGTGAGCCGACTCGAGCCGAGCTTATCCTAGCTCGAGCTCGGCTCGTTTACAAAACGAGTTGAAAAAATCAACTTCAGCTTATTTGTTTAACTTCCGAGCCGAACTTGAACGAGCCACTAATGAATCAAACTGCAGCACGAGCGGCTCGGTTAGTTTTCGGCCCTATCCTCAGTTCTTTACCTTTTGTAGTAAGTTGAAAAAACCAAAAAAGGCGTCTGGGGAAATCCACATACTAGTCCAAGAAGTCAAAACCAGAGAGAAAATCACGGTTCCAAATTATTGCTTAAAAAAGAAACCCAATCTGAAACAACCCAATGGGATGGCGGTCAACCGGCCGAAACTTAGGAATTTGTTCAGCTTGGAAACTTCTCAAGTGTTTTTAAACCTTTGGATCCAGTCTCTATAGAGTCTTCGATCGTCTGGCTTTAATTGCAGTAGTGCTATAGGAACCAACGGTTCCCATATTGAAATTGTACCGACGGGCGCGTCAGGTCAGCTCTGGCCTTCGGACAGTCGATCCGAGTCGTCTAAAAATTTTATAAAAAAAAGAGAGGAGGCTCACGCGGGAATCAACGGTATCTAATGTATGTAGGTTGTTTGGATAGAGCACCTACGCACGTCGGATGCCATTAATTTCCACTTTGGCCCATTCGGTTTTTTTTTATAGAATTTTTGGATGGCTGGGATCGGCCGTTTGGTTGCCGGAGACGGCCCGGCTCGGCCATCAGTATGATATTGGTCGGTACTAATATCATTTCTACTTTAATTGAGACCCTCGCAAATGAGCAGTAGGATTGGTTTTTCAAGATTAGTCGATCGACGCACACGTAAACTGACTCAGACACCTGAATTCTAAAAGAGAATTAAAACCAATGTGAAACATAGGCAAGCAAGGCCGGCTCATAAGTTTTGAAGGCGGAAAACGAACCTCTTATTTTCCATACAAAAGTTGGTTTACAAAGAATTTCATAAAATAACCATAACAAAAGATTTACCATTACAAAATATAAGCATATAGTTATCCCAAAAAAATGTAACCATTACAATATCTCAAAATCCATCCTTTAAAAAGTAATCTTCTCAATTCCATTCCATGCTTTGTCAATTTCATTTCATTGTCTATTTCATTCTATCGAACCAAACGTACCCTAATAGGTTATGACCTATGGGAGTTGATAATCAGTGTATTCCACCGTTAGGCCTATTTTGTGGCTCCTAAATTTTAATTGCGCCTATTTTGTGGCTCTTAAATTTCAATTGGGCCTATTTTGTGTAAAGACGTAGAGCAAATTTTTTTTAGGCCATATATACATACATATCTATAGGGGTCCTAAAATTTTTTAGACCCTCCTTTTTAGCCTTTTTGGGTGGCCCGAAGCACATACTTTTCTAGCCTATCCTCTAAGCCGGCCCTGCATGAAAGGGGTATTCATGACCATGCGGATGGCGGAGATACAAATATAAGCACACAGATGAACATATTTATATGTTGAGGAATATCAATCACCGTCCTTTCAGTGTTTCCTTCGGTTTAGTTAAATAGTTCGTCCGAGTGATTAACTGGTAACAGAGACCTGCATGTTCAAAGTTGGAGGCCTCATTTTCCCCTGGATTTAAGGTCGACGAAACAAAAATACTGTGTCGTATTCCATTGAATATGCTCCATAGGTTGTTATTCTATGACATCAAACGTCAAACTACCTCGTTTTCGCCGGCATTTCCATGTGCTTGGGCTGGGCCGAATATATATATTTGATAGGCAATAAAAGTTTTATTAAGAAAACTTGACAAATGGATGCTGAACACATCATGCATCTTGTACAATTACAGTTACCGATCGTTTGGTTTGAAAGACAAAAAACTTCAACTAGGTAACATACCTTTTGAAAATGATGTTTCTTGTTAGGAGTGTATGTGGTAAAAATAGGAGTGTATGTGGTAAAAAAAGGAGTGTAGAAGTCAATTCTCTTCCTGTTAATAGAAAACAAAAATAAAAAATTAGAGCTTGCCTGAATTCAGTGCATTGAGTTATTCATGAACTTTCATTAGTTTTGAGTCAACTATATACTTTTTGATTATAGGAGTACATCTTTTTTTCTTGATAACCGAAATTGCAGACCAACTTGCGTGCTTCTTGACTGATTCCGGGAGTCTTGAAGTCAGATTATAATACATAAATACAAATGCGACTAAAAACTTTTAAATAATCACTAACGGCGAAATTAAACAAATCAAAGAAAGAGATTGTGGAGTCTGACTCCTCTCAAATCCATAGAAAATTGGACGATCCTCTAGTTTTAATTCAATGGTTAAGATTACCCTAGTCAACTATATACTTTTTGATTATAGGAGTACATCTTTTTTTCTTGATAACCGAAACTGTAGACCAACTTGCGGGCTTCTCGACTGATTCCGGGAGTCTTGAAGTCATATTATAATACATAAATACAAACGTGACTAAAAACTTTTAAATAATCACTAATGGCGAAATTAAACAAATCAAAGAAAGAGATTGTAGAGTCTGGCTCCTCTCAAATCCATAGAAAATTGGACGATCCTCCAATTTCAATTCAATGGTTAAGATTACCCTAGTAACTCAAGCCCCAAAGCTCATATGGTATTTTACGGGCACCCAATTACTTGCTCCTCCAATATTTCTCAATTACATAAGCGTCTTCCCTCTCCGTTTTTTTAAACGGCGAAAAAAATTCATTAATCTTCAAAGTTGTTACAAAAAATTTTGAACGGCGTCTTCTCTCCCAGTTAAACCTTCGTCTAAAAAAAAATTATATAGCTCATGAGGATTTTTTTCGACCAATATTATATAGCTCATGAGGATTTTTTTACTAATATTATATCAGTATTTTTTTTTTCTTTCAACATGGTTTTTGTTGCTAATATTATCTTATTATGTAGCTCATGAGATTTTTTTTACTGATACAAGTGTATTTCCACGTGTGCTTCGCACTGTGTTGTGTTTTCATTGATTTAGTTGTTCTTGTATGTAAGGAAGTTGAAATTAAGATTCAGTTATGAAAATTAGAAAGAAATCATAAGAGTAAGTAATCGAACGTAAGATAATTTTTAGAGAAAAAATATCTTAGAAGAAATGCAAAAGGAGTTCTTTGATTAACCCTGTGAATCTGATGGTTCTTTGAACCCTAATGTTTGGAATTTGGTAAATTGGTGCCTAGAATGTGATAATTGAGAAATATTTTGAGAGTAATTAGGTGTCCGTAGAATACCATATGAGCTTTGGGGCTGCTGGAGATACTAAGGTAATCTTGATCATTGAATTGAAATTAGAGGATCCTCCAATTTTCTATAAATTGGAGAGGAGCCGGACTCAAGATTGTGAGTGTTGGTTTGTCTTTTCTAGACGTTTTTCAACTTTGTCATTGATTCCATTTCCATTTCAATAATGGCGATTACTTAGGAGTGTAACCAACGTACTTCTAAAGCTATCTTTTGTAGGAGATGAGTAGTACTTATAAAGTTGCCTTCTCCCGGAAAAGAAGAGCATGGAACAAGGCCTTAATTTGGACTTTTGCTTGTTAGTAAAGCAAATTAATTCCACTTTTATCATTAAAGTTGAAGTGGAAAAGTGAAACAAAAACTAAGGTGCATTGTTAAGGTGTTAAATGGGTAATGTTTCGTATTGTGCCTTTGTGTCTAACTTGATCCGTTTATTAATCATGTCGTGTCGTATGATGGCATGTAGGTCAAAATACTCTTTCGGCCTAGCTTGGCCCATAGGTACCCCACAAGCCATGTTATACTCTGCCAGTGTCGTGCCCATATGGGTGCCGTGTCCATGCCTAGTCTGGCCTCGTAAAAGTAAAACTAGAAATCTAGTCAATAATTATCAGTATATAATTTTAGGGTTGACGCAGAATTAAGTGGTTCAAAAATATGCAAGTTATGCAATTGATTCTGGAAAGAAAAAATAAAAATAAAAAATCATGTATTGAGGTTTAATAGATCAGTCTCATTTATCCATAAATAGAAATATTGCGTCTATGCCCATGTCGTGCTCATATTGTGCTCATGCCCCAAAATGACAGTCCAGCTCAGAACCCTTATGTGCCTGTATGATGTTATGGCGGTCGAAATTGTGTCGTGTCATTCCGGGTGTACTCTAAACATGTCGTGCCCATGTCAACCCGGCTAGAAGTCAAAGCTTGGAGTATATTTACTATCAAATGGAATGCGAAAATCATTTCACTTTCCTTTTCCCCCTTAGTTTCAGAATTTCGGAACATATTGGTGTATACAGCAATATCAGTGTATACAACAAGATGCAATATCGGTGTATACAACAGGATATTTGTCCACAGAATGATGATAAAAAAATTCATGTGCTTTGCTGAAAGTGAAAAATGCATATATTAGCTAGAAACGTAGTGACCCGAAAAAGTGACCCGAAAAAGGCAGCTAACAACACTCTTCTATCTACACATCGACTGCCACACATAAACAAATGAATTTATGACCTGTGGATATGCATTGCAGCTTCTGAGTTGCCAGGAAATAAATTGGGAAATTGACGGTCAAAGACGTGTTTTGATAATTAATATCCGTCGAGGACATTTTCAGCATTAACAAATGTTTTCAGCATGTCCTTAGCGGGTATTAATTATCAAAACACGTCTTGCACTGTCATTTTCCCAAATAAATTTTCTTCCACAAATCAGAGTATAACCTTGAATTCCTCAAGCAACTGAAATCTCACAAGCTTTCTTTTACGTGCTCTCTTGGAATGTATGGGCACGAGAAAGAGCTGCAGGATTGGCTTCTAACACCTCTGCGGTGTCCAATGGATAGCCCTTGCATTCTTGACTCGGTTTGTAAGGTCTGAAAACACCACATCTCAATTTATTTTCTTCCTGGTTTTTGAGTTAAAGCCTAATGTCGTCACAGTTGAACTCTTAGAATCATCGTCTGGGTCCTTGATTCGAGGCGTTTTAGGAACTAAAACACACTTCTCTGACTTCTCCTCATCCATTGAATTTCCATCCCTTGAATGACTTCCTAAAGCTAGCGAATGCCCAGCTCCTGCGGACCAGGCTGGGAAGCAACTCCAATATGATGCAGGAACAAAATTTAAAGGAATGCCCGGTGGAACTGCAAGCATTGGCGTTGGGCTCAACCGGGTTGGGTTATCGTTACCATCATCAGGTGCAGAAACCAAAACCCAAGGAGAAATAGGATAACAATGCATGGGATTAGACTGACTATCGTGTTCCTTCACTTCTTGAGGTATCTGATTTTCATCCAACACTATATCAGAAGCTGTAACGGAAGAGCCACATAATGGAGTGTCCTCTCTTCTCTTCTCTCCAGCAGATTCACGAAAATGCCCTTCGCCAGCAAATCTTAGCACCTTTGCACTGTTAAAAGTGGAGAGATTTTCGACCCTGGTTACTGGTACTAAATCATTGAAAACCAATGACTCGCGACGATATTGAGAAGCTAATTGCTTGTTCTTTCTCCTTCCAGCGCCCAGAGGAACGTTTCTCACAGTCCCACCGGCTGTCCAATACCTATGGCAGTGCTTACAGAAGTGCCTAGGCTGATTTACATTGTAATTATTGAAGTAGCAGAATTTAGTATCCAAACTATTGCACCGCGGACATACAAGGATCTTGTCTGGTTTCTTGAGGACTCTCTCCTTTTCTTCTATGCTGCTGCTAGTTTCAGCTGGGTCCTCCTTTGGCTTAAGATTGGTTTGCATGCCACTCCCATCTCCAGTTAATTGCATGTCATTGTCCTTCCCAGAGTTGCGTTGAGGTCCAGACTTTTCCAAATGATCATCCATGGTTTCAGTTTTCAGTATTACACGGCACAAGTTCTGAAAGTTTCAATCAAAATCTACTGTTAACAGGATATCAAGATCACCCACGAATCCACAATGACATAAACTAACTTATTAAGATAATTAGCAAAGCATAAAAGAAGAGGGATGTAAAGAAGTCCTTTTGTGGGAAGAAACATATACATTACTTCATGACTATAGTAAAATTTAAACAGAGTATATTATCCAACGATACCGTAATATGGGAGCTTTTCAATACAAATTGAAGTAAGGGTGAAAAGACAGCCCAAAATTTTAATCTCTTGATTCTATTAATTCAGCATTCAGGTCATCATCAGACACCAAAAGACTAAAATGCTTAAAGTTCTAACTTAGCCGTCCGCGAACTAAACAGATAATTTAACTAGAGTATCGAACTTCTTAGTAACAGCACCTATTAGAAATAAGGTTCACGAACTATGCAAGTTACTGTCCTATGATTTGTCAATTATCTTATTGAAACCAAGCGAGCGAAATAATTTTGAACACACGTAAAAAACAGCAGAAAAAATTGCTGAAAAGTTTGGTTTCCTATTTCTTGGTGACTTCAGGTGAAACTTAATAGAGAAGAAAATTCAGCAAGTTCCCTTTCATCGTTCTAAGAAGAATAATTGGCTATATGAAGTATTTGAGTTACAAGTATTTCACTGTAAGCCTCAGATTTTCTAGGGTCTCCAATAATGTGGACATCTGACGTATGTATCTAATTTGTTCCCCAAAGGCCCCAATCTGTTATCTGAGATGTTATACATCAAGAAGGAGATAGCTACACATTATAGACCCAGTTGTCCAGAGCCTATAATATGGGGGATCATACGTCGAACGTCTGGGGGATGGATGGTTAATATTTTGTGGCAGGGCTTAGGCTTGGATGATTACTGCTATATGCAGCATGACGGGAGACTACACATATCGGGATTAGTCGGGGCAAACTGTAACACCTGCCCTTGTCTGGAAAGAAAAGATTATCAAACTGAAATTGAGGCAAAAGCAAAATCTAAGGACTAACTAACCAAAGAAAAGGAAGGGCAAGGAAATTCCATCCAGGAAAGAAAAGATTATCAAACTGAAATTGAGGCAAAAGCAAAATCTAAGGACTAATTAACCAAAGAAAAGGAAGGGCAAGGAAATTTCATCCTGTTTACGCTGGATGGGTGAATTTTGGTGTTTTGGGCCCTATCCAGAGCCCTCATTTACACTTGGAACCGTTCATGTTACATATCTCATTGAGAAGCCAAACCAAGCAAAAAATCATGTAAATTGAATGTCTATAAAAAAATGATCGGTCATATCATTCACAAATAGGTTCCGATTCAGTGTGTCAAACCTCATTTTCAAGATAAATGTGTTTAAAAATAATATCAAGCCGATACCAATCAACGTGATTTTTGACAAGATTAGTCTTCTCAACCAGCTCTACAAAAAGAACAATTTCGATCAACATGATTCCGGTATGGGTCCCGCAGTTTTCGACCAATGTCCTTTCTCTTTTCTATCTTCGTTTATGTTTAGTTGAACTTGTATGTTAGAATCATAATACGGGCTTTCATTTTCAGAAAACTAGTAATAAAAAGACATCACTTCTTCAGCACCCCTTATTTGGTGATCCGTCCAACTGCCCAGAGACCAAAAGAAAACAACCAAAAAATTCAGACCAGGCCCTGTGGGCTAACTTTTTAGTGTCCTTATCGCACTGTCTTTTTCGTTGCTGTCCCCTGATTTTTACAAGATTCGGGTCAAAGTTTTACATCACATCGTTAGTCTCGATGAAAGGAATCGAAAAAGTGTAAGGTATACAAATATTGCCCAAAGTTGAGAAAAGTTCAATAAAGAGAAACGCTAAAAACACTAACAGAATCTGATGCGATTTCTTTCGTCGAGACGAATTATGTAAGGTAAAAATTTGACCCGATCCTACTAAAAATTAGAAGAAAACAAGAAAAAGACGGTGCAAAAATAACACTAAAAAGTTCGCCCAAAGGGCCACAACATTGAACTAAAATCGACTAAAACATTTCCATCTTCTTCCAGTTTCCTAGCAACCAAACACGAACAATAGGCCTTTGAGTCACGCATTTGTAGCTTTGATTAAAACTGGGTCTTAAATTTGAAGCAGAAAAAAAAACTATAATAAAAAATCTGCACATGCATTTATGTATCCAAAGACTTACCATGGATTCGGACTTGAAAGGAATCTGAAAACCCATATCGGATTTGTCATCGGAATTCGCCGGAATACGATATTCCGGCACCGGAATAGTCTTTCCGAAGAGCTTGATGGCTGGATCTTTGGTCTCAGACGCATCTGCGCCGCTCATTTTTCCCTTTTTGAGATGTAGTTATCCGAAAACGCATCGAAATGTAAGAGATGAGAGAGAAGTTATGGAAGAATCTTGAAAACCCAGAAGGAGAAAAACCCTTTCGAATGTGAAGAGTGAGAAAGCTGTTGCCTGTTGGAGACAATAAACGACACAGGTTTTGGGACCATGAAGCAAAAAGTCCTTCGCAAAAAGGACTCGAAAAGAGAACGCACGAAGGGCGTGAAGGAAGGGAGAGGCATGGAAGTTTAAACATAAATTTATAGAAATAAGCTATTAAAAATATTTACACAAAATTGTAATGGACAATTAAATAAAGATAAATAGAATATTAATTTGAAAAGAAAGTACAAAAAGCAAAATATGACAAAAACAAAACCAAAGTCAAAGAAAAGCGGCGTGAAATAGTCCGTCACACTCGTGAAGATGGATGAAATGACCAAAATTTACAACCAACTGAAACTCGTTTCAGCCGACCCAACGGATCATCCTTGGAATTTTTAAATTTTTTAAGTACTACTTTATTTTTCTTTACGTGTTCAGATCTAGGCAAAGAAAAAATGGTTTCCCTCTTTCTCTTTTGAACACTAACAAGATTAGAGACTTTATTAAAGATGAGCTACAGGTACCTAAAGTCAGACTTGCTCAAATCTAAAAGGTGTTACTTTTAGCTTTTTAAGAGTTCTGTCCCTTTACTAAAAAAAATTGCATTTATTACAAAATTAGTTATCAGAAAATCGGGAAATCAGTGTTATTTCCGTGGCTTCACCGATTTTCAGTAAAATTTAATTCATTTAAAAGATGGCCTTTTAGATATCTCATGACGAAAATAATTTATATTTTTCGAGAGATTACTTTTTTTGCCTACTTGTTTTCGAAATACAGTATATATAAAGTTTAACTTTTTCTGCTTTAATCAAATAACTTTTACCAAAAGCAAAAGACAGCAAAGAAAATTTGGATTCCCTTTACATTACTATCCCATCTTATCTTTAGTGTCTAGCTTTCCATTTTCCAAAAGTGTACCAAATTTATTATATTAAATAAAGAAGTTCTAAGTGCTTTAACTTCAGACTTAAGATTTGTGTGTTTCTTGAAAATTTTGAGTTATGAAATGAGAAATAATTTTTGTTCTCACCTTTTATTATTTTACTCAATTCATTGTCTTCATCCGCGCGCGTAAAATAATAAATTAATTAGTTATATGTGAAAGGTAGATTAAGAACTAATAATAGTTTAACACTTGCACATGAATAAGAATAGAAAAAGAATAGAAAAAGGTAAAAAGTCAACGTTGATTTTTGACAAAACGGTGAACTCCCAAGTGCTCTTTGAACAAATCAAAAAGAGATAAACTTCCCTGTTGATTATTGAAAGTTATCTATGTTCTTGTATTCAAACGAGGAAAAAAAAAAATTGTTAGTCGCTCGTCAAAGGTCTACCAGATTTTGCCCCGGGAGAGGGAGAGACCGCTTTCTAAAACGGAGATCGTATGAGCTGCCACTCTGATGTGTTGGAATCTTTCACGTGCGATTTGAAAAACAGATCACTGAAGAACCAACAATAGCCGCAAAATCTTATCTGCCAAGCACAATGGTGGCAAAGTTGAGGATTTCGTAATGTGCCAAAGAGACTAGAGTTGTCCAGGACATAAATCAGAACCGAGACGACAGAGGTTTTGCCGCAGAGAAACTAGAAAGGGAGTTGGGGGAGCTGCTGTCCCTTTTTAAGGGACAGCAGCCTGCTGTCTCGGACTCTCGGCCAAGGGGACTGTGCTCCGGTCTCGCTTCAATGATCGAAAACGTTCATTTCGTAGAACTCGTTGAGTTGAATAAGTACGTAAAAAATTAGCTCGATCATATACCATTAAGTGCCTAATCACTAGAAGGTGACTCGTTTGTGGGCTGTGTGGTGGTGCAAGGTTGCTCTTGCCCTATCCCTACATTATAGGTTTTGAAGTGGTAGGTTTCCGTCGGATCAAAAAAAAAAGTGGTAGGTTTCCGTCATCGTTCATATTATAAGAGCTTGAACCTGGTTCCGCAATAAATAAAAGGAGGTTGAACCTCCCCTTGCAAGTTGTCTTTAAGTTTTCAAACTCAAAATTAATTGAAAATGAGTCGTAAAAGTCGCTTAGAATCATATACGAGTTTGGAAGGCCATAACTACCAAATGTAGCAAACGAAGCATTCATAAAATAGGATCGCTAGTAAACAAGGTGCGCTGAAGACATAAATAACATGGAAAATCAATAAAAATATATAGTGGGGTAAAAAAAACATACCAAAGACCAGCTCAGATACCATGTGGTTTTTATTATAACTCAGGGCATCCTAACCAGCACCACCTCGAATCGATTAATCCCTAGGAGACAAATTTCATCATCCACTAGTAAGGTCTTCATTTATAGGTGGAACAAAGCCTCGTACAAACTAATCTAAGATATTTCGAACCTGATAACTAGGACGGAGTCCTTAGTTCTAGGCCTGGAATACTATGTTAGTTTTTTTTTTTTTCCTTGAGATTTAGCTCTTATACCCTGTTAAAATATCAAACCAAAAATCAAATAATAAAATAGTGAAGAGCCCGTATATTTTAATTTCAGAGGCAATACTTACTCAATGTGGAAACATAGAGTCCAAATTAAACAAAGCAACCGTAGTCTTTTCTTTTAGGCTAAATTAACTTTAGGGAGATGTCAATAACATATAAGGCACATCCTACCGATACAAAACACTCCAATCCAATATTCTCTCTCCCTAACTTAATCTTCAAATAAATTACAAATTACAAAAAGTGGAAAATAAAAATAAAAAACCTTGTAGGTGACTAATGTACAAAACACATATCGGTCATCAGTGAGCTTCTAGTGTGGAATGCCGCACGTTCTTGCATGTGGGATCCCTCACTAGAAGTTTTCCGTATCGGTTATAATCTAAGCTGGTACTCCAGGGGGTCTTGGATCATGGTTTCTGTTAGCCCCAGTTCCTGGATAGTCGTTGTGGTTTTCTACATCCATTCTTCCCTCCGCGAAAACTTCTGACAACTCTCCATCAATCGTCATATCCATTTCACCCTGTTGGTTTGAAACAACTCTCAATTACAAATGGCACATATATATTTGAAATTTAAATCGAAGAATTCAAATAATAAAAAAAAAATATAAGTGGATCGCCAGGGGCGGCCTAGGCCGACCAACGATATGGGGCCTTATTTGTTCCTAACAGAAAAATTAGATAATATAAATAAGAATAGCTTAAAAGGTAAAACACAGCTTTTATAAGTAAATTGTGGGTATTTATGAAACTTATCTTAAGAAAATTTAAAGCTACAAATATGAGAAAATAAATTTTGAACGTTGGAGATATAATTTATTTGAACGTTTTCTTTATGTCATTAAACTTTACAAGTTTATTGCGAATTAGCGATTTTCCCCGAGGTTAGATGCCTCCAATGCCGCCCATAGATTGTGGGTTCAAATTCTGTTTTGGTCAACTTTTTCAATTAATATTGGCAAAAATGATATCATGCAGCTAATAAGTTTTGAACCTGAATCATATGCATGCGTCAAGCGTCTAGGCTATTATATAAACATGGTCGTGAAATGGGGCTCTATTTTTCGAGCCAAAATTAGGAGTCCTAGGCGATGACCTGGTTATGCTTAGGTCCGGGCCTGTGGATCGCTCATCCTTCAACATGCACGCACTGAGAACCCTAAGAAACCCTGGGCTCCTTGCACTACTTCGGAGCTTACGGCTTCATGTTTTCTTTTACCTCCAGAGTCCAGATGGGTTCTTTTCGGTCTTACCTAACGGTAAGTCGGGCGGCAGTCACATCATATTCCTTGTGTTCTTCATCGAACAAGTATAGAATACCATATAAATCTTGCTTTTGTAGTGTTGCAAAAGAAAAATACTAGTACTAGTAGATGGGTAGTATACCATTATTCTTGATTAGTTAATTTGCATCCAGCACTTAAAAAGTAGTTTCCAACAAACAACAAAACGCCCAGAAGAAAAAGGAAAAGGGACGTACTCAAGAATAAAATGTTTTGGGAATCTATGATTGCAGGTTACTATTGGAGAAATTTGAGGTTGTGACGTTCAAACACATTCACCGTGAAGCAAACAAATGTGGAGATGCCTTGACGAAAAACGCCCTCGACAAAAGACGCGCCTATTTCCGCCGGAGAATTTTATATTTATCTCACTATTCCTATGTGTATTGTTCAATTCCTATTTGAAGACACTCTTGGGTTTTTTTTTTTTTTCCTCAGCAAAAAAGATTTATTAATCTTTATAAAAGATTAAACGGATCAAGAGTACACCAGCAAGAAGCCACCCAAGACTGAAAGGAAGGCAAGACGCCAGCCAAAACACTAAAAACCCAAAGAGACCAACAACCAAAACGCTTAACAAAAATACCCTAGACATGTATCCGTTTAATTTTATCTAATGCACTTTTACATTAGAAAAAAAAAATTCAGGAATCTGACAGCTACATGACTACCAAATCAATGTTTTTCATATGATTTCCGCTCTCAAGTCTCAACGCAAGGCCACCAAAAAAAATATAATTTCACACTTCGGTCACCAAATATGACAAACTTAGTATATGTATTAATTTGAGACTATATGTATTTTGACCAATTAGTCAAAGCAATTGCCTCCCCGATGTGAACCAAAAATAATAATGTTTAAAAAAAAAAAAAAAAACTTGAATTGGTGCGTTTGGTAAAGTTTTGGCAACCATAATCAAAGAAGTAGGATCAAAGAGTGTACTGAACCGACCTTACCGACCTTTTTGGCGCCCTTCTGGGGCCTACTTTTAGATAATTGGGATCGTTAATACTCTCTCCGTACCAATTTAATAGTTCATCGTTCTATTCTAATCGGATAAAAAGTTATATTATTGATAAATCGGTAATGAATTTTACATCAAATATGGATAACGATTAGTTTTTATAGTAAGATGTTTTCAAAATCACATAAAACATTATAAATTACAATATATAATCAATTGAAAAGTTGCAAAAACTCTCAAAAAGGACGGTTCAATAAGAACGGATGGAGTATTTTTCAGTGCCGTGAAAAAATTATGTTCATAGGATATGCCGTTTCACTGGTTTTCAAAACACATCTATGTTTAGAAAGAAAAATCAAACCAACAATACTCTCCCTTTTCTCTCAAAATATAAATGTGATCTTAAAACAAACAGATCAATTCATGGTCTGACATACGTACTTTACTGGCGAATTTTAAAAAGCGAACAATTTCGATTATCGAATTGAGCCCCAAAAAGCCTACAAAAGACTCAGCAGGACGGTCCAGTAACCGAATCGAATCCTAACCGAAACACCAAGAGAGAGAGAGAGAGAGGGGACCTGAGCTAATAAATCCTGGACTGATGGGTCATCCCTGAACGACTTGAGGCTTCCTGAAAATCAATTATCCAAACGTCCAGTTAATTATTCATAATTCAACAACAACAACAACACAAAATCAAAGAAATGATCAATTTGAATATTATATAAGCAAGACTCACTTGATGTTGGAACAGCAGCAGAGGAGAGAAGAAAGGAGAAACCCAGAAACAGGACCAGCAGTTTAAGAACAGCCCTTTGTTCCATATCTTGATCCGATAAAAGAAAAGGAAATACGGATTGCTATGATACAGATGTAAGCAGATCCGAGAGGGATTGAGGGAGAAGAGGAAGGTGGGTTGGTGGTGGGAGGGCAATAATGTGGGAGGGTTTTTATAGAGGAGATAAAAGAAATTGAAATATGCAGGGGAATTTAATAATAATTTATTTTAAGGTCCTGTCAAAAAACACAAGTCAACTTCCAGTGCTCATACGTACGTGGTGGGTTCCGACTTGCCTAACTTCCCTGTTCCCTCTAGTGCTTCTTTGCCGGCCTGGGGGCTGAGAACGAGAGATGCTGCCAAACGGGGGTTTTGGCAACAATACCGAGCATTTTATCCGATCGTTCATCTTAGCAATCGACAGCTTAAATTTGTATGCGTTCAAATTTAATTTAAACCGTTTGTGCTGAGATGAACTACTGAATCAATGCTTGATACCGCTTGACAGAGATGCTGCTCGACAACATCTCCGGGGGCTGGCCATGGGGATGAGCTTCCCTCCATATCTTTCCATACTGATATTTTGCAAACCTATTAATTTCTTATTCAACGAGGCGAACAGTTCCGATCCTAATTTTGGGCCCTGAGATATCAACAAAAATTGAGAGTATGGAGAGATGGGGCATGGGGAGGAGCTGATCCCATGGCCACCGGGCACGGCAGGCATACGACGGGATTCATTCCGAGTCCCAAAATTTAATCCGGACATTTCTCATTATAGAACACAAAATTTACAGTGTCAGTATCGAAAAATTAAGTCAATCGAATATTGAGAATTACACAATCGAGTTAAAGTTATTTTCAAATACTATCCTCCTGGTCATTCATTTTGTTGTAAATAATATGCTACATTCATTGAGTTATTGATGTTGAATCAACTTGATTATTTACATTGATATATTAATCGTCGAACTCTAAAAAACGAACGGACGGGATTCGGGTTGCATTTTCAAAGCAGGGATCAAACCAAGTTTGAACTCACGGGATTTTGGTGTGTATGGGGGGTACAGCCAGACCCACCCTCCCACTTTCCAACCACCGCTTTATTTTGGTGCAATAAACACTACCACATAAAATAAATAAATTTTATTATTTTTATCACAACAAAAAAGGCATTATGTGCATCGCATGCCTACACATGTCTGTGAAAAGGCGAACGAGATAGATCACGAGAGTTGCCGAACAAAGTTTCTTGTTCCGCTACGAGCTTCGGGGGCTTTTTGAATTTTTTAAGATTTTTCTTTATTCGTTTTATTTTTTTTGCATCTGTTAATTTTGCATCAAATATTTATGAATTAGTGTTTCGCTTTGTCGAAACAAATTAAAAAAGTAAAAAATTATGAATTCTATTCATATGTTTTTGGAAATATCTATAATAAAGCCAAAAAAAAAACCGACTTTTGGGTTTAATCTTGAAAATTTCAAAAGTATTTGGGTAAAAGTAAAAATATTTTATTTTTCACTTATTGAGACGAATCAATAATCTACAAAAGTTTGGCGCTAAGCTAAAAACGCGAAAAAAAATGAATAAGACATACCTAAAAAAAAAACCAACTACTATTTTTTTTTATACGAGGAACTAGTGATAGAAGAAGCAAATTTCCAAGCAAAATGATGACTCATTGACCACATAGTAGGGGTACTTTCCGCTCCTTGTCGTTTATTCGTACTAGTTCTTGGTGAGTTTATGCTTTTTTTATTTTTTATTTTTGTATTTTTTTTGTTTCAGTATATTTGTCCGTCTTTTATAAATTTTGGTTGAATTTACATTTATTTTTTGAACTAATCACGTACTTGTCTTGACAGGAAGAGTCTAATTGTTAGAAATTAATCAAAATCATACATTGCTATAATCAACGGTTCGGATTTTCCCAGTAAGAATTTCTGAGCAATTTCGAACCATTAATTTCAGCAATAAATGATTCATACTTTGATTGTCTCATTCAGTTCAAATTAAGGACGGGAGAGAATTCAAACTCCTTTTTAGTGCACCAAAATTAAAGGTATCTACTGATTGTTACTGGTTTCAGGAGCCAACTTTCAAGCATTATCATGTTCTATGTTCCCTTGCCTTTTTCTTTTTCATGAGAATCAATGTGCCATGCTTTTTCTTATTTGTTGATATATTAATGATCTTTATTACGAATGGATAACTTGAATGAGAAAATAGATTTAAAAAAGGAGCTTCATCCATCAATTCCGTACAAGAACAAATAAAAAATAGGTGAGAATCTATTTTCAACCTTTAACCGATCGATGGTAGGAGTACAGTTTGAAATTGTCCGGTCAATTATCCCCGTTCGGGCTAAATAAACTCATAGGCTTATTTTTTTTATTTTTATTCAAAAAAAATTCGTATTTGTTAGTTTTTCGTCAATTTTTTGGAGATTATTGCATCATCGTGACGAGAGGAATCTAAAAAGTA
This sequence comes from Rhododendron ovatum, assembly GCA_019656835.1. Lineage (NCBI taxonomy): Eukaryota > Viridiplantae > Streptophyta > Magnoliopsida > Ericales > Ericaceae > Rhododendron > Rhododendron ovatum. The sequence continues at coordinate 8,789,654 of CM033791.1, forward strand.
AAAAATTATTATCGAAATCAATTTTTTTAGAATAAAGACGAAAAAATTAACTTATTTGCTTATTTTTATCTTTATTCAAAAAAATTAGGTTTCGCTCGTAATTTTTTACCTTTTAGATTCCTCTTGTCATGACGATGTAATAATCTCTAAAAAGTTGACGAAAAACTAACAAATACGAAAAAAAATTTAAATGAGGACAAAAAAATAAGCCAGTTGACTTATTCAGCCGAACGGGGAAGTAATTAACCAAATAAGCTATTGTTCAAACAAAAAAAATAAAGGTTGTCTCCACCAAGATATGTAATTAGGCATCCATAGAAGGAGACATGGAGAAGAAAATTAACCAACACCCATGATTAGTGCGGTTGGGTTTAGTTCGGTCGGTTTTAATTTTATGAAAATAAATAAATAAATCGAAACTGAATTAATCGGTTTACAATTATTGGGTACTGAAACTGATCACCGTTGTTACCGATCAAAACGGTTTAATCGGTATTCATCACAGAGTGATGCTATTGGTACATATAATATGTACATATAATGTACATATAGATTTTGTGGGGTCCAATTCGGGTGCCACAAAGATGATCCGAACCGCTCATTATTTTTAAAACATCTTTTTATGGAGCCCTGTAAAAAATCAGCTCAACCCGATATCGGTAAAAAAAATTTCTGAATTTGTAGGGGCGAAACTAAACAGTTAAGTAGTTTCGCCTCCACAAATTAAGAAAAAATCCTTACCGATATCGGGTTGTGCTGATTTTTTACAGGACTCCATAAAAAAATGTTTTAAAAATAATGGGCGGTTTGAATCATTTTTGTGGGACCCGAGATGGGCCCCACAAAATTGATATGTACATAATATGTACATTTCATATGTACCTCTAGCATTTTTGTTCATCACATCCTACTTAAGCAGAAAGTCTAACTGCACAGCAAATCTGTGCACAGATTGTGCACAGATTTTTATGTGGGGCCCATTAAGGGTCCCACACAAGTAATCCGATCCGTTCATTATGTTTAAAACATCTTTTCAAGAGTCCTCGCGAAAAATCAGCTCAATCCGATACCTATAAATACTTGATCTAATTGTTTAACTTTTCATTCTCTAAAAACTTGAATGAAAAGTTAGATGATTAAATCAAGTACTTATAAGTATTAGATTGAGCTTATTTTTTGCGGAGGCCCTTAAAAAAATGTTTTAAACACAATGAACGGCTCGGATCACTTGTGTGGGACCCGTAGTGGGCCCCACATAAAAATCTGTGCACAATCTGTGCACAGATCTGCTGTGCAAGTAGACTGGTTCCTACTTAAGAGGGGTGATAATTAGATGAGAGAAACGTTTATGTATCCCCGGTATACAAGAGCGGTTGATATCTTTTCCGTAGAATTTCTATTTTTTCTGTCATTTTTCGATCACATTTGGATGATCGGCTCCGTTAATTATGTAGAGTTCAGCGAGAACCATAATTATGTCAAAAATCATGTTCATTGAATTTCAGTAGATACATGATCGGCACATGTGAAAATTGCAAAAAAAATCAAAATTGGGTTTCGATTCAGTGTGTTTTTTGACCCAGTTTTGTTTTTCTTCAATTTTCACGTGTGCCGATCATGTATCTACGAAAGTCCGATAAACACGATTTTTGGTATGATTAAGGTTCTCGCCAAACTCTACAAAATGAACGGAGCCAATCAATCAAATGTGATCGAAAAATGGCCGAAAAATTAGAAACTTTCTGGAGGGATACCAAACCACCCTATATACCGGATATACATAAAAGTCTCATAAGATGATCTCCATGGTTTTACTGACGGGGTAGAAGGGTCCAATGACAAGATTAAGGGGGTGTTTGGATGGGCTATTTTTACATTTTTCAATTCTAATTTTTGGATTTTGGGTGTTTGGCAAGAAGAAGGAAAATGGGTTTTGAGGAAAATGGGTTTTTGGTTTTGATGTTTCTAAAATAAAACCGAGAATGAGGGAAAAGGAGCTTTGTGCATTGTCATTTTTCCATTTTGGAATTCTAGCATGCCAAAAAGACCACCCTATCCTCTCCCTTTTGGAATAATCTCCACTTTGCCCTTGAAAATATCAACTGTCCAATTTCGGAAATACATTTTAAAAAAAATGTACTTTATACACCAGTCCAATTTCAGTTCATGCACCAGTCTAATTTCGGAAGAACATTTAAAAAAATTAATTAAAACATTATTTATACATTATACACCATTATTAATAACCGGTGGCAACATAGTAAAAAATCAATCCATAATTCATTTTTATTCCATATCTTCCAAACAATACTCCTACTGCAAAATGCATTCTACACATATCATCCAAACACTCTACCAAATACAAAATACATTCTGATCATAATCTCAAAAGCCAAAAAGGCAAAAAGTGGAAAATGAAAAGCCACCAAAAAGTTGCCTCCCAAACACCCCCTAAGTTACGCACCCTTAAAATATGTTGTACGGTATCTATTTTAAGTATTTTGAGCCACAAAAAATTGTATTCCATCACAAAATATCTCGTATTTGAACACCAAAAAAACTTATATATTGGATAACAAAAATACCCAAACAAAAACAAGAAAAAATCCCAAAAAGTACACCACGAAATTCATAAACAACACCACAAAAATTTGTAACCAACACCACAAAAACTCATAAGTTTTGCGCCGTCATTTTTCACCTCGCAAACTTTTTTAACCACAAAATTCATAGATTTGATGACCACAATAATTCATAAAAGTAACCACCAAATGTCATATGAATTTGACTACAAAATCTCACAACACAAGTCACAAAAGTTAGTAAAAGAAGCCACAAAAGTTCGTAAAATAAACTACCAACAAAATTTATATCTCGGGCCTCAAAAATTCTACCAAATGAAACCACAAAAATGCGTACGGTACACCTCAAACAACGGGCGTGTAATAACCCTAGCTCAGACCCCGTGAGCATGACGAAATTTTTTACCCTTTTTGCGAGCATGATATTTGATGTCGAACTTGATGTAATGACAATGACATAATTTAATCTGCTCTAGAAACCACTGCTTCCAAATTTACAAAAGGGTCAAGATGTGAATGCAGCCCTGAGAGAGGGAGCCCACGAGCAAAGTCAGTGGGTTGGGAAATGAGAGCACTGAAATTGACAAATGATCGAGAATCACTCAAAAACGCCATGTGTTATCCACTTAATTTATTCAAATATTGATGAGTTTATGTAGATGATGTGGACAGCAAAAGAATTGGGTGAAGGTAATTTGAGATTTAATTTTGTGTTTTCTAAATAATTTTTATGATACTAGTAAAGTAAACTCCGTTTGGGATTCCATTTCTTATTTCAATTCATTAGAAGTATCCAAATTAGTGCATGGTTTCGGGAGATGAACCGTGCATATAAACTAGGTAATCAATGCTATTCTTATTATATATGAATGAATTCACAAGGATAATAATTCTATTTCTTACTTAATTATTTCACTTTATTCGTCTCTTTTATTCTTTGTTCGCTTTATTGTTGTACGCTTGTTAAAAGAAAATCTTGTGTTAGTTACTTCGTAGAGAATTTTGCATAAAATGTAGCCACTAGCCGCAATTGATGTCAATGCACAACCAACGAGAACACAAAGAAATCATGGACTGAAAAAAAGTTACAACCATTAGATATGGGTAAAAGAGGGTTATTTTGGACTTTTAATCCTACAACTGGAAGAAATTGAATTTGGGGGCTTTCAGCTGAATTCCTCCACCTCTCATGAACCCCATTCACGATCCCCTCCGTAAACGGGATACAAATAAATACGTGTTTTGTCAATGAACTTGCCCAGTGGCGTAGCCAGAAAATTATATAAGTGGGGACATTTTTTAAACACATTTCAACCATAAAATTTTGTTTTAAGCAACGTTAAAACATTTGTGCTAAGAATTGAAAAATCTAACATAATTTTTTAATATAGTTACATAGAATATAAAAACAATCGAATTACTTGAATTGTCTCAGCGGATCAAGTCTAAGAGCAATTCACTACACAACATTTAGCATTATTGCTCCCATTGTTAATAATTAATTGCTAAAGTATAAAACATATAACCCATGGTTTAGACATTTTTGAATTTTGGACATTATGCATTAGAGAGTTCCAAATAGTAAGTGGCGGCTATTTTTCACATTAGACATCTCATTTCCTAGGTATAATGACAATGTTCAAATATGTGGAAAAGAAATTGAAAATGAAATGATATTTAACTAGAGAAAATACAATTATGAAATACAATTAACTAGAGAAAATACAAAATATACATTTTAAAATCTTAAATTAAAAAAAAAATTGAGTGGGGGCGCGTGCCCCGCTCCTCCTATCCTATTCTCCCTCTGCCACTGATTACTTGCCAACCAAAAGGAATCACAGCTTTTTAGAGCGTACAAAATTGTATAGACTTTCATCCCATTTCGATTCTCAAGTAGGCATTTAGATTTTAGAAAGACCCAAGTAAACCGACTTCTTTCTTCCTCTTGGATTTGTCAATTGTCTTTACTATCTTGTCTGCTACCAAAATAGATTACTACTTGGTTCAGTGAATGTTTAAAATTAGGTAAGCATTATAATAAAGTCATTACATGTTTAATTATAATTCATGTTAATGCAAGTCATTTCAACTCATGATATTTTTAAGGCCACTCATTGGCTTCTTGATAACTCCAACTATTGGACATGTTGTGGATGCTTTGTCAGTGCGCTGATCATGGAATCTTTTCAAAAAAAACTTATTCGCGAAGGGTTTCGTAAATAAATTTTACGGGGTGAATCCGGACGGTTCAAAAGTGTTTGGACAGTCCGAATTCATCCTGTTGTAAACATAAGTCTCTCTCTTTAAAGAAAACCCACTCTGAATAGAGCCGGCTCGAACACTGTACCTATTGTGGTTTTTCCAATTTTTATGGAGAAGGTGTTTGATTCCCGTTGTAATCACTAAACAATTAACCCATAACATCTTATCGTCTGGATAATTAAAAAAAAACTGAAAAAAAGAACCAGCTCATCTCCCGCGTAAGGTAATTTATTGTTGAGCTTCCACACGTGTAATTCATGTTGTTTGGCTCAAATTAACCCAGATTGAGCATAGCCCCTTTTGCGAACTTTGGGGGATAGCTTTCATAAATTATTTTAGCATCCGCAGAGGAATTGTACTCCTCAAGATTGGTCCAAAACAATATTGCAGACATTCCAATTTGAACTTATTAATTATCCTTAATTTGTACCTCGAAGCTCCCCGATGATAAAATGGAAATTAAAATAGGACTCGGCTAAAGCTTGAACGATGCTTTTTGGTCTTCTTCAAAACTAAAATGCATTTTTTTCTCAAACACCCTGAGGGTAAAATGGTCACATATTTTAGCGTATAAAATATCTTTGAATGAAACCAATTGTGTCAGAAAGAGGACTCAGCTAGCTTTCGAACGCTTTGAAAAACATCCAAAACCGATTGTGTTATTTTATGGAACTGATTTTGTCACTCCTCAAATTGTTAACGCCACTCCCAGCATTAATATAGGTTGATTTTGCAACTCTCTGAATTGTTAACTTTTAGGGAGTGGCGAAATCAATATGAATTAGTTTTGACACTCCCCAGGGAGTGGAGAGCCGTTAATCATTTAGAGAGTAGCGAAATCACTCCTCTATTTTATAATAATGCAAGTCATTTCAAGTCATGATATTTTTAAGGCCACTCATTGGCTTCTTGATAAGTGCAACTATTGAACATGTTGTGGATGCTTTGTCAGCTGTTCATGGAATCTTTTCCAACAGCGAAATTAGAGAAAACCCACTGTGAATAGAGCCCGCTAGATCGAACACCGGCCGCACCTAGTGTAGTTTTCTCCTCAGTTCGAGTCTTTATGGAGGAGGTGTTTGACTCCCGTTCCCTAACATCCTATCGGCAAGGGAAAAAACAGAAAAAAGAACCATCCTCTGTTCGAATCTTTATGGACGAGGCGTTTGACTCCCGTTCCATAACATCCTATCGGCAAGGGGAAAAAGAACCATCCTCTCGCACTCACCTCTGAATAGACCCAAGCTCGATCATCTCCCACGTAAGGTAATTTATTGTTGAACTTCCACACATGGAACTCATGTTGTTTGGCTCAAATTAACCCAGATTGAGCATAGGCCCTTTTGCGAACGTTTGGGGATAAAGCTTTCTTAAATTATTTTAGCATCCGCAGAGGAAGTATCCTCCTCAAGATTGATCCAAAACAATATTCATCCTCTCTGCCTATAAATTGGTGTAGAATGCCTTTTGCAAAAGTGTAGCAGAAATGTAGAGTGCAAAAAGAAACTGGGTGTGTTGCCTGATTTGGGGTTTCAGTGAGTGAAGAATTTGGAATTCTCCTCCACATATGGAAACCTACTGCCGGTGGAGTAGGCGATTTGCCGAAGCATGTAAGAACTTGTTCCGTGTTTGGGTGTGTGCGTGCTTGTATGTTTCTGGGTGTTCCTGGGCACAAGATTTATGTATGTGAAAAGAAAAAAAAACAACTTAGTCAATGGTATTGAACAAACTAAAGGGTAAACAATTTGAATAGGTAATTTGGTTTTCACAAGTCACAAACACATAAAACAGCTAGTTATCCATCGTCATCATTCATAGACTACCCTGCAAGCATGCTTGAGATTTCAGAGCATCAATGGGCCATAAACTATTTGTGTTGCTTGAAATAAAGAAATCAAGCATACCGCCCCGCTTGGCAGCAGTGCCGAGCGACTCATCTGGCCGTTCACTATTCCACAGATCTTTTCATCAAAGCAACCAATACAACAAAACCTATGTTTGTTTCGAGCTTGTTTCTAGTTTTTCAACAAACCCACAAAATAGATTTGGTACCCTTATTACCATTTTTCATATTGCAGGTCCAACTTTTTCATTTGTTGCTCTAGCAAAATGAATTGACCAAGTTGTGAAAACTCAACAAAGAAAATTCTCCAACCTTCGTCCTTTTTCCCTTTCTTGGTAATTTTTTAGCACAAACATACCAGCTTTTGTATGAAGCACAACTAATGACTACCAACTACTTACACGGCCACGACACATCCGGTAGCAAAAATTGTACATAGATTTTTATTTGTTCTTATTCATATTGTGAAAAAATAAGCTTCTACTAATTAAAAGACTTAATCAAGAGCTAGTTGAGAAATCATCTGCATTGACGCTTACCGAAGTTCTGGGCAGATACCAACTTTGTCATCAAACTCCTCAACCGTCTACCACCAGTTCCAGGCCTCAAAACCCCAAACTTCTCGCTCTTCAAATGTGAGGAGCATGAATCGTTCCCCTTATTCCCATCCTCCAAACACCAGCCCCCATACGGGAACCCCCCATGACGCCTTTTCAAAATCTCCCTATCAATCTTGTTAAGAATCGGGTCGTTCTGCTTGAACTTTCTGGCAAAAGGGCGGTTGCTCAGCACCATTCTTCGGTAATCTTTGAGGCCGAGGGACCTGGGATGCTGCTTCGGGGGCGTGTCCCAGGTGATGTAGTGGAGGTCGTGATTGACCGTGGTGTTTCTGTAATCCTCGGAGTTGCATACGAGAGTCTGGAAGTATCCTTCGGGCGAGGAGACGAAGTTTGTGTAGTAGAGGAGAAGTGTTCTCGGGAGATTGTCCCAACCCACTATGCTGTACTCTGCGAAGGATCTTGATAGTATTGTCCAAGCTGATCCTGCAATTCAACACCGGGTTTATGTATGTCGGCCGAGACTCAACTTTGTTCTTTTATGGTAACATCACACTTATCGTATCCATTTCTCGACTTTGCTCTTTTTATGTACGTTGTCCCAAATTCAGGTATATGCAATTTCACCTATAGTGTGGGATAAATACAGGACATGGATCCTCTCCAAAAACTGTCCGTGACAGTTGCTAGAGGTATCTTAGAAGTGTGGACACCATGATAGTTACCACTAAGAGTACGTTGTATTACCAGAAAAATGTAGACTGTTTGGTGTTAGAGATTTTCAAAATAAAAGAGTCAGTCGTTTTGGTTTTGTAAATTTCCTTGTTCCTTGGAATGCTTAATTTCCTCTTTGTGAGTTTTGTCCCACATTGGTTATTTGAGAGATATTGGAGTGGTATATATTAGGGAACATTCCTAATATGATTAAATAATGATCTAGTATGGTGCAGCTCTATGAACCATAGAGGCGGAGCTAGTGCTTGCTTTGCTTTAGTATACACTTACGCGCTGTGGCACTTTAGTGGCGCTGACGTGGATTCGGATCAGGTGTACAGGTGCGCTAACGATCAAACTAGATCGGGCACTTAGCACATCAATGTGCCCTCTCTTATTGCGAGTTGACAATAAGGTGACGCTAACGTGGATTCTGATCGGGTGCAACTCAAGCCTACAGGTGCGCTAACGGTCAGACTAGATCGGGTGCGTACCCATTCTCAATGGGTGCGTAGTGGCCTATAAATAGACCATCACACCAGTTCAGTGGGAGTGGGTGTGACGAGTCGATCAAGACCGTAGGATCTGATCCAACAATCAGACTAGATCGGGTGCGTATCCGTTCTCAATGGGTGTGTAGTGGCTTATAAATAGACCACCACTTGATAGAATCTATATACACACATATGCCAAATTTCTCCCACATCTCTCCCTATATTTTCTAGCATTCATTCTCCGTTTTGTTTTGCTGCAGAAAAGAGAATTTAGTGGTTCTCAGTTCTTATATTGTCCAGCAGGTATTCTGTTCGGGTTTTGATTTATCTTAAAGGCAGATTTACTGTAACCCTTTGCATACCATTTGGTAGGGGTAAATAATGTCTTTAGGAAAGCAACATAGTTGTAACTCGAAGTGTATTTCAGTATTTGTAGAGATTTTGCCTAACATTTCAAAATTTGTAGCAATCATATTTCCAAACATTTGGGACATTAACCGGAGAGGATCCCATCCCTAAATAATAGTAATAACATAAGTAGGTGATATTACTTTGATTTAGTTTTGGTCCCGTCCAACAAACAATCCTTTAAAGTGAAGCCAAGACAGTTTGGTAGAGCGATGGAATGCCCCAAAGAGCATTCTGGAATAGTGATTTGATGGAGGTTTTGACATCAATGAGCAATAGCATCAATCACCTACCAAACTTGACATGAATGAGCAATAGCATCAATCACCTACCAAACTTGACTTAGTGCACTAAAAGCAAAGGAAGAAAAAGAAGGGCACTTGAAAATGGGACCCGGAGATGATGCAAAACAACTTCCTGTAGAGTGCTCCTCAGGGCGTATTTGGATCATTCATTTTCAAAATCAATGGTCTGAATTGAAAATAAACTTTTTCAGGATAGTGTTTACTTTTCCCTGAAAGAGTTCGGTTTTAATCTGGACAACTAAAAACACGTTTGAACGGTTTGGATGAGCCTTGTTGCACTCTACGAAGAGCTGCTTTGCTGCATGCCCATCCATCAAATGATACAATGTTGCTAACCACATGCATCCCATGATTAATAAGAGAAAAACTTATTTACAGAACAGTTGTAAACAAATGTTTACATAGCTCAATTTTGGCCGTCTAAAAGTATTTTGGACGGTCTGGATTTTAAAAAAACTATTCGCACGAATAGTTTTTTTAAAATACGGACCATTGATTGCCGAAACAGACTATGTCTAGAGATTTAATAAAGACTATGTCTAGAGATTTTTGAGACTCGAAAACGAACAAGGCGACACAAAAACCGACCAAACCTGAACAAGTTTCCCTACATGCATGATACATACTCATAACGCCAACCCATCCTGAAATACAAATCAAATAATGCCAGTAAAATTTTATTGGTTGGAAACTGGCCCCTATGGATTGGACAGATCATATACTCCATTCATCACATGATGAGGGACCATGCTGCAAGAAACCAACAAAATAATTCCATTTATTTTGGCTGGATGAGAAAATACCAAACATGTACTTTTGGCACATTTATCAGCTGTCTGCATTCCCTTCACAAGTTCACATGACAGAGATAAGAAGAAGGAAGGAAATTCAAGAAAATGTGGAGGAAAATAACCTGTATAGAGCTTGAATGCAGTAGGCAGAGTCCTCTGTTTTATAACCCACCATATCTCTGATTTATTGCGACTGTGGAGTGCTGGGTCTATTATTATTGGCTTTCCTCTCTTGTTCCTGCAAAAATTTATCGAAGATATAAATAATAAAGTTATTCCCTTCAATATTAGTAAAATATTTACACGTTTTTTTTCCGCTTATGAAAGAGAGTCTAACTGCAGATGATATACATAATAAAATTATCTCCTTGTATCGAGCAATGGTACCATTCGAATGCCTCTTAACTTTCAAAATTTTAGTCCATTACAAAATATCATGCCGTTTTTGGATTAAAAAAATAAATTGATGCACAATTTTTTCACTAATTCTAAGAACTAGTTTGGTTCAAGCAAATATGCACAAAAGTACCTTATCATTTGATAAATAAATAAAAAAAAAATTACGGGGCTGTCTCCGTTCCGCTAAGGAAAATCATTACTTATTTTTTGAATTAAATGTGATGTAATGTGAGAGAATGGTTTGTCTCGTAAAGTAAAAAATAAGTACTTAAAAATAAGAATATTAGCGGAACGGGGCCTAAATTTTATAGATGGAGGGAGTAATTACTTTGTCAATAATGACCATTAGAAAACCACTTACAGTTTCCAACCCAAGTGGCTGCTGTGCTGTATGAAATTGAGGTGTTTCGGCAAGGCAGAGAAGGCATGAATCAAATCTGAGACAACACCAAGAAAAACAAAATTGATCCTTGGTTGAAAAATGCCACAAAAATTCAATAACAAGAGCAAAAAACTGATCAAATAAGAGGCCAGTACTCACCATACCATCTTGAGTTACTAAGGGATAATCAGAGGCACTGAGATTAATAAACCAATCCCATTTGGCAATCCTCAGAAGCACAGAAATTGCATGGAGAGTGGTGGCCAGCATGGTTGGACCTCTGTAGGTCACCAAATTGGATTTTCCCACTATCCAAACGTTACCCACTTGCCCAAAAACTGGCTCGCCAGACACAACTTGGCTATCTCCTTGTGCTCACTCTCAGGGGCGCCATGGTCCATGTGAATCAAGTAGTAGTTTCCAGGATGGTAGAGTGCCCGGAGCGCGCGCGTCAGCCTCGGGACGTCGCCCTTGGATGCCGAGATCAGGTAAGCGAACGTCGCCGGGTACGGCTCCCGGGATTTCGGGAGGACCAAGGCTTTCGACTGCCGGAAGATGGTGAGGGGTTTGGCTAGGTGGGTTGGTATGTAGAGGAGGGAGAAGATGAGTGAAGTTAGAATGAAGGAGATCATGAGGATTTTGATGTCCATAGGAGAGGGTGTTTGGAAATTTGAGAGAGAGAGAGAGAGTGCGAGGAATGGTAGAGGGGGAAGTTTAAGTGGTTAGTAGTAAAGGAGGCTAGCAAGCAAGGGTTGGGAATAAAGGCTGGGGAAGAGTGTAGATGAGGTCTTGGGGTGCCTTTCTTTGAAGGGAGAATCCTCTTGTTTGACAACCTTTAGTTAGCAGAATAAAGGGTTGGTGCTATGACGTTATGAACTTTTCCTCTATGCTTAATATGGGATCCATTTCCAATCTGAGAAAAATTTATTTACGGAGGAGTCGTAAATAAATTTTACAGCAATCGATCTCGACTGTCTAAAAGTGTTTTGATCGATCTTGATTGAAAACAATTTATTAACGGTAATAGATTGTTTCAATCCGAAACTAAAATTGCTCGGAGCCGTGAAAAAGTTTCACTCTTCCAACATAACGTGTATGGCTGCACTTTGGTAAAGATAAATAAGGCTTTTAATGGAGAAACGTGGGCCAAGCTTGTCCACGGCCGTGAACAACTACAACGTGTATGGGAAGATAAAACAGGCTTTTTTTGTTCGAGCCTCATGAGGGATAGGGTTAGGGGTTGCAGGGTAGGGTAGGGTACCTCAGGATTTAGATACTTTCATAAGGTTTTATGATACACTTTCTTATTATAAGGTTGGGTACCTTAAGATTTAGGTATTTTCATAGGGTTTTATAGTTCACTTTCCTATTATAGGGTTTCAGTTGTTTAAACATTTTCATAGAGTTTAGGGTTTTAAACACTTTTATAGGGTACCATATGGTTTAGGTTAGTAGACTTACAAAACTAATAAGTGGACTTGTGAGCTTATGAAATCTTTATAGTAGACCTTAAATAGAAATTCATTCTTATTTAAAGCACCTTAAAGTAAGAAGAACCTAGGGAAAATGACTGTCAGTACGTGTTTTGAAAATTAATACTCGTTAAGAATATGCTAAAAATATTTGTTAATGCAGAAAAATGTCCTCGGCAAGTATTAATTATCAAAACCCGTCTTCGGCCGTTATTTTCCCGAGAACCCTAACAGTAAAAAGTCCACAAGTATTTTAAAGCCCATGGCAAGCCTGGTCGCCTATTAGCTTGCCTAGGCCTAGCCCATGGACTATGGTTTGGGCTTTCACGGATGGGCTTGGGTACTGACTCCGCAGAGGCCAGTCTGGTCCAGCCCTGCCCGAGATAAAACAATTTTGTTCAAAAGTGAAAAACCATAAATCGCCCTAGATTATTACCAATACACCAATCAAAAATATTAATAAGTCACACAAACGAAAGCAATAAGCATATGAACACCAGATATACGTGGAAAAGTCTTAGATAGATAAAAAAAACAAGAGAAATGAATCAAAACAGTATACGCAATGTGTAATTATAAGCAATCTTACCCACAATTAGAATCCTCGCAATCGCCCCAAAAATATACTTATCGAATCCACGTTCACCATACACAGTGCGTGCTTGACTATCGCTGCCTTGAATCTACAAGTCTTTTGTTTAACTCCCGAAATCCGCCAAAGGACTTTGTATTGTCTAGGAATTCACCTAAGGCTACTGTCAACCCTAGAAATAGAGATAGTATAACTCATGGAAATCTATCCTCACTACATGATACATAGATCGTATCTGTACTCCAAGCACAATCAACCAAACACTCTCCAATAACCCTAGATATGTTTCTAGATCTTTTTCGCCCATGGGAGAGGGAGAACTACGCTCACTTAAATCTGACACAATTGGTCGATATTTATAGAGTTGATGTAAAATGGCAAAGTTGCTTGAGTCAGTTTAATTTCGCACGAGCGAAATCGCCAGCGAAATTTTCCAATGCACCTCGCTTGAAAAGTTGCTCTAGGTTTTTTTTGATCCGCAAAAGTTGCTCTAGGTTGATTGAGCGAGAATAAAAACTTTAAATTACTCCAATGCTTTCCGAAACCTCTTGACTAAAAGCTACCCCTAAACAGACTCTCTAAAAGAAAAATGAAATAAATAACAACGAGATAACGGAATACATGAAAATATGTGTTTTGTCAATGAAATTACCAATACAAAGAGCTTAGCTTTTTGGAGCTTACAAAATGTACAGTATGAGAATGAGAGCTAAAGTAGTAAGCAGAATTGTTATGCGTACGTAGATAAAAAGAAAAAAAAAAGTGAAGAGGCAGAAAAAAATCGAACCACTCTGTCCTTTAATATTGTCCCCCTTTGAGTATTTTAGTAACTTCTAATGAAACTTTAATGTCAAATGATTGTCCTTTAACAAGTTAGATTTGATTTAAATATTGCCCATTCTAACTTTGCAAAGAGTTTCGAGACATTTCAAAAGAAAAATTGATGCTTTTCTGGGTATAGTTTGACTGGAAAAAATGCTTGGGATAGTTTTTTTTGAAAATAATGCTTGGGATAGTTGGAGTTGCTACTACTTCTTCTACCAGTTCGACTTGGGGCTGCTGTCTAAGAAGAGTTTCTTTTAAAATTCAAACCGTTCGAACTATTTTTGCTGTCTAGGAAGAGTTTCTTTTAAAATTCAAACCGTTCGAAATATTTTTAAACGGTAATAAAATTGAGCATTGTTGAATATTACGTCTCTGTACCCAAAGTCCCTTACTTCGGCTGGGCAATTCAGTTGGTTAGTTGATTGGCAGTTGAATTGGTGAACCAAACAATTCTCTCTCTCTCTCTCTCTCTCTCTCTCTCTCTCTCTCTCCTTTTCTGTTCTTTTAAAGCCGAAAACGCACTTTCCGTGAAAAACTGAAAAACTTATCTGCATCACGAGACCCATGGAACCACTAAAAAGAGAGTAAAGCCCCTCTCCATCACGTCACCCTTGTTGACCTGGATTCATCCTCCACGCCATGACTTCACATTAGCCCCGAGGTTTGGCATGAGCTCGGGAGTTTGCTCCCTCCGATATTCTAGTCTTGGGTTCAAAATAAAAATGATACTCATACAACAATCCAACTACAACAATTTACACAACCTCTCATATGTATGTGGGCTTCATACACACTATTATGTGTGGACCCCATATATATGTGAGAGATTGTGTAAATTGTTGTGTTTAGATTGTTATGTGAGTAGCATTTTTAGATTCAAAATTTTCAAAAGTGTTATCAATTCATTTGGCCCAATCGATACACTCGACGGTAGGATCGGGCCCCGAAATTCGCCAATGTGCCAGTATGCTGGCCGGACGCCGCCCCAACCTCCCCTGAATTGCACCACTCACGTGTCCAAGCACGCGATCACTTTGGATTGAGTACTGATTTCCCTCTTTTTCAAATCATGGAAGTTACGCTAAAGTAGGATTCGGTCAATTTTCAGAGACGTATACACAAAAATTATATAATTCTTCTTGAAGAAGACTTGGGGAACAGATTCTATCATATTGAAAGAGAGTACGGAGTTGAAAATTATCAGCTCTGATCTTTTTGCTGAATCGTGGAAGCCAAGAAAGGGACTGGATAAGAAGCAAGAACCCTCGGAATTGTTAACATTTTATCCCAGAGCAAACACTCCAAATCGCCTTCAAAAATGTCTAGATTACATGATTCAAATCCTCCCCGGAGGAATATTCCCCCAGAATTCCAGCAAATTCATCGTCAGGCGATCCCCCAATTCCCATCGTCAAACCCCCTCAAGGTCCTCTCTCTCTCTCTCTCTCTCTCTCTCTCTCTGCATTTCTACTTCTTCGGATTTTAAGTAAAGCCCGTTGCGTATGAGTATCAGTCGATATCGGGCCGTATCATCGATAGCGTTAGTTTCTTGATACCACGATTTAAAAACCCGATTTCTTGATTTAAAAACCTGATAAGAAGTTAAGAACCCATTTCTTGATTTTGAATGCAGGTACAAGAAGAACCCGTCACTCTGTTTTACCCAAAAGCAGGGAGGCTACCCTGTTTCAAGAACTTCTTCCGAAACCTCTTCTACCTCCACTTCTCTCTCATCACCGTCTTAACAGCCGTCCTTGCCGTCCGCGGCCTCCTCTCTCATCACCACCACAACCTCCGCCTCCTGAAACTCCTCTTCCCTCTTCTCTCCTCCACCGCGCTCGCCGCCCTCGTCGCCTTCTCATGCCAATTCTTCACTCTCCTACGCCCATCAAGAACGCTAAAAGCCGTGTTCTGGCTCAGCCCGCTGCTAACCTGCGCAGCGGGCATCCTCCTTGTTTCCGTGGGGTCCGCGGCCAGCCTGGCG
Source organism: Rhododendron ovatum (assembly GCA_019656835.1). NCBI lineage: Eukaryota > Viridiplantae > Streptophyta > Magnoliopsida > Ericales > Ericaceae > Rhododendron > Rhododendron ovatum. Next base: position 8,805,267 of record CM033791.1, read on the forward strand.
GTAGCATCACTCGCTCTGGTGTCAGCCATTTTGATGTCGCTCTACTCTTGTTGGGTCAGTCCACGGTTCGACTACGCTGGCCAGGTTTTATCCGTCTCGATATCGACTCCCCCGCCTAGAACCGCCGTGATCGTTTTCCTGACGATCATCGTCGGTGCTCTGTATTCGGGTCTTATAGCGGTGGGGATTGGCGGCGCCACCGCGGCCGCCGCCTGGGGTGGTTTGGACAAGGTTTTTATCTTGGTGATTGTGCTGAGCTATACATGGACAATGAATGTGGTCAAGAATGTGGTGGGAGTAGTGATTTCTCGGGTCAAGTATATGAAGTTCGCCTGTGGGATGGAGTTGGAAACGGGTTTGGCTTTCCGTGATGTGAGGAAGCACTCGATGGGTAGTGTTTGTGTCGGGTCGGTTCTTGTACCGGTTCTCGGGCTGGTTTGCGGTTTGGCTCGGGCCATGAGTTCGGCTTCAGGTAATCCTTCTCTCTCTCTCTCTCTAAGTTCCTATTGAATATTCACCACAGTAATGTATTAGCTGCCTTGGCATATTTTGCTATAAAATAAACAATTTCAATCATGACTACGAATTTTTAACGCAGCACGCCAAGTACACTACCCATAGTGCTGCTAGCGGCCGGGATTTGCCCACTACAGTGTCCCCTTTTCGAAGCTCACCTAGGTGTACTACCCATAGTGCTGCTAGTGCATTGGCGCACTACAGGGTTCCCTTGTCCCTCTCGACGATTAGTGGGATTTTTGGTAGAATTGAAAGGGCGCCCGACAAGCGACCGCTCATTGAATGCTAAAATTTTACTCAATTTGAATAGCGTTAGTAATTCCTAGTTGCTAGAATGAAATATGGTCCTACTGAAACAACAAAACTTCAGACCAAAATGTTTCAAGCGGACTCAGATGCATTTTGTATTCATTTCATTTCAAACCAAAATAGTAATTTCCACTTTCGCAAGCGAGCCCAGAAATTTTCTCCTGTTGCTATATGATCCCCAAATGTTGTGGCTCAGAATTTTAAGAACCCTACTTTGATATCATTGTAAATTTGTGTTTGGCTGAAAAGATTTCTTTTTCGAAAATATCCCTTGTAGGATGTGTGGAAGGATTTAATCTTCCTCTAATGATTGCCAGATGATAAAAAGCTTCGCTGTGCAATTTTGTTTCAGGGGAAACAGATGAATTCATGTTCTCGTGCGTGAATTGCTATTCAGGAGTTGCTTCCAGGCTGGTAACGTACGGGAATCGATGGGGCTTCGTTCACGTTGGAGTCTATAATAAACGTTTCGTCCAGGCGTCGATCGATACGTGGGAGATGTTCAGGAGAGCTGGGCTGGAACCGTTGATCGACTCGGATCTCACCAGTTCATTCTGCTTCCTCTGTGGGGTGGCTGGTGGCGGAGTTTGTGCGCTGGCCGGCGGAACTTGGTCTCTTGTGGTGCACAATGGGTATGCCACAGTAGTGTCAATCTATGCCTTCCTGATTGGCTATTTCATGGTATGAAAATGAATTTAATTTCATGTTTGTTCTTGTTAAGCTTTTTTGGTCTTTTCAGCAGCAAATATATGTATGTGTGTGTATTCGTATATAAAATGTAGCACTAAAGTTCAAATATCCTTGTAGAATCGAAAATGTTATGGACAAAAAAAACTTACCCCGAAAAGGTAAATCAACATTGATTTACCTTTTCGGTGTAATTTTGGGGTACATTTTCATTGTACTTGAAATTTCTCTTGTAGGAGTATCTATCACCAGAATAATGTGACTCTGTGGCCTTTCTGATTGATTGGCGCCATTCTGCTGGATTCCTTGTTAAAAATTGCCGTTGGGCCCAAAGGCCTCTTGATCAATCTTTCTAATTGTGAACTGTGATGGTTGTGTTGCAGTGCCGGGTAGCGATGGCATGGCCACAGGCTTGTGTTTCCGCATACCACGTTGCTTACGCAGAGAACCCGGAGAATGCCCGATTTGACGCGACAATCCCGGTACGCATTCAGGAGCTGCAGAGATCTCGAGCCCAGAATTCACATACAATTCATGACTCCACCGAGTTCGAGTAGCACATCGCAACAGAAGCAACCTTCTCCCTTAGAACATATTCCATTCAATATTTTGCTGTCTATATTGTGAATACCAAAGAACGGATCCGATTTTGATACGGATAATGCAAGAAAACCATATATCATTCAGCTGTAAATTAAAAGAAAATTCTACCGTAATTTTGTTGCACAAATTGTTTCCTCTATTTGGACTTTCAGCTGATGTATGTAAAAAGAATAACCTGTCTCGAAATGACCCGTCTCTAAGTCTTGGGATGAAGTTTATTTCGAGTTGAACTCACCAATCTACACTAGTGCTGAAAGAAGACTAATGCAAACTGGGTACAAGCAACACATCTCTAGCTATGGTTTGCAAGGTAGGACATTTCAAACCATGGGATACTTAACAGCCAAAAAAAAAAAAAGAAAAGAAAAGAAAAGAAAAAAAGACATTGGATACTCAACATATCCATAATTGTTTTACCTTTGTACCACGTAAGCAATTACGACGTGCACAAATATTGTCAATAATTCCCACAGCATTCACATCATAAATTTTCTTGAAAAATGACAGTCTATCCGGGTCATCTTATACCTTGGATCCAACAAGATGTAAACTTCCAAAATGCCATAATTATTGGGAATTGACTTTTATACTTTTCTTTTTACCACATGCACTATCTCTTTTGTTTTTATTCACGGGAATTTACCTTTCTATCTTTTCATAAGTTCACTTTTTTACACATTAAGGAGCAATAGAGTAAATTCACACTAAACAAAGACCAAAAAAAAAAAGAATGTGTGTGGTAAAAAGGAAAGTGTAGAAGTCAATTTCCTAATTATTCTCCCATTACTTGCCGTGTTACAATGGGTATAGGTGTCTTTTGGACTTGAGCTCCGGTCAATGTCAGACAGTTTCCTCCTTCAAAAATCTCTGGAAACCAGGTCTTGAATTGGACCCATTGACATAAATTTGACATGCCACCCTGATGGTATTGATACTGGATTTAGGGGTCGGTTGGCTCTATTAATGGGCCTATGCTGATCTTGATTCTCATGAGAGTTTTTAGAATGGTCCTATTCCCACGGTCGCATCCTCACGTCACGATGGTTCTCACTTTGTAGAATCCTCAAAAGATTGAAGTGATGGAAATCTATCGCGCAAGAGCGTGCACGCCTGAGATTCATTCAGGGAAAAAAAAAAACCTTCGTCATCAGTCACATCTACATGTCCACTAATGTCTTTGGGGATGAGGTGGAGAAACATTTAAAATCGCTCGAGACATCTGTCTCCAAATAAATAATGAGTGTTGGTATACGAGTCACCCGGTACAGACGGTTTCTACTACATTACTTCCTTAATTAGATATCTAATCACAGAAATTAGTTTACCTTTACTTGACTCGCTAATAGACTTACACCCATCTCGCTTGACAACTTTTACCGTAAGAATTTAGCCTTGCGCTCGTCCAGCGGCAATTACTCCACTTGGGGATAAGGATAAGAGTATGAGATACACACTTGTTTATTTCAATAGCACTATTCAGTGTAGCCTTCTAAAATCGGAGCAGTTTGGTTTAGTTTGGTGTTGTCGGACTGTGCCTAACTCTATTTTTGCCAAGTAGTAGTACTTAACTTCAACCTAACTAATATATAATCCTTAACGAATCTCATTACCCAAAGCTTAACATGAACCTAGATAAAATGGGAAATCCTGTAGGGTAGACCGCCCTACAAGGTTTGTAGGGTGGCCGTCCATTTTGGTACGGACGGTTCGGATTTAATTCGAGCTACTATTGATTTGAATTATCTATTGAGCAGATTAAAATTCAAGCCATCTATTATCGAGATGGACGTCATGAATCTGTCCTACAAGAGCTGTTGGGCGCCCCGCCCTACAAGATTCTTCGGCATAATAATCTGTAACGAACAATTAGACTGCTCCGATCAAAAAAACCAAAAAAACAATCAGACGGCCAGCTGGTTCCCATTTTACCCAAACAGCCAAAACAATCCTTTTCGTGTGCAGCCATGTCAAGGGCCAAGGCTCCGTTCCAGAAACTTTCTTAAAAAATAAGCATTTTATTTCATATTTTCAAACTCAAAAATAAAGTAAATGAAAAATAATTTTTTCAATTTTTTTTGCATCGTATAAAAGATCGAGATCTTCCAAACAAAATCCATATTGCATATTTTTATATTTCAATAAATCCATAATTTTTGAACTTGAAATTATTTTCTTAAAAAATAAGGACTTATTTTTTGTTCCTGAACGGAGCCTAAGGCCCCCGTTGTGGATTAGAGAAAAAATATTTTTTGAAAAAGAAAATAATTTCAAGCTTAAAAATTATGTGTTTACATAAATAATTTTACTACCAATATAGATCTTATTTGATAGATCTCATTGAGATCTTTTATACGGTGAAAAAAATAAAAAAATATTTTTTATTTTCATTATATTTGAGCTTGAAAATTGAAAAAAAATAACTTTTAGAAAAAGAAGGTAATCCTGAACGAGGCTTAACTATTCTAGGTTTCTGTTTTTTTTTCTGTCCGAGTTTTTCTTTCAAGGTTTCGTGTGAGGATTTGCCATCGATCGGATCCACACAATCACAAAAGTTTTGTAGAAAGATGTGGACAATATTATCCACTTTTTTCAGCTGCTATAGACTCAAATTATTGCAATACAATTCACCGAGTGAATTATCCGAATTGCGGAAGTGGATTGGAGCAATGCTACCAACACAAATTTGCATTTGAAGCCGTTCGATGCACATGATCTACATGCATCGAACGATTTTGGACACAGGTATGTGTTTGAAGTTGTGTTTGTAGAGTTTTTGAGTGTATAATTCGAAAGCATGAGTTCAAATTTTAAGAGATGTAATTAGTAGGGATTAGGTTCCGGATACCCCAAGGCCCAAGGGGTTGGCCGATGGTATTGGTTTGGGACTTAGGGGTTTGCTCCCGTCTAAGCTTTGAAGTTCGATTCTCCTTATTAACTCTTGAGGCCACCTCACTCCAAGGGTAAAGTGTTTGAAAAAGCTGTAAGAGAGGCAATATAAATAAGTCTGAGATGCACGCAAATTGACCCGAGACACCCTGCATTACCAAAAGATTACAATACGCCTTGCAAATAATTCATTCCTAGGACAATAATGGTCTAGATTCCTTGGACCAATTTGGCTGCAGCTGGACTTGTTTGGCTATATAATTCCCTCCTCACTATTCAATGAAACAACTCCCTCTGGTAGGGCCATTGACAATGAAAATGCAGGAATTTGCACAGATAATGTGGGAGGTGGATTTGAACATGTCCATGAGTTATTTTGTACTAAAATTACAAAAAAAAAACAAAACGTATATCAATCGATCCTTTTCTCAATTAGTCACTGACAAACGTATAGAACGTAGCTGGAACACGGGAGACCACAGACATAGACGAGGTTCCCATTTTTGGAGCGGTCGGCTAAGTTTAGATGACAGAAATCTTTGAGGAAATGAGGGAGCTGATCGCCCACGCGAGGAATGAGGTTGATCGGACAACGGAAGCATCATAACCACATTTGCCTTGTATCCATTACAAGAGAAAGAACAAGTCAAATTATTAGATCCGCACACCAATAATCAAAAGAATTTGGAGAAAACTCAGAGAGGAAAAGGGAAGGCATTTGAAACATTAGTGCCTTGTTCACTTCACAATTCTACTCAAAAAATATTTCTCAACTCAATCATTACTCTCATTTTTCTCTCTAACTTTTTAATCATTACTTTTATTTCTCACTCTATCTCTCTCCACTTTTTACGTCTCTCTTCAACCATTACTCTTGTTTTTCTATCCACTTAGAGCAAGTTTACCAGTTATTAGCAAAAAAAACTCATGAACAGTGCACATTTTTCATTTTACCTACTCACATTTCTTTCAACACTATACCAATACTATCTATTTAACCTATTTTCTATTAAAATATTCAATCTTTTCAAATTTTTTTCTTTATTCTATTATTATAATATGAGAGAGAGAGAGAGAGAGTTAAATAATCCAAAAATAGGATTCCGAGTGAACAGTGGTTAGATATTAATACCGAACCAGTTCTTGAAAGCTATTTTACCTCCCCTGTTTTCCTCCTATGCTGCAACCTCTTTTTTCTGTTCTTCTTCGGTAAAATAGCTAAAATTGTCATTTTAACTCTTCTGGTAAATTTGCTTTTATTATCCAAAAATACTATTCAAATCACAAATCAAACAAAGCATAGATTTGCAATTCCATAATAGACCTTCACTGGAGTATTACAAAGACAACATAGTCCACAACAAGAGTTTACAAGGTTTGAAAACACAGAACTCATGAAGCTGTTTCCAGAACCCCAAGAACCCTGGAAAATCTCAGACACAGAAAACAACAGTACATAGCCAAGAGTCCCCCGCCCAGAGACCGATCGACCCGCATGTTTTTCCTCGGCAAAATCACGAGTGCCCAAAGCAAGCCAGCAATCAAGAACCCAAGAATCTCGAAGAGAAACGGATCGTTAGGAATCACGTAAGAAGACGGGTACTCGGACCAGGATGAGAAAACAAGAGATAGACCCAGACCAACCAACGTGTTGAACAAGGGCCCTGCATAGCAACCTGATACCGCAATTTGCACCCCATCTGAGCCCCCATTCATTGCCACAGCCACATTGGCTATCAAATCCCCAGTTGAATTGCCCCAAGCAAGGACAGTTAGCCCTAGAATTGAAGGGCTTATCCCAAGTATTCTCCCAATTGACTCCAACAAAGAAACCAATTCCTCTGCTGTGATGTATGTCCAAATGATACTCATCAAAAATCCTCCAAAAACCCAGGGGAATAAGTACTTCTTTGGTGGGATTGACCTTTTGGTGGCCACAAATGCAATAACCCCAAATGTTAACCCAATCAGCCCAGAAGTCATATAGATCAGTGAACTTGTTTTTGAACTTAGATTTGGATTTTGGGTGTTCCAAAGGGCTGCCAGTAGAATTGGAGCCAAAATAACTGAAATAACTGCAAATGGCTTAGACCATCTTTCTTCCCTTACACATGGTATTGTAAGCCTTCTTGGCAAGTAAAGAGGCAGCTCCAAGAGATATAGAAACCAAATCAAGCATTCGCGAATTTTCGAATCGAATGTGAAACACCTTGATATTTCTTTCTGATTTGATGCTTCGAAATCACCTTTATCCAACGAAACGGGTTTTTCTTCATCGACACAACCCAGTAACGGTGCGCCCACCTCGCCAAATTCACCTAAGCTCTTTGGATTCGTCGATAAGTTTACTACCCTCTCTTCTTTCTGTCTGTAGAAGTGCATGACAGAAACCACAACTATATAAACAAAATAAATCGAGACAAAACAGATCGATCCCCACAAGCTGATTTCTCCCACGATAAAAACCAACAATAAAGAAGAAAGAGCGAGAAGCAAGAACAGGACGTCTCTAACGAAACTCGATTTATCAACCGAAATCTTATGCTTGGTGATCAATATGCTTATGATACCCACCACCACACTTGATATAAAAAAAGCCCCTCCCAGTACACTGTTGATGCCAACACCACCATCGTTGGACTGTGTAAAAGATATGATACTGGAGAATACATCGGTGACACCATTTCCGAGTGGAAGGAGGGTAGTTCCGGCGATAGTTGGAGAGAGATTCAGTATTTTAGACAAACTTTCCAAAGAAGGACAGAAATATTCTGAAGCTGTGTTACCCAGTAAATAGAACAACACAACAAGCCATAAGAGCAATACAGCATAGCCCAATCCAGGGTATTTTCCACAGGTGCAGTAGAAAATCTCAAGGTAGTTTATGTACCCTTTGGAGTGGAAATAATTCTGGGACTTGACATAAGCACACTTGGACTCATAACCAATGAACTGATGAAGTGGGGGTGCAGATGGGATTAATGAAATTGTGGTGGAACCAAATCTGGGTTGATGAAGGACATTGGTGAAGAAGAAGAGTGAGAGGAGGAGGAGGAAGGATGTATTGAGGAAGAGAGAGAGTTTCTTGGGATGGGATGTGAGGGTTGAAGTATCCATTTTTAGGTGAGAGAGGGAGGAGATGGAGATGGTGTTGGCGTTGGAGGGAAATGATTTTCATGGTTTTTTGAGAGTATTTGTGATGGGAAAATGAGTTAGGAATGTGGTGTTTTCACTAGTTAACTTGGGAGGATCCCGATAATGCAGGGAACTAACCCAAAATGAAGAGGGAAAAGATGAACAGAGGAGATGATGTAAATCAGTTGGCGGCTCAAGGAATGTCCGGGCCAGCCTGCAAGCAACTTGATTGATTCCGGGACATTGGAGTTACGACCAGGCAAGCCCAAACCCTGTGGTGGTCTTAAGATTTGGAATGTTTGGTCTCCATGAAATTCGACCATGCGACACACTTGATAGTTTTCTCATACCTATTTGGCCAAACCCTCGTGGTTACGAGTTGGTTAAGGTTAAGTTGTGTTTGGACAAATGACTAGTCTTGTTAGGTTTCAGTAACAAGAAATTGGAATTCTGATTATATATTTGGGGTAATCCATATCTGTATTATTAAACAACAAAGAAAAATAGTAGTAGTAAGAAACTTTTTTCTTCCTCTTATTGTCAATTCATACATCTCAAATCACTTTTAAAAGACAAATTAATACTAGTCATAAATTACTATAATTCTGCCTATGAAGAAGATGTTTTATCAACCTTTCTTTTTTTTAAGCACATAGCTACATCAAACTTTTTTTTTTTGTTTGTTAATGCACGGGATTTCGGGCCACCTTGTGTGCACCTCGGATTAATCCCTACAGCCTCTCCCACAGCCATTTCACACGCTTACACGTGGAGTCCTCAAGAATTGTTAACAAGAAGAATCGAACCTGTGACCGAAGAATGCAGCAAATACTTAAGTCTCAGACTACCAACCCATTCGGATTAACTACATCAAACTTTGGCTGTACATTAGTCTTATTTTTACAAAATAACAGTGAATCACGCTAACTCCTATGCTAAGCTCAGCGGTCAGCATCTCATACTTTCCCTTCAGGAGTATTCGGCTTCGATTTGTTTGAATATCAAGGATGGACCCATAACTAAATCAGACGGGTATTCGTTTGTGCGCATGCAATATGACGGGTTTGTTTATTTGACGGAACTAAACTTAAAGATTTTAAACAAACACTGGATGTCACCTTAGATATCTAACCCAATCGGATTCTCATATCTGATCATATAAACGAACAAGAGATTCCCATAGTGCATCAATGCACTACGGGGTGTGGGGCGCCTTGGTGTGCTTAGATGGAATTCCGTTATCGTTTGAACTGTTTAATTTTTAGGGTACGCTGAGTAGATCATTTACGAAAAGATTAAAATGATTGGATACCATTAGTCTCTTGGTCATACAATGTTAGTTGGTCAAGATAATTTCAAAAAAATATTGGGAAACAAATATATCTTAATTTCAAAAATGTGTTGTTCACATGCAGGGAATGACGAAATTTTGATTAGGCCTAGTTTCCCAAAATAAGCCTGAAGATTTTTTTTGTTTTGTCTTTATTCAAATTCTTTTTTGTAATTTCTTAGTTTTGCATCAAACTTTCGTAGATTGTTGGTTTGTCTCGACGAAATAAATTGAAAAAGTAAAAAATTATGACCGTTACCCTTTTTTTTTTGTTTTGAAAATATCCAAATTTTAACACTTTTAGCTTAGTTTTTTGGGCTAAAAGTGCTTAATTTTGGATATTTTCAAGAAAAATTAGGTAAAAGTAATAATATTTTGGGAGACTTAGCCAAAAATCTCTCATATTTACATGTTTTGATCTCAAGAACAAACACCTTTTGCAATCAAATATAAAGACAAATGTGCTTAAAACCCTAGGGTACCCTATAAAAATGCTTAAAATTCTAGGGTACCCTATGAAAGTGCCTAAAATCCTAGGATACACTATATATGAAAGTGTTTAAAACTCTAGGGTACCCTATGAAAGTGCATAAATCAGTAAAATCCTATAATAAAAAAATGCACCCTAAAACCATATGAAAGTTTCTAAACATGTTTTGTCCTTATGACTAAAAAAGTCAAAAAGATCAAAGGACTTCTACCGAAAATTATTTTGCTGGCATCCTTCACCTAAAAGAAAACTTTTTTACCGTCCTTATGGCTAATTTTCCCTAAGAGCATCCACATTGTAATAAGCAAATTGGTATGGATAAGCAAACTTAACAACAATGCTAAAAAAATATCTCACATTATAATAAGCAAAATTAGAAATCTTTAAGCAAATAACCAAATTCCACCCATTCCATAACCAAACTTAATAACTTTTACCAATAACCAAAACTCAATAATCAAACCCAATAACTAAATTCAAAACTAAAAAACTAAAAACCACCCCACATTAGAATCGTCTCATCGAGAAAAATAATTTGGTGTGGTCGAGTGCGTGATTAAAACTTGTTTGTAATTGGATATAGATACATTGCGTATTGTGGGGGTTTTTTTATAGGGATGCAAAAATAAACAATGTGGAGGTAAAGTTTGTTAAGTTTGATTATGAACTAAATGGATAATCAAATGCTGACATGTCACATTTTGATTATTGATTTTGATTATTCCCATTGCGGATGCTCTAATATTTTTTACTTTTTCAATTCGTCTCATCGAGACAAACCAATAATCTACAAAAAAAATTAATACAAAATTAAGAAATGCGAAAAAATTTGAATAACAACACAACAAAAAAAACTCTCCACTTATTTCGAAAAACAAGGCCTCCGTAAGTGCCGTACCCCCGAGGTAGTGTCGCTACTGCCCCACTACGCGGCTAACGTTTAAAATGTCCTCGTTCACACCTTTGGGTTCAGTCGTGGGGTGGGGTTGTCCTTAGGCCTGGGTTACGGTGGCGCTGCTACGTACGAAGCTTCGTTCTGGTACAAAACAGGAATGACAGGATGAGCGGGCGTAGTTTTGTTCATAGCTTCCTCTCCGTTCCATTTTCATGACTATCATCAGAAGTACTATGGGTTTGATTCTACTTACTATGCAGGACTTGTGAACTGCAATCACTCCCATTTTCATTTTACTCGAGGCGCCAAACACTTATGTGCGCGTGCTTTTTTGCTTGAGGTGTACTTTGATATGGTTGTATTTTACATAGATCTCGACTCGTCATTGGGAGGCTTAGGTTGGCTTGGATCCCAACCAGTTGGGATTCCAACCGGTTTGGTCTTGTGGGCTCTTTTTGGGCCCACAACAATGATCGTAACCGTTCATTTTTTAGAGCTTGTCGAAAACATTAATCGCGTCAAAAATTACGTTGATCGGATACCGTTTGATAAGACGTTGAAATGCATTAAGTTTGTAAGAAAAAAAGTGTGCAACACTGGAGGGATTGCAACCCATTTGACATAATTATACGAAGATCAATGCCTTTCGATATCATATCAAACGGCATCCGATTAATGTGATTTTTAGCGTCGTTAATGTTCTTGACGAGCTCTAAAAAGTAAACGGTTTCGATCATTGTTGTGGGCCCGGGATGGGCCCACAAACAATCCATAACTGAACCAAACTAGTTGGGATCCAAGCCCGCTTAGGCTAATCCCACTGTCTACAAGTAGGGGGTCAATTAAAACTGCGACAAAGCCTCGTATGTTTTCAAGTACGATTTCCCAATTTGTTTTAAGGGATGACAGACACTGTAACACCTCCAGACCCTGCTTTAAATAACTCTCTGAAATAGGAATTTCCTTTCAAAAACATGAAGGGCACAAATGACTTTTCAAATGGTAGGATCCATATGTTATTCTATATTTTCTATCCAAATAAACTTCTACTTTTAGAATTGGCAGTTGATTAAAGAAAAAAAAAAACACTCTCATTTTACAAGTAGTAGTTAAGAACTTAAGATCGTATGAAGTTTGAAGAGTGATTTAGAGCGACAAAATTTCGGATCAATCACATAAGTGAATTCTTTTTATGTTTAAATGCCCCATAGTTTACGAAAGGACATTTTTCAGGAATAAAAATAAATAAAGAGTGAATTAAAGATCCTCTTGTTTGACAATCCAATCAACCTAAAGTTGATATTTGCCTTGACATAAAATAAACGAGTTAAAAAATTTGCATGAAAAATAAAAAACAATAATTTTCTCCCAAAAGAATGCCTTATTCTCTTTACAATTCAAAAAGAACTTTTCAAAAAATTCTATCTAAATTTCCCATATTTTCAATATTTCTCTTTCTATCTCTCTCCACTTATTATCCTTATAATTTTTTAATTTTTTTTTCAAACATAGCAGAAACATATCTTCGGTAGTCTCTCCGTACTAAAAAAGGAGGAAGGAGGGGGCAAAACAAAAACAATCTTGAGGTCCACCTCATCTCATGTGCCAGCCTGTGAAATGGGCACAAATGGAGAGGTGCTTTTCCCCCCCCCCCCCCTCCTGACACACACCCCTCCCGACCCCACCCTCCCTCTTCCAAATATACCCCCAGCCTATCTATCCCATTTCTCCTTTATTTACTTAATAATATTTATATCTTTTTTCTCTTTTATTTATTAAATATTATTTAAATGTTCCGATTTACAATCCGGTTGAATCGGTGCAAAGATCTAGTTTTTTATCATTTTATCCTCGATGGCCATAATAAATTTTTGGTTCTAAGGCTTTTCAACGAGCATCCTAAGAGAGTCCTAAAACTAAATAAAGAGTCTTAGGGTGCTCATTGAAAGACCTTAGAGTCAAAAATTCATTACGAACATGTAGGATAAAATAATCAAAAAAATAACATTCGCACCGATTCAAACGAATTAAAAATTGGAACACTTATTTTTTTAACATAGTTTATATATTAAAAATATAGTTAAGAAATTAAGTGTTTTAATTTTCAATATGTTTAAACTGGTGCAAAGATCTTATTTTTTGATTATTTTATCTTAAATTGTCATAATGGATTTTTGGCTCTTAGGCCTTTCAATGGGCACTTATTTTGATTCTACAACTTTCGACATATTATTTCCGTCTCATGAACATTATGTTCAAAATTTCCTTTTTTTCCCTCCACCACATTTCGTTTGGATCCCTTCATATTAGAAGTGTCCGCTTAAATGAAAAAGTATTATTAATTCGTCTTGCTAAGAGGAATTTAAAATTTTAAAATTATGATTGGAACTCAAATTTTTTTGAAAAAACACAAAATAAAGCTTAGAAGACAGTTTAACAAACACGAAAGATTTGCAAATAGGAAATTGATAATGCCAAAACAATTATAGACAAGCAAAACAAAGTATTTTCTCCCAAACTAAAAAAGATAAGTATGGAGTGATTTTCTCCCGAGCCGTTCTACTAGCATTAAAATCAATTTTCTCTATCACACACACTTCGGGGTAGGTTTGAATTAAAAAGTAGGGAGTGATTTTTTTTCACCTTTATTCAAATTTTTTTGCATTTGTTAATTTTGCATCAAATTTTTGTGACTTATTGGTTCATTTCGACGAGAGTAACAAAAAAATTATAATTTTTTTATCGGAACCCAATTTTTTTTGAAAAAGGGAAAAAAATAAGTCAAAGAGATGTCTTTTTGACTTATTTTTGTCTTTTTTAAAAAAATATGAGTTTCGATCAAATTTTTTTACTTTTTTCGGTTCCTCTCATAGAGATGAACTAGTAAGTCAAAAAAGTGTGACGCACAACTACCAAATGCAAAAAAAATAAAATTGAATTAAGATGAAAAAAAATCACTCCCTACTTCTTAATTCAAACCTACCCGAAGTGTGTGTGTGATAGAGAGAATTGATTTTAATGCTAGTAGAACGGCTCGGGTGTGAGATGATTTGTGTTTTCACGAAAATGGAGAGAGAGACAATTTCTAGTTTAGCCAGGTTTTGTTTTTAGAGGAGTCACTGAAGATGAGTGTATAGCTCATATTGAACCCACTCTCAACCCATTTAAACTCATATAAATATGGGTTCATATAGGTTGAACCCATATAAACCCATTACACAATATGGGCGAATTGGGTTGGATTATAAGTGGACGGGTTTGGGCGGGTTCAAAAATATGGATTGGGATTACCACGTCTAGTTATAATTAAAGATAAGAAGATAAGAAGAAAAAAATCTGAAAAAGTGATTATAAATGAAGATAAGAAAATGAGAAGAAAATCTGAATGAGTAGTTATAATTGAAAATAAAAAAGAAAAATTATAATTTTAAACGTAAAAGATAAAATAATTTATAAATTAAATAAATTAAATATTAGTTTGGGGGGAGTGGGGGCGGGGTTGGGGTTTGACTGGGGTAACAGGGGAAAGGGAGGGGGACCGAGGGTAATAAGGGAAATTGGGCTGTGGGGTCGGGGGGGGTGGGTGTCAGAGGGGGGGGAATAGCAATTTGCGCACAAATGTGGGATTGAATGATGATGTTGGGGACCCAGAGGCCAATGGGGCTGACAAATTTTGCTCAAAAGTGAAGCTCTCGCAAATATTCAAGCACATCTAAGCCTATAAGAAGTATAAATCGATTTCCTTGAGCTAGACCAAGTTTAGCTTTGAGGGGAGGCCTTCCGAGGCCTATCCCAATCTTTTCTATAGGAATTGAAGGGAGGTTTGATTTGGACTGAAAACCCCTAAAATCAGTTGGGGTTTTGAGTTTAGGGGAGATTTGAGTGAGCTTTGTAAAGATTTGACGAGCTTTTGTTAGAGATTAATCTAAGGTGTAGGGCTGTAAACGAGTCAAAAACTTGAACTCGAGCCTTATGGAATTGAGCTTAGTCACTTGCTAATTGAACCTCTTTAATCGAGCCGAGCTTCCCTTAATAAGCCGAGTTTTTGTTGAACGAGCCGAGCTCTCGTCCACTAAACGAGCTGAAAACTCGAGCTCGAACATGGCTTGTTTACTAAACAACCTAACCCGACCTGACCTTTAACGAACAAAGCCGAGCCGAGCTCGCGAGCCGCTCGGTTCATTTACAGCCATACTAAGGTGCATGTTCATGTAAGTTGGTACGGAGATACGGAACACCCTGCATTACGAGGAATTTTTCGGTGCTGGGTGGGAATATCCTATGTGATATCCGCTCAGTACATCCGGATCATCCAATACACTTGTGGACGGCTCGGATTGAAACCCTCTCTCTCCCCTCACTCAAACACTTTCTCTCTCCAAATCCAAACTATCCAAAAATACAATGGACGGAATGGATGCGCCGAATAGACAGTTGGACACCACGGGATATGCACTCGGCACTGAAATTTTTTCCCTACATTACCAACAAAAAAAACCCTGAAGTCGAAACAAGGCCTTATTCGGATCATTGGGCTGCTAGTGGCCCGAACCAACGCTCGTTTGGTCCTATTGCAAGAACTCAAACAGCAACTCTCCTAGGTTTTTCAAAGACAAAAGAAAACAGCAAAAACCCCTCCCTCTCAGGAGCGAGAAACAAGTGGATAACGTCTCTCTCTCTCTCCTCCGAAGCAGTGATGTTAGCAAACCGTAGCTTCCATGGAGTCCCTCACCCTCCGCCCCCTCACTTCACCCGCTCCAACCGTTACACGCTCTCTCTCTCCTCCTCCTCCTCACCCCGCTCCAAAACGACTCTGCTCTTGCCTTCTTCCTTATCCATTGGACCGTTAAAAAGAAGAAGGTCTTCTCAGTTCTGTGTCCACGCGCAATCGGAATCGTCCGAATCGACGAGCAATGCGGCCGCTCAGTACACCCAGCCTTTCTCCGTCAAAATCCCGGTCGGCGATAGACACGTAAGTAATTCGTAGTGAAACATAGTGATTGAATTTATTAGGCTGTTCTTGTTCGGTGTAATTTTTATGCTACTCAGGCTAGGGCTGCAAATCAACCGAGCCCTTCGTGAACTATTAGAGCCTTGACTCGATAAAGGCTGGTTCTAGTCCTGAGCCTCAATTTTAGGCGCGCTGATAAATGAGCCGAGCCGAGCCGGAAGCATTGCTCCTTTACTTTATTACCTCTTTTGGCTCGTGTTTGAGTCCGCTAAAAACTTGGGAGGAGCTTGAACATTCTAAAGCTCATTTCGGCTCATTTGAAGCCCTAATATCTACTTTGAGATGTCCAAAGAATTCTTTTTTGTTTATTTATTGATTTATGTTGAAGGAAACAAGTTCCGAAAAAGGCTGGCTATTAGGTGAGCTGTTCAGGGCCCCCGGCTAAGTTTTTTATTTTTTAAGCACTTATTTCCATTCTCACAATACATGGCCTTTAATTAAAAAAAAACTTATTTTAGTTAGTGGAAGACACCCCGAGTACTTAATTAAAAAATGGAGAGGGGCTAAAAAAATAATTCCAATTTTAGCTAATCTGCTTGGGCTGTTCGAGGGGCTTTGGGGCTAGAATGGAGAAGGTAACCAAATGAGGCTTTTGGTGCTAAAATGACTTGACTGCACAAAATGACTTGTGCTGACGAGAGAGAGAGAGAGGAGAAGACTAGTCATGCTGTTATAATTGCAATAGCTGGAGCTGGGAAGTCACCCCCAAGGATTACCCAAAATTTCCTGTGCAAATATTTGATGTGGGAAATACCACACTGCAATGTGGGTCAGGTTGCTCCAATATTCCCACACAAGGTTCCCTAAATCTACGCTGGTGCTTGGTGGTCAGCCAATTACTAAGCGACTGGGCCCACACAGTGTGCACGCTGGTAGGCTTTACCATATATCGTTAAGTAACTAATGTGGGAATCCACTTTGAGGTTTAGCCAAGAGATGTTATTTGGGCTCATTGGTTCTGGTCATATATAGTGAAGATTCCTAGGGAAACTTCAATTGTAGGACCTAAGTCACAAGTTCGCCAAGTGGGCACGGGAGCGAGAGCACCAGAGCAATGTTCTAAAAGTCGCTCGGCGCTAGTTGGGCGGTCGGCCACCTTTGAGCGATTAATCGGATTAATCGGTGCATATTAATTAGTAATCGGTGATTAATCGTTAGCAATGTTCTTAAACAAGGAATTAATCGGCGATTAATCACCGATTAATAGCTGGCGGGGCCTATCCGATTAGGTCCGATTAACGATTAATCGCCGATTACTAATTCATATGCACCGATTAATTGCCGATTAATCGCTCGAAGGTGGCCGACCGCCCGACTAGCGCCGAGCGACTTTTAGAACATTGATCGTTAGTCGGGTCTAATCAAATAGTCCCCGCCATTGATCAATTGGCAATTAATCGCCGATTAATTCCATGTTTTAGAACACTGCACCAGAGCGTTAAAGAATGCTCCAAGGCCTCGTTTGATTCGGTTCAGGGTTTGTGTGTCCTACCTGACGGGCCCGACCCGACCATGTTATATACGTACACATATATATAGATATCTAGATATCGGGCCGGTTCCGGGGACACAAAAAAAGACACTTCATCTCAGCCTTTAAAATGGAGGACTGAGATTAAAAAACATAAATGGCCCTCGCTCTCTTCCCCCTATCAATCTCATGGGATCATGTCTCCTCTCTCTCTCTCTCTATCGGCCAACTGCCCCCCTCCCTACGCCGGTGACCTCATCTCCAGAGGCCCTCATCTCTGGTGACCCAATCTCCTTCTGTATCTCTCCCCCTCTCCATCTAACTTGTATAAGTAAATGGGTCAAAGATTTGTTGGAGCTGGGTTTCTTGGAATTGTGCCATAAATGAAGACTACGGCCGATTTCATGGCCATCGGAGGGGGAAAACAGCCATATTTGGCATTGGGTTTCTTGGAATTGAAAAAAAACTAAAAAAAAACAGACCCAAAATTTCCTTGGCCAATCATTCTCCCTCTCAATGGTTTAGGGTTTTTGGGATACTCAATGATTCCTTGATTATGGACATACAACTGATTATAAAAAAAAAAAAAATACATCCAGGATAAATCCATGCGATTATAGGACGAGTAGCTAGCATTCTTTGGTAGAAGAATTAACAATCAATATATATAATTAATATAAACAGTTGGTTTGGGTGGATTATTTTGGGTTAGGAGGCCTAGTATTAGCTACAGATTTGAAACCATGGAAGCAATCAGTTCTTCTAGCACATAGAGAGAGAGAGAGAGAGAGAGAGAGAGAGAGAGAGGAGTACGCGTTGCAAGACATGGGTTCGCCGGAGGAGACCCTCGCTGGCGGTGGATGTGCTGCGATGAAAGGGGACGTTGTGGGAGAAGGAGAGGGAGATTGGGTGAGGATGATATGTATGTGGGGTTTTGTAACATGTGAACTTTTAATCTCAACCATTGATTTCAATGGCTGAGATGGAGTGTCTTTTTTTGTGTTTTTGTTTGTGTCCTCGGAACTGGCCCGTATAGATATATATACACCTCTTCATCTTCTTGTTCCAGACTTCCGCCACAACCAAAACCCTAGAGAGTACAGCTGCCCTAGCACTCCTGTTTGTCTAGATGTGGAAAAAATGGAGACCCACAGTGAGCCTCCGCCGCACTGTCCACCGTCTCTCTCTCTAAGACCATCCACTATCTCTCTCTCAGACCGTCCACTGTCTCTCTCTTTCTCCTTCCTCACCCATCTTCACAGAGACCACAACCTCGCCGGTAAAAAATAACCACAACAAGCAATGCCGGAAGATCTGTCGTCGTCGTCTTCTTTTTCTTCGGTCGAAACCAACCCGACCAACAAACCGATGATGTCAGATTGGTCGAGTTGAACGCCGTAGTCAGTCAGCCAACTGGTGTAACTTTTGCAACCTGATCTGGTTGGGTTGGGTGGCGGGTCCACGCCAAACCCGACCCGACCTCACCCCTAATAGCATTAGTAAGCATTGGCCTTAGGTTTGGAGCACACTTT
Organism: Rhododendron ovatum; assembly: GCA_019656835.1. Lineage (NCBI taxonomy): Eukaryota > Viridiplantae > Streptophyta > Magnoliopsida > Ericales > Ericaceae > Rhododendron > Rhododendron ovatum. The sequence continues at coordinate 8,824,132 of CM033791.1, forward strand.
TATCTACTAAGTTATTCGTACGGGAAAATTAGTATCTCAATATTGTTGGGGGTGAAAATATTTTCCTTTTCAATGTCGTAATTTTATAACTTATTAGTTGAAACTAGTGCGGTGTGTAGTCCAGTTCTGGTATTAAAGTGTCATTTTATGTGCGTCAGGTGAGTGTTGGCCACTTGTATCAGTGAGTGGTGGCTTGAACTTAGCCACTTGGAGCACCGGTAATGGATATACTCTAAAATCCTTGGGGACAGAGGAGTGATTCACGCACTAGTAAAAATGGGTTTGCAACAGTTTGAGTGTGTGTTCCTTACCCCTACCCATGAATTATGTGACTTATTGTAGGACTCAAACCACAATCCAACATTGACCGAGTTGTTGCCCTTAAGACACTGTCTTTGCCTGGCTTAGATTTAGGATATGTTGTAAATTTCATTGGAGCATTTACTTTTGTATCTTTTATGGAACAAAGCTTAGGATCAATGGGTAAATGGTATGCAGTGGCTTAGTTTGATTTGCTAACCTTCTGTGCGTTGTTTAATTTTTGTATATGAGGAATTGATAAAAGTGCCAGGAAGGTTGTAAGCATGGAAAGCTTACTAGATTGCACAATTCACCAACGAAACAAATGCTGAAAGTACGATCTGCTCGTTTATAATATTGGGCGTTTGGTTAAGTTTTTCCTTCCTTTCTCACTTGCTCGATGATGCCTGATTCACCCCGTCTATTTCCATAGAGCTGAACCTAAGAATCACGGACATGTATGGCTCACGAATCTTATCCCAGCCATGTCGGACACGGAGTTGGACACGCTTCGACACGTTCCCGACACGTGAATAGGTGACCCAATATCTGAATATATTTTCTGCGTCGGATATGTTTTGCATGCCACGGGACACGTTTTGGGTCAAAAAAACTGTGATATATACAAAATATATACACAAAAGGCATTCTCTTCTGTGAGAGAGAGAGAGAGAGGAGTTTTGCAAACTGATAATATATAACTTCTAGAGAGAGAGAGAGAGAGAGGTTTTGCAAACTGATAATATATAACTTCTAATAACTACACTTTAACGTCTGGAAAATTTTCAGTATCACTTTTCCTTTAACGGTCAAGCATTTAAAGATATTTTATATGCATATTTTTATATAATCTATTAGGGCTGTCCATGGATCTAACCCGCCCAACCGCCCGCCCTGAAAACAGAGGCAATGGACGGATCTGATCGGGTGTATCGATTGGATTCGGGTCCAAAATCAGGAATTTTTTCTTCTGTCGGTCTGGTGTACTGGATTACTTTTCAGATTACCCGACCCGATCGACGTATTTAGTATAAAAGGGAAAAAAAATCTAATTTTGACCTTCATTCACTTCTTCAATTCTTCTCCTTCGCTGACCTACTCCTCCCAGTCCAGTTCTCCTTCTCCTCGCAAATGCCCGCCACCACACCTCCACCAGTTTCCCCATCACTCCTCCGCCGGCTGCAGCGGCGTCTCCCCCTTGTCCTCGACAACGTTTTCGTCGCAGTCGTCCCTAGCTGTCTAAAAGGAGAAGAACGAAGGTTTGTAGATCTGTAGAAGAACGAAGGTGTGTAGAAGAACTAAGGCTTTTAGAAGGAGAAGTAGAAGAACAAAGGTTTGCAGTTCCTCGTCCTCTAGGCCAATGTAATTTTTGAATCAAAAATTTGATTTTCCAAAAAAAGAGTTTGTAGATCTGTGGTTGTTGTTGTTGACTTTTTTTGATGGTGTAACTGTAACTGAAATTTTTGGCCCATGAACTTTGAATCTTGTTGAGTTGATGTTGTTCGATCTCTCCCCTAACATTTGTGTATGGGTTATTCGATCTCTGATCTCTCTCCAACATTTTTGTATGTACGTCGGGTTTTTTTTAAATCCGATGACCAGAGCGAACCCAACGACTCCAACCCGACCATGTTTCGGTCGGAGCCCGACCAGTGATTCGGTCGGTCTCGGGTGGACATTTCGGCAATCCGACTAAAGTCGGGTCTGGTCCAACCCGAACCCGACCAAATCCGACCCGTGGACAGCCCTATAATCTATATACACTCCTTAGGCTCTCCAAACCTTATGAGCTTCTAGGTGCCTTTGCTTCCCTGCACCCGTTTCCACTCCCGCACCCGCTTCGTGCTACTAAGTTATGTACTGTATTTATGAAAATAAAACTGTTATTTCTTTACATAATATTTGACTTTTATGTGTGTGTGTGTGTTTATTTATTTATGTGCAACGTACGAAATACCTCACTGTGGTTTGGCCCTTAGGGAGATGACCTCCCTAGCATTTGGGAATGACCCCCTTTGGGAGATGACCTCCCTAGCATTTGGAAATGACCAACTTGCCTCCTTGTGGTCTGGGAGTGAAGTGCTTCCGTCACATTTTCCATCCAATTTGTTGGATCGGAAGGTGTGAAACACACGCTCATTATGAGACTGAAAATGGAAAAAGAACTTAAATAAGTATAGATTCCAAGTTAAGAAGACTACAATACCCTTCATCTTTTTAACACTAGCTTTCTTACCTGACAACACCACCCTCTCCTGTCTCCACCCATTAATTAGATTTGGAAGTCTCTGTTGTGAGAGAGTAGGAAAAGTGTATAGGGTGTTATATAACCCTAACACATAACAATCTTATTTATATAGATGACAACCATATTGAATAAGTAAACTAAGCAATGTAGGACTACTACTAATACTATATTCTAACACTCCCCGCAAGCTAGAGACTCTCTAGCTTGTTACATATCAACCAACGAAACAATTACCTCAACTACTAACAGCAATAACGAAAAACAACTAACTTGTTAAAAACAATGGAACAACTTTCAATAGCAACGACCTACGAACGACTTCAACGATTTCAATGAACGAAACGACTTCAACAACTTCAACGACTAACCAACTTCATTGATTTCAATGACTTCAACGAAATTATTTCAACGACCAATTAATCAACGAACGAATTCAACGACCAACGAATAAACGAACGAATTCAACGACCAACGAATGATTTCAACGACCAACAAATCAACGAATGAATTCAACGACCAATGACCAACAAACGATTTCAACGACCAATGAATCAACGAACAAATTCAACGACCAACAAAATCATTTTCAACTACCAACTTCAACGACCAATAACCAACTTCAATTACCAACCAACAACCACCAACTTCAACAAAATAGATGACAAAACAAGATATGTTACCATGCTCACCAAAAGCATGGCCAAAAACCCGACTAGGAAACCCAAAATTATGACCATGTCCACAATTGAATGAAGAACCAATAGCAACAGAAACAGCGGAAGCAGAATCAGATTTCATTGCAAATATGTCACCATGTAATAAGAGGCAACCAACTAATACATACAGATTATTTCGAACATAACCCAGTGGTGGTGTGATGATTTCGAATGCTCACTTAGGGAATTTCAGAGGTTGTCGGCACTTTGGGGATGGAGATCACGGAATTTCGAAGTGAAGGAGAGCTGTTTTGGAGACTTGGCTACTGTCGGCGAGGGTTGCCGTGACTGGGTTATGGCCGACGAGTACAGTTAAGGCGCCGATGAGGCTATTCAGGTGCCGACGAGTACAGTTTAGGGACTGGGTAATCGATTTTGAGGGATTTCGGCCATGATCTAGAGTTTTTGAAGGTCAGAAACTTCAATTAGGGCTTTGGTTATGGAGTTCGAACATCAAAAGCTTCTATCATGGGTTTCAAGGGTTGGGGTTTCTGGATTTATGGGATTTGTGGCTTCGATTTAGGGTTTCAGTGGCTGTTTGTGGTTGATAGTGGCTGACAAAGAAGTGGGTGATGCAGAAAAGAGATCGTGTGAGGGTTTAGGGTTTCGGTGGCTGTTTGTATAGGTGGATGGTGAACCCGCTCTGATACCACGTTGTGAGAGAAAGAAGGAAAAGTGTATAGGGTGTTAAATAACGCTAACACTAGGGGTGAACATGGATTGGATTGGTCCGATTTAATAGTAAACCAAGAACCAAACCATTACCTACGGATTAAGAATTTGGAGAACCAAATCAACCCATAAAATTCATATAACCAAACCAATCCAAACCATTAAAATGCAGTTCGGTTTCAGTTTTGAACCACGGTTCGCTTGAAGTTGAGATATCATCCCCATAAACTATTTGAAGTACTTAAAATTGAATACCAAAACTTATATTATTAAAAGTTTAAAACTAGCTAGTTTTTATTCACTAACATCAACTAACAAAATAAGAGTAGAATACAAGTAATTAGAGAAGGAATAGAGCCATGGAATAGAGCATTAGATTATAAATTTAGTAACCGAGCGAAAAGAGTGAGAAATCAATTAACTTAGTCGAACCTATGTTTAGTGTATTGAAATTATTGGAATAGGTTATCGCATATAGAAGTTTAGGGAATTAATTTGAAAGTAAAATAATAGGGTGGTGGAATAGAGAATTAGATTAGAAAAATAATTTTATTTAATGTATCTAAACATATTATAGTATAAGTGTGTGTTATACGGTTCGGATCGGTTTGAAACCAAAACATAAACGTAAATCCACTGACCAAACCATTTAACACGGTTTCTAGATTTTTAAAATCATAACCAAACCACATCACTAAAAAACCAAACCAAACCAAACCAAACTAGTTGGTTTGGATTTCTTTGGACCGGATTCACGGTTTGATGGTTATTTTGCTCACCCCTATCTAACACATAACAATCTTATTTATATAGATGACTCACATATTGAATAAGTAAACTAAGCAATGTGAGACGACTACTAATACTATATTCTAGCAGTCTCCTCCTCCACCTCCCATGCTCTGTTTCTCAAACCCCTCCGTCTGTCGGCTTACACCACCGCCATCGTCCTTCTTACTGTTCTCCTCTCCTTACATTCAACTGTCCAAACGCCAATTACATCAACATCACTTGTAGAAGAAATAATTGGCCAAGGAGACCCAAAATCTGAACATTTTCCCACAATTTTCTCAATTGCCTCTTCACCACTATTTCGTTCGGCGATTGGAGTTTGTACGAGACTGGTAATTGGCCACCTAGCTTGGTTCGATGATGGGAATTCGAACAACGCTTAACACCGGTTCTCTGCGGTTTCTCCTCTCTCATTGATCCCACCAAAATACTCCCTTTCTGATTTCTCAGAAAAGTTCCAAAACGAGAAAATACAATTTCTCAAAACTCAAATTATGTTCTTTGACATGTGCTTCCAAGTCTTATTTGGTTTTGGGAGTTATTCTAATAAATTATTTAAGAAAATTTTAGAGGAAGTTTGGGGAAATGGAAATGATAAACTTTCGGCGGTATGCGTGTTCTTGCTGTTGATGAACTTTTTTTCTTGGAGGAAAATTGATGATCTGCAAGTATCGGGGGTTAGATTTTGAAACAGTCATGTTTTTAGTTGAATTTTGATTATAAGTTCATTATTTTTTTGAAAATTATTATAAGTTCAATTGATGAAACCCTTTCTCAGGAAAACGAGATGGGTGGGACGTTTTTTTTTTTTTTTCCCCTAGAGAAAAGAAGTTAAAAAAACAAATAAATTAAAAAATTATGCCGAAATAAGGGATAAGTTATTAATATGTGGCTTTAACTCTAATTGGGGATTTAAGAATGTACGAGTATATAAACGCATATAGACTGGAGGACAAATAGGAGAATAAAAACCAAGAAAAAATGGGATACTGGGATAATTTTTTACCTATAGTTAACGGAGTTAACAGTAGAACTTTACTCCAAAACTATGAGGCAAGTTGGTCATTTCCAAATGATAGGGTGGTGATCTGCCAAAGGGCCAAACCACAAGGAGGTAATTCGTACTTTGCCTTATATTTGATTGTTCTCATACATAATGTGTCCCCCAACGTGTCAGTGTCCTAGTTTTTGGGAAAATCACGTGTCCGCATATCCTATATCCTCCTTGTGTGGTGTCTGTGTCTCATGTCCGTATCCGTGCTTCTTAGAGCTGAATTGCAAAACTAACAACAGGTTAGTGTTGTCCCGCCGTGCTCCAACCGAAGGGTACTCGTAAGTTTGTCTCAGTGTATCTTTCTAGGGTTATAGTGTACCTTTCATAGAGAGATTGTCCTTGGGCTCCCATGACGTCCCTCAACCATTTTTCCAAACAACATCATGCATGACGATTTCCATATGACATGTAGGCAGATACCACGTGGCTAAGCCATGCCACTCAGTGCCCACTTGGCACCCATCTATCCCAGTTGTTCTGCCAGGTTATACTTAATCCATCTGGCCGGTTCTTATGCTGACTGCACGGGTTGTACACTTGTTCTTGGATTGTCCAACCCATACCAGTTGGTCTGCCTTTCGACTAGTTGGCCCCAACCATATTTGATACGATCCACTGTTACAATAATTCACTTTGCTCGAAAGTTGAATATGGGATATGGGGAACTTTTCCTTCAAGATGTATTGCATTTGTTCCAAACATGTCCTCAAGTTTCACAAATTTGTTTCCTTGTAGATTACTGGTGCATTTACAGCCATTTCGTTGATACTTTCACAAAACAATAACACTGCATTTTGCCTCCATTGCCTTTTACAGATATTGGTTGAGACAGGTGACATGGGGAGACAAGCTAGTGCTGCTGTTAGAGTAACAGATGGAGAAACTGTATGCTCTCTCTCTCTCTCTCTCTCTCTAAAGCATTTATACTGATTATATGCTTTGTTCTTTTACGAGTTTTCAGGAAAAAATTTACTCTTTGCACGGTTCTCAATAAGTTTTTTTTTTTTTTTTCTCTCTCTCTCTCTCTCCACTCATTACCACTCATTACATCAAAAAAAAATCTCAAAACTCCTAACCAAACAAAGTGTTTGTCTGCAGGGCATATGCACTTATGTGTTTATAAGTTATGTCTCGTGTGTTTATTCAGTATTTTTGAAAGTCGAAACATGTTACCCTGACTAATGTAAAAGAACCATAAGAAGTTGGTGCAATTTACATAGTAGATCATATAATTTGCACAATAAGGGGCTTGTGTTCTACAGACGTGAAGCAATAATAGTGGTTTCGTCCTTTCAATATGTTTCTCCATGATGTACTAATCGGACTGTTCTTCAACGTTATGTCAGACAAATGTAGCTGACTATGTTTACACAAATATGCTTTTATAGGTGTTTCGTTAGGTGGAGTTTTTTTTCCCCCTCATTTTCTTGGTCATTTTGTATTAAAATTAAGCCACTGGGGTGCTAGAGAGATGTTTGCTCCATTGGGGTTACTTTACCAAATTTTCTAAGCATCTTTTCCTAGAAACCTTGAGACATAAAATTGAAGGGGAGTGATTTTTAGGAAAATGGGACATTTTTATCTAAATTAGAAACCAAATAGTTGAGATCTCCAAACTTGTCAGGGTTTGCAGAATTTATTTTGAGGAGGAAACCCTGTGTCGCCTTCCAACCTCTCTACCGTTACATTTCAAGAGAGTGGTTAGAGCTTATTTGCATGAAGTGGATGCAGGTGCAATGCGCGGGAGGGGGAGCGAGGGTTTTAGAATATTATACTGACAAATATTGGATTCAATGATGATAATTTGTTGGGTGGAATATTTTCTACAGTCGTAGTGCATATGAATAAAATATTGGAGTGTAGTGTCAATTACAGTTCTGATTTCCCACTTTTTAAATGCAAAGAAATATTATATAACGACGGGAGTACTAATTTAAATTTGATCTAACCTTTTGTGTTAATTGATGTATCTCTTGCTATCTCAGTTTCACAAGGCTTCTACATATGTTCTCTGGTTTCAGGCACTTTTCTTCTATTGTTTCACCATTCATATTTATGAGTGCTCCCATTCTAGTTGGAACTGTGACTCTATTTGCATGGGATAGCAGTAATAACTTGATTCTAGTTATGAAACGTGGAATTGCTTTTCTGAAGACTAATGGTCACTGCCAGTAGTCATGTCCCTAAAAACAGGGGTTAGAGTGAAGCTGCTGCTTCCTTTACCAGCTTCATTTATTTTCTTTAGATTTATAGAAGATTCAGGTTTTAGTGACAATATTGATTCCAGCGAGTGCTCTGCATTTCTTTGCTGTCTCAAGTTCTATGGCCAGATGTTATAGTCAAAACTTCATGTACTTCAGATTTTGTTCCCACGGTTTCGACCAGTTGCTTTATCATTCATTGTTGCTTGTGCTTTACAATAGCATCCCAGGGAAGCACCCGGCCGTGCCATACTAGTTATTAGCTTGCACCATGTCTTTAATGCTTGCTTGATGGCATTTTGAGTTTTAAGCTATTGGTACGCCTACAATGCTTCACCTTCAAAATGTTAATGGTTTCTTGTTTCTTCTCCTAGATTGTCTATACTACGGTTTGTTTGGATGATGTTCCAAGTGAGCCATCTGATTTTTTCCCTCTTTCTGTACATTACCAAGAGCGTTTTTCAGCAGCTGGTCGAACAAGGTATGGTCAACTGTTTATCACTTTTCTAGTATGGTACACTAGACTGTAAAGAAGGAAGCTTATCTTTGTTTGTTGGTCTGCATTTTTTCAGTGGGGGTTTCTTCAAACGAGAAGGACGGGCAAGAGATCATGAGGTACGAATCTCTCCTCATATGTAGAAATTAGTACTTGTTGGCAGCAGGTTATTTGTCCCATTTGGCTACTATTTCCCATTTGATAAATTTGGTCCTTCCCATTTCATGAGCCTCATGTTGACTAGCTTGTCAAGGTATAAACTTATTTTTTTGAGTCCCTCCATTTCATACAGTTTTTGTAAGGGTTATTTGTTTTTTAGTGGGGATGCTGAATTCACTGTCTTCCTGTTGGGGATGCTGGTCCAGTTGGATTGTTTGAGGTGACATGGTTTTACGCTGGGCCACATACGCATTTGATGCATGCCTTTTTTCTTGTATGGCTTTAGCAGCGCTTTTAATGATGCCTACTTGAACGTTAATTTTATGCTACAAGAGTGGCATCCGTTTTGAGCACTCAAAAGTTTAAACTGCATTCCCGGGGAGGGTTTTAATTACTTAGTATTTTGGTAATCCATTGTGATGTCTGCATTTTTATTTCTTCGGGAAATCTTTGGTGTTTTTCTTCTTTCCAGAGTAATCTGTTTTCCAGAGTTAAGATCAACAAGCATCAGATGGGTGAAGTCTTGTACCTTATATAAGTTCCCATGGGTGAAGTTTTGTACGCTCGATGCTTTTTTTACTCTCCACTCTATTTTTCCTTTAAGGGATTCATTTTTCTTGTTTTTTTTTTCCCACCAGCCAACATCGTTTATTTCACAAAGGAGAAGATGTACAAGTCTCTAGGGGGCTCTATTTGAGTCTGTTTCGGTACTTCGTGATAGTTGTCTTTGTTCTTGAAGATGATGGCTGAATAAGTGGCCATAGTGATCTCTCTCTCTCTTCTCCCTCCCATCTCTGAGGATCACATAATGAAATGCCCCCTCAAATGTGCTGTTTGTAATTCGATGTATCTCATATTCTTCTTTTCTGCTTGGATATTAGAAAAGATAAATTCTGTCCGTGTTTTTTATGCCTTAAATTTTGTCTGTACTATGTTGTGGATCCTAATGTGTTGCTTTCATCCTGAATTTAAATCCGTTAGCATGTATTATTTCCCATAAAATGAAAATTGAGATTTGTTAGTGACATGCTTAAGAGAGCTTAACCCCGCCTACATGGCTTACTAAATCTCTCTCTCTCTCTCTCTCTCTCTCTCTCTCTCTCTCTGTTTTTTTGTAGGTTCTTATTTGCAGATTGATTGATAGGCCTTTGCGTCCGACAATGCTTAAGGGCTTTTACCATGAGACTCAGATACTATCTTGGGTATATTCCTCATGCATTACTCGTGAAGTATCTCATTGCTTCTTCATACAGACATTGTGCCACTGCCTTTTAGCTTTTTACTCTTGCATCTTCATTGTTCTTCTTTGATTGGTTTCATTGTACAAATTTAATGATCATATAGACTTGGCTTGCATGTTGTGGTGTGTTAACTTAGACAATCAGTTTTGCTGGGATGAAGCTGTTAAAGCATCCAACTCAATACCAATTGGCAATGAGTGGAGAGGTGTCCAGGCTCTTATACTAGGTTTGGAGGTTATATTTAACCATTGTGGGGACAAGCTCTAACACTCTCCCGCACGTGCGACCCTTGACTTGCACGTGGTGAGGTAAACGAACAATTCAACACGTACACGACAATCAACTATCAACAACAAATAGGGGGAACCAACCATCAGCGACAAATAGTCTTGTCCAAAAGTCTCCGAAAACTTAGCTTTGATACCATGTCAAACAATCCAACTCAACCAATTGGCAATTAGTGGAGAGGCCGTACAGGCTCATATACTAGGTTTGGAGGTTATAACTAATGTGGGACAAGCTCTAACAAAAGCAATACATTCTTGAGAAGCCATTGTCTAGTCTGTTCAACATTTGATATGCATTATGTCGGCACTGATTTATTGAATTCGATTTTCTTTTAGATGGAGGCAAATCTGACCCTAGTGTTTGTTTCAGGAAAGTGTGATGAGAAAATTGGAACAGGCACTTGATTTTCTGTGGGTCATGTCTCAGTGGCTGTTGCAGCCTCTTCACATGCCTAGGCATAGAATGTGGTTGCTCCAAGGATTGATCTCATAGGATTAGATTTGGACCATTTAGTCTAGTGTCACCTTTGTGGAAACTGGTATTGAATTTAAGTATGAAGGTTCTCCAGGGAAGCCAAATCATCCCCCTCTTGAATAGGAATGCCTCAAAGAAATTGTCTTAATGCTATCCAATATTAGGGTTTGAGCTAACTTTTTTATGCCACTTTCTAGAAAGACCTTCACGAATGAGAATATTGGACCTTGGTGCGGTTATTGCACTGAAATAATTTTTTTATAAGAACATTGGGACCCCAAAAATAAAAGTGAATGCTTCTTTTATAAGACCAATCCCCATTCCTCAAAAAATGCAATTGATCTTCCTTGAGTGGAGGTGCTTGTGGCCTTTTTTCCCTGATATCTTTTATGAATTTGTCTAAAATGGAGCATTTCCAAGGAAAAAAAACAAACAAATTGGATCGCTATAAGACCCTTATTGAGACACAAAGGTCATAATGTTTGTATTCTTTTTTTCTGTTGGGGGTGGGGTTAAAGACACCCATCAAAGATAATCACGACTCCTTTCCTCCAATCTCTACCTGGGTAATCCTTCTTGTTTTCTTCTTTCCCTTTCGCTTCTCTGTGCAAGAAAACCCTGCTAGGTTCTGGGTTTCTGTTCACCACATGGACAGTCCTTTGTTTTCACCTCAAGATTAATTTGTGCTTACCATTTCCCTGCACTTTGGCGTTTGGCCTTAACTCCAATCTAAAGTACCTAAAAATATCTGCTAGCTCTACTGGTATTTGCTTATCTGAAAATCTTGGGAGCCCTCTTGGAAATCAGGCCAAATTTCACCACACCTGTACATCTCAACAAAATAAAACCTTAGTTCTGTACCTTCCAAGATTTTATAATCTGAACCTACCAAAAAGCTAATGGTTGGCAAAGTTATGTTAATTTTCTTGATCGGTATTACATCAGCCGGCCATTTTATATGTCTCTGCATCCTTTAAAAATGAAGCCTTCACTTATAGTTCTTAATTTTCCCAGTCCTTAATCCTTATAGATGGATCTTGTGCTACATGCTACATGCTACTTGGTGTTCCTTGTTAACTTTGTTCTAGTTTCTTCTTTCTTGAATGCTCCATCGACCAAGAGGTCATTGTGACCAATCAAGAGTTTAGCTGTTAAATGATGCACCCCATGATGCATACTTGTTTATTAACTCCAAGAAACAGTTAACTACACAATTGCCGTAGTGGAAAATTAAAATATTTAACTTTCCATCCACTGTTACGTATTAGATTTCAATTCTCTCACTTTCGCCGTCTCAAGCACTGCCGGTCTGTTCATACATTCATTCGAGTTTGTGGTTTTCTATTCATACACAATTAGTTGAAAGAAATTGCCGAGTCATATAACCAGAAAGCTTTTGGTTTTATATCAACTCGGAGCTGCAGAAAATGATTGTAGCTTTTGTAGTTCCTAATTGCAGGAAACTGTTTAAATTTAGATTTGGGATGACAACTTATCTAAGTGTGCTCTTCATTGAACTTCATTTGCGTACACCGTACATCATGCATGAGCTGCTTTCTCCTATGATTTTTATGCTCTTCAGTTGCATTATTATTATGTTAATCACTTTCTTTCTTGATTTATCATCTCCATAAAAATCACTGCCATATTAAAAGCTAAAGTATTTGGGAACTGGTGCCTCACCATAACTTGCAGGTTTTGAGCTACGATGGGTTGCACCCTCCTGATTCCTTGGCAGTGACTGCAGCTGGGATTGCAGTGTAAGTTTGGTAAATTTAGGCAAGAATACTGTTGGTGATAGAACTCGTTCAGTGTTAAACATTTGTTTTCAAATCCTAATTACTTGACTACAACAGAGCGCTTTCGGAACTGCCAAATTCGAAAACTATTGCAGGAGTTCGAATTGGTCTTGTTAATGATAAGTTCATTGTGAATCCAACAACAAAGGAGATGGAAGACTCGGAGTTGGATTTGTTGTTAGCTGGTACAGATAGTGCAATTTTGATGATAGAGGTCAGTAGTGCTTCACCCTTATTTTTTTGTCCATTTGATCTAATGGAGGTTGATCGGCAACTGTAAATACTTGTTTTGACATTCCTCAAAACATGGGTTGATTTATTGGTCGTAGAGATTTATCTAACTCAAGATCAAGGGAAAATATTTGGGGTTGAATCGAGGTGAATATTCTCAACGCCGTCTTGACTCTTGAGCGTATAAGCGGTAATCAAGTCATGCATCCTTGATCCTTCTTCATGACAATCACCTTTGGGCAGTTCTTTGTTTAGATCGTTACAGTTTGGACAGAATTAGAAGTTGGTAGTTGAAACTCAAAATAATGTAACTTCCACTTATGTAGTTTGTGCTGTTTAGTTGTATGCTTGTATGACATGTAAACGCTGTGACTTTTTTACGGTAGAAGTTGCAAGGAAATGATGCTATTAACTGGTTTTTTTTCTCATGAAAAGAACTCCAATATGGTTGTTTTGCCATTCATGGCTTAATGTGGTAAATCTGTTGTTGTTTTGTTTGTTTGATCAGTAGACTTTTGCCTTCTACATTTAAGTTTTATTTTTTATTTTCACCAAGTTCTCTTGTATCTGATGTTAGAAACCTTTTGGAAATTATAATGTTTTGTTTCTTACTTTTTGAAAGTTACTTCTGTTTAGTTTTTGTGTAAGGAGCTTATGTGTATTTTTATTCCACTAGTTTTTTGTTGGGATTAAGCTCAACTGTTTTTTACATTGCCTCTTGCCGCAAAAAGCTAAGATAAGGATGCAATCTACTGCATGTTACACAAAATGTTGGAAGCACCGCAGGACCAAACCATGTTACTCGGCCACATATCCAAGAGGATTTTGATCAACATTGGACAATGTTTCTGTTAATCCCATCTTTGTGGCATATTCATTATCTACCAGTACTTTTGAAAACATCTACCTATTTTCTGTGCCCGCAATATGCTGCACTGCCCATCGTGTAACTTGTCGTCCTTACCCCTGTTCTGGTTGTGCAATTACCAATCTCAGGTTACTTTTTTGAGTTGTGTCGATTGTCAAGTTCGGTTTTCTGCTCAGTTGAGTGGGTAACTTGAGCAGATATCCTCTTTCTCTTGGAAAATGAGTTGGGGTACTGGTATCCTTCTGAGGGTGGCTGTCTTTATTTTGATGCACAAACACTAAATAAAGTTCCCAGTATTAATAACTCAATCTGAAGAAACCAGGGGATGTAAATTGGCGTAGAGAGCGCTGGACTTTGATTTTGTCCTCAGTTAGGGTGGAGCTTAGTAGCAGGGAGGTCCTAAAATGGTGCGCCGCTCCTACCTTAGGAGGGCACTCCTGTGCTCCCAACTAAGGAGCTTGACGGGAGCCTACTCCCATTGAGATTGGATCACTCTCCTTGCGATTATGGGAGCTTTTGTATGAAGACTTAGAAGGCACATGTTTAAGGATGTAGGCGGTAGTTAAAAGGGCATCCCCCCACAAGGATATTGGGAGGTTAGCTTGTGCCATCATTGTTCTAACCGTATCCAATAAGGTCTGGTTCCTTCTTCCGCAACACCATTCTGTTGCGGTGTTCCAGGAATTGATAATTGTCTGCGTATCCCCTTACTCTCACATAATCCTTGAAATTGATGAGACAAATATTTGTGACCCCAATAAGGGTTTTTAAAGTCGTTTCTTTCTGATTCTGAACCTCTGTTAAAAAATGTTTGGGGCAATCCATTGCTTCAAAGCGATGGTAGATTAGATAAACATGACTGAAGCGTGAATAGTCATCAATAAATGTGAGAAAGTAAGAGGCACCATGGCGTGCCTTCACATTCATAGGTCCACTTATGTCAGAGTGAACTAGCTCCATCATCAATTAACAATTCCTCTATTTGTCTTACATGCAAACATGTATATAAAGACACAAGGGTTGGCTAGATGGAATTTTTGTATCTTTCAGATGAATGCCCAACTATGTGCTCAGAGTTAAGATCTTAAGGGATCGTTCTAAAAGACTTCTCGGTTTGTCCCTGGAGACTTACATTAAGAAGGTCTTAGAACAATTCGGATGCACAAGTCAAAACCCAGTGACACTCCTATCGAGAAATGCAGTTTTCACATCCATTTGGAATAACTCCAATTCTAAATGTGCAACAATAGTTAGAATGAGGCGAATAGAGACAAACCTCACCACTGGCTAGAATATCTCTTGATAGTCTATACCCTCCTCTTTGGTATAACCTTTTGCCACGAGATGGGCCTTACAATTGTCAATTGATCCATCAGCCTTGCGCTTAATTTTTAAGATCCATTTATAACCTTTTGCCACGAGATGGGCCTTACAATTGTCAATTGATCCATCAGCCTTGCGCTTAATTTTTAAGATCCATTTATTTCCAATGGTCTTGCGCCCCGGCAGACCAACTCCCAAACTAGGTTACTGTCCATGGAATTCATCTCATCTTTCATAGTAGCTAGCCATTCAGCAGACTTAGGTGAAGTTAATGCTTCCTTATAAAAAGTTGGTTCATTGATTTCATCAAGGTCTAATGGAGCACACATAAAAGTGTTCCCCTCAATCTCAAAATGTCAATGATGAATTATTCTACATTCACTTTACGCAATTGAGATCCTTGAGAGTCTGATTCTGGTGGTGCCAATGTTCTCAAAGTCACTAGGCGGGCGGGTGGCCACCTTCGAGCTTCGAGGCCTAGTAATCAGTGATTAATCAGCGGATAGCAATTAGTAATCGGCGATTAATCAGCGCACAACAATTAGTTGGATATAGACGAATAGGCCCCGCCAGCGATTAATCGCTGATTAATTCCAATTTTTAGAACACTAGGTGGTGCACTCCCATTGGCAGGAAAAGTAGGGATTTATCACTTGGCTTTACTAATCGGTCTTTGATGAACAAATATATATCTAGCCCAACCTTGGGAGTTTCTATATTCCCCTGCCTCTGCCCTTCCCTTGCTCCTGCTCCCGCTCCATGCAATTAAGTGGTGGAGTGTGTATTCTCATTTGGAGTGGTGGAGCTAGAGTCAAAAAAAGGGGAGGAAGGTGTAGCTTTTCATTCCATTATTAATCTTGTGAATTGTTGAACATCTAGCCATCTAGGGTAACAAGAATCACTCAAGTTTTGGTGCTATAGAGATTGCATTATTTTGGCTTAACATACACTCATAAGCCTTTTGTATAGTTGGAAATTGGGAGTTACTAACCCTACTCTTGACCATATATTTTATTTTATGGGGCTTTACTATTCAGATGGAGTTAGTAGTGTGTTTCTTCCTTATACCTGTGTTGTTAAAATTTGTATTTATTCCAGCTCATTAGTAGTCTCTATACTGTCTTTTGTTGAAATATGTATATATTCCAAAAAGTTTTGCTCATTAGTAGTCTCTAGCATCTCACTGATCGAAATGAACTCATATATGGCAGGGCTATTGTAATTTCCTCCCTGAAGAAAAGTTGCTGCAAGCGGTAGAAATTGGGCAGGTTGTTTATCTAAGTATGTTGTCTATTTACCATTGCAGGTTGTTTTTATTTGGAGCCAAGTGATGTAGGTTTTTTTTTGTTTTCTTATTCATCTGGATTCTTAAATTGCTTGACAATGCATGTCTTTTGAACCCTTAGAATTTTGTTCATGCAAATTAAACAAGTACACTCCCAGTAACATTTGGCTGATCTCTTGTTTACCTGTACTCGGTGTGCAGCTTATTCTGAACTCGAGTATAAGCGAAAAAAATGCGCGGCGAGGTGCGTGCCTTAATGAAGCTACCCACTTTGGCAAAAATAGTAGAATATACTTCATCAAGTGACCAATCCACCCAATAACATCAAATGTGACATCAGTAACATCGTTAAAATCAACTTATATCCTAAGACGAGTACTGTACTTTGCTGTGTGCTAGGCATGGGGAAGGTTGTGGTGAGTGGTCCTCGCTGGAGACATGATTGCCGCATGGGTGGGTGGGTCAAGGTATTAGGAGAGGATGTGGTGAGTTTTCTAGACCTATTAGTATGAAGGTGGGGGTAGGGAGGAGGGTGAAATTGTGGGAGCATATTTGATGCGGAGATGTTAGGTTGTGAGAAGGCTTATCCTTCTATATTTCAATTGGCAGTGGATTGGGGAGGCAGCGGTGGTAAACTAGCTCAAATTGGAAGGGAATATGGTGTGGTGGGATATCTCAAATTTTCCTATGATTTTATTTATGACCTACAGGAAACAGAATAAAAGGATAAATTTGTTAAGATATGCACTCTCACCAACTAATTAACATTTTTTTCATTGGTTTTGACAAAGTATCTTGTAGTAAGAGTTTTTGTGTTTTCCAAGTGCTTCTGGCTGCCAAAGGTTCCTTTCAGATCCCCAAGTCACTGTTTGACCTGAGAGGCGGAGACCACCCTAGGAATTTCCGTTTGTTGGTCTCTTGTTAATTAATTTTTCGTCACTTTACTTGGATTTATGATTATATATCTTCCCTTTCTGAATTGGAGAATGATGGATCTGTTCGGTGTGCTTTGCATGTTTTATGATATGTTTCATGTGCATGCACGTGAATAAAACATCCCTCTAAAGATATTCTTCTACAGTGATACTTTTTTGTTGCACACTAAACGCTAAATAAGCGGATTTCATTGGGAAAAAAAAAAACATTTCGTAAAGATCTTGCTGTGAAGTTTATTTCATGAAAATGAATTGGTCAATCATTTTATCAATTTCCTCCTTTGAAGGAAAAATACTAATGACTGCATACAATTCTTTGGAATTTATGTCATTTCCTGCATTTTTTCATTCATCTCTAAGTGTTAGGACTTCAAATTCTGAAGAATTGTATACTCCAAATCATAAAAGAATTCCACTAATGAGAATTATGACTGGCTCTACAAGAGGTGAAAGCACTTTGTTGTTCCTGGCTTTCTATTTTGATCTGAAATAACTGCAATATTCATGAAAAAATGCCAACAAACCTACATAGATGTGTTATCTTTTGTCTTTCAACAATCACCAGGATGTGGTACGAGGTATATGCACTGAGGTGGAGTCATTGGTAAAGAGGTGTGGGAAACCAAAAATGCTTGATGCAATAAAATTGCCACCTCCTGAGCTATATAGGCATGTTGAGGTATGTTTCTGCCTTCCCTTACGTTGGAACATATTAGCAAATCTTTGTTTTTGCTTTAATTTCTTGAAAATTCAATCAGTTGGATGTACTTTTGGATTGCATTTGTTGTGGATGAATTTACTACATATGTGGGATGAGGTTTCATGGTGTGTATTGTGTGTCGTTTGCAGATGATATTGTCTTAGTGGATGAAACTAAGGGACGTGTTAATGCTAAATTAGATTAAAAATTAAGTAATTATGGAAGCACTAGCAAAAATGAACTAAAGATTCAAAATCATGAGATACCTAAAAGTGAAAGTTTTTGGTTATTCACAATTCACCATGATAGCGAGATTACAGATGATGTTCACCGTCTCCCTTTTGGAAAGAAAACCCCCCTTTGAATGTCCCAAGGACTAGAAGATAGTGGGTATGTAAAGTTGCTGGTGTGGTACCTAACTGGGCAATTGGGGCAGTTGTCTTTCACTGTGGGCCATGATCAATGGTTCATCCCTGTGCTGGTTAGATGTGCTCAATGCTTGGTTCCTCCTCCTAGGTAGTCAACCTTAGCTTGGATTCCGCTTGAGCAGGCAATAGATCCTGTGTTTGAACCTTCCCCCTGATAATTAAAATATATGCACGATTTAACCTGCTTATGGTGGAGAGTCTCGCTACACGCGAGGTGGCATGTTGAAAATACGCAAGTTACCCCTTTCTTTAACAGCTTTTAGAGGAGTTGATAGTTAACAATCTAATGGAGACCTATAATCATCCTTTTAATAACCCTTTTAATAACGAGCTCTTTACAATGGTTCTCAATATGCAGGAAATTGCTGGTGATGAGTTGGTCAAAGTGCTTCAAATTAAGAAGAAAATACCAAGAAGAAAGGCACTTTCATCCTTGGAAGAGAAGGTTTTGAGTATACTTACAGAAATAGGTTATGTGAGTAAGGATGAGGCTTTTGGTGCGAGTGAGAGAATACCAGACTTGCTTGATGATGAGGACGAGGATGAGGAAGTTGTCGTGGATGGTGAAGTCGATGAAGGTGATGTTCACATAAAGCCAGTTACACGAAAACCTACTCCCTTGGTAAATTTTAACTTTTTATCATCACACAATTGCACTATAAGTTGTCTCGTCTCCTTATTTTGAGGAGTTCATGTTTGTGAATCTTTTTGGTACATGAGTTTATTTGTCTTGGCTTGATTATTTGATTTCAAGTGTTTAGATTATAAGTGTTAAAGCATCCAACTCATGACCAATTGGCAATGAGTAGAGAGCCCGCCCAGGCTCATATACTAGTTTTGGAGGAAATAATTAACCGATGTGGGACAAACTCCAACACTCCCCCGTACGTGCGACCCCCGACTCAAACGTGTAGAGGTAAACAAACAATCCATAAACATGGATCACAACAAACAATAGTGCACTTATGGCACAAACAAAGGGGAACAAATTCTCCGAAACCCCAGTTCTGATACCATTTTAAAGCATCCAACTCAAGACCAATTGGCAATAAGTGGAGAGACCACCGAGGATGATATACTAGTTTTGGAGTAGATAATTAATTGATGTGGGACAAACTCCCAACATTAAGGTATCCAAGGAAGTATTTAACTGGAAAAGTAGTTGCAAAATTCTTTGTTTCCTTTTCCCTCGTAAATGTGCAGTCATTCACGACTTCCCACGAAAGTATTAGAGTATTAGACACTTGTGCCATTAAATTATTTCACAACATTTCCGTTGTTAGTAGGGTGCAAGTCTGGCTATTGTAGCTTCTTTCAACTCCTTTTTGAGGGAATTGGGTGGGCATGGGGGGTTCACTTGGGTGTGAGAAGAGAATGTATCTCATTTGTGACATTTGTGTGACTCCTTTAACATGATGTCATGATCTATCAGTCTTCAACTTGTGTTGTAGTAGCAAAAGAAAAATTAGTTGTGATCATTGCAATTTTGGTTGAAAAAAAAAAAAACAAGAATCATTGCAATTAAATTTAACATCCTGACTCCTGAGGCAGGCGATGGGGCAGTGTCTTGGCTTCCAATCATACCAAGAAAAGGCTAATGGTCACTAATTCAAAGTAGAGTTGGGTGAAACAATTACCATTTGAAGTTCATAAATTGATGAAAAGTTTTCATTCTAAACTTCCTTTGTTTATTATTGGAGCTGTAGACTCAATTTGGTAAATGAAGACATTTATTGAGTAAATAGGCCAAAATTGTTTTCTGGAGGCAGCCCAACTTACTGAAATAGTTCCTATGCCATATTCCTTAAAGCACAAAATAATTCATTTTGTAAGGAAATTACTATGATATTCATCATACACATGGGCATGCAGTCCTGGATTGGAAAATATTTGGTTGTGGCTGCCTCTTACTGATGAAGGGCTTAGATACAGGAGCAAGTTACTTGCATTGGCTACACAAATACTTTCTAGGGCCGTATAGCTCTATTGAAGCCCACATCTTCTATTAGGTCTCTAGCACCACTTTCTCGTTACCAACCTGTCCTCTTTCTTTAAAGCCTTTACGTTCATTAATCTGCTGACCGAAATACGAGTTTCAATTCAAGTATTTCTATGGGTAGAAAGAAGGTCATTAGTTGTAGTATGTTGGAAAAAGCTCCAGTGAGTTTTCTTTTCGCTTTAGTTGTCAAAACCCAGATTCAAGAAACCATTTACAGTACTGAATGATTGCAGTCTTTCCAGATTTTGACAACCTTGACAAATATGCTCCTGTCATTGGAATTCTTTAGTTGAACTTATGCTATAGTTCACTTTTCCTTCTAGGCTCTATGCTAAGTTTAGACCATGGTGGGAATGTGGACCACAAGTCATCTAATGCAGTTATTTTTGCGTATAAGTAAAAAATGTTTTAATTTCGATTTCACCAATGGCCGGTCTTTAACAGTATCTGGGGTTCTTCGCAGAGTGATTAAACATTCGTGCACACAGATATATTGTTAGCTGTTTTTTGTTTTCTGGACAAAACTTGGTCGAATCACATATCGTCCATCTATATTCATGTGTATACATTTCCAAATGATTGGTTGGTTTATGGATAAGCTTCGTATTGTTGATCTGCCAGACAGTTTGTTCCAATTGGGTTGAGTAAATATTTTTCTATAATTTTGTGTTTCTGATTTGATGACCTAATGGATTGTGGTTTGCATTCTCAGCTATCTCATTGGTGATATGATTTAGAAATCACGAGTCTGACGCTTTAACACCTCGCTTATTTTCCTACTCCAGCTATTCTCCGAGGTTGACGTGAAACTGGTGTTCAAAGATGTTACATCCAAATTCCTTCGCAAACGTATTGTGGAGGTATGGAAGCTTCAATTCTCAGTTATTTACCATACAAAAATGCTTGCTTCTTGACTTTTTAAACATCACAGTTAACACGTCCAAGTTTTCTCATATTATATGAAATTTAATAGGAAAGTTCCCCTACTAATGCCATGATAAGGTTTTAAGCCTATTGGGTTGAATTTTATAATGATGGAGTGTTGTGCATATGGGTTCCACATTTCTGAACGGTTAGTCATTGTTTGCCAAGTTAGGTGTTTCAGATAGGGTTTTCCAAAACTAATTGTATTGTTAAAGATTTGGGTGCTAAAAGAAAATTGATATCCAAACTATCTCTCTGTTTTATGTTTACTGGGTTACTGTATATTGGTATTCATTGTTTACGACTGTGTTGATATTCTTCCACAGATATCTGGGCCATAAAAATTACATTAAAATACTGGTGGCCCAGTTTTTGGAGTTGTATTAAAAAAAGTAGTAAATGAAAGTATAATCACTTACCGTATCCTCGCACCTGTGTTCAAATCTAGGTCCATATCCGCGTATCCTGTATTTTTCAAGTTGAGGTGTCCAACTCCTACATTCACGCCCGAGTCCGAGCAACATAGCATTACAGTACTTTATTTAGTATTTGGAGACTTACTACACTAGCTAGGAGCCTAGGACAGAGATCTCTAAAGAGGGAACTATACTTTCGTATTGTAAACCTGAGAGTTAATAAGATCCTCATTGAAACTCAATTAAATAGTTGGGTTAAAAAACAACACACATGGGATACCCTACATCCCGTATCTAGAAATGTCTCTAATTACCATGTACTTGTGAAATACTAGAAAACACTCTAGAAAATGACCAGAGTAATGCATAATGACTACTATACAAAACTTCAAAAAAAAAAAAGAAAAAAAGATTACGCATGATTCTTATTGGTCCCAAGTGGTTCAGCTTGATACTGAGCAATTTGCAAACTTGAGTTTTTTTAAAAAGAAAAATTCTACTCTTCCACAATTTTTAATGGTTTCCCAACTATCTAAAATTGCTTCATTAGTTTTGATTAGTCATCTAAGCATGTTTGCTAAGATATCCAAAGTGAAATGGGTAGGATCTTGCTTTAAGGTGTGTCAGCCTGAAAGAACCTTTATGATATGATGCATGCATGATGTTTCTTTTATTTTCTCTTGTTCTTTGCTTTCTCAGGGAGGGAAAAGAAGTGATGGGCGAAACCCTTTTGAGATACGCTTGATTAACTCACAATGTGGATTACTTCCTAGAGCACATGGCAGTGCTCTCTTCACACGTGGGGAAACTCAGGTTCATTCCTGGTCGTTTATTGTGAAAAAAATCAAATAGGAGATCAGTTGGTTGGCTGTGTATTCCTCCCTTGCATGGTGGTCATTTGTAGAGCTTTGTCCACAATTTTCAATTATGGACTTATTCCAAATAATGTACTTTTTCCAACTACAGTGTATTTATGGCTGAGCTAGTCCCGTGAGTTTTGAGGGAGGGTTTTACAAATTCATTTGTGCAGATACATTCCCTTTCATCTACTCTCGTAATCAACTGTGATTTCTCTATCATGTTGTGTGGCGACATCAACACATTTGAGCATGCATTCTTGAACATTATTGCAAGCTGCGAATATCATTTGACCATCTAAGTGACTGTCTTTCCCTCCTGGGTTACTCTAGTATTTGTTTGGGGCTTATATTGTTTTCCTTTTACATGTTTTAAAAAGGATCACTTCAACATCCTCCATTGGACCATAGGTTACCTTCCTCCAATATTCATACGTTTTGATTGCAAAAGTTATGCTATACCAGGCTACCTGGACATGTTTTTATCTTCAGTTTAGGCATTCTTTGGTCTCATGATAAGCACAGGGCTCTACTTTAGTCCCATCAGCAATTGTTGTTTTCCTTCACTGCCCATAAGGTTTGTGGTATCGGATACATCGTTTTTTCCCAATAAATAGGTAATCTGTCGAAGATATTTATCTTCGCGGAATGTTCATCCTTGATGCTGACTTGATCTCTTTTAGGGATAATGCCCAAAAGCAAGTTAGATGACCCAAATGAAGACATGCACCCATGTGTTGTTTTGGCTTTAGGCTTGTTATTCAGCTTAATGTCCATGAATGCAAGTTGAGCTATTTTGAAATAGCGTTGACTATTTCCTTGTTTGTTCTTTTGTAATTGTGCTTTACAGGCGCTTGCAGTTGTTACGCTAGGGGATAAATATATGGCACAAAGAATAGACAACCTTGAAGGTGCAGATGAATATAAGAGATTCTATCTTCAGGTATCTCCCCCATGTGTTAAACGGAAAGTAGAACTTGCCGTTGGAAATGTGTCTCTACTTGAGTGTGGTCTCTTAGCTCTTTCGTGATCTTCTCATGCAAGTCTTTTTTCGATGAAATCATTGGTAATTTGAATGTTTCTCCTTTTCTTCACCATAAAAGTATTTCTTCAAGTGATTGTGCCTCGTAAAAGTAGAATATTTATTTGGTTTTTTGCTTCCGTTCTTTCACGGCTTCCAGTTCTCTCACTTTTTTATGTCCTGAAATTGCTGGGCAGTTTCTGATTTTTATATTGACTTCAACTTGCTTTACTCGTACATATTTTCTTTTGGTTGACTTCTTGTCTTCCCTTTTTTTATACCTTCTGAACTTTCTCATAGTAACTTATATTATTGTTGTCCATAAATGACTACTAGAGTGGTATCATTATTATGTAGCTTCAATATTAGTTGCTTCGGTAGCTTTCAGAATTGCTTGAGCTACTCTTGGTTTAATGTTTCAGTACACGTTTCCTCCATCCTCTGTGGGGGAAGTTGGGCGAATGGGAGCACCCAGTAGAAGAGAAATTGGCCATGGAAGGCTTGCAGAGAGATCTCTTGAACGTATTTTACCTTCTGACGATAATTTCCCTTACACCATACGTGTTGAAAGTACCATCACTGAGAGCAATGGCTCTTCAAGGTGGGATGGTTATGCTTTATGAATAGAGATGTAAAGGACTCCATTTGCTTTATGCTTATGAACATGATGCAAAACTTAATTGTTTGTCGCTTTGCATGCAATACTCTGTCTTTCCTCTCATCCTGTATTTAAATTACTTTTCCAATCTCTACATTTGGTACTTCTTAAAATCTTGAACTCATTAGAAAACTAAGATATAGTTGTCATGATCATTGTTACCTTTTTTCTTTCAATATTTTTTCTCTGAAGAACAGCTCTTGTCATTTATATCTCGCCTTATGCATGTTAACGTCAAGTAGTATGATGTTTCAGTATGGCCTCTGTTTGTGGGGGATGCTTGGCCTTGCAAGACGCTGGTGTCCCATTGAGGTGTTCTATTGCTGGTATCGCAATGGGTATGGTTTTAGACACTGAGGAATTTGGGGGAGATGGAACCCCACTTATCCTTTCTGACATAACTGGATCTGAAGATGCATCCGGAGACATGGATTTTAAGGTACTTAATTATAAATTTCTGTTGCAGTTAGGGTTACAGTGTGCTTGGTTGGTTTTCAATTCACCTTGGGATAATGTAAGGTGGTTAGAACAAAAAAACTTGAGGACCATACATGTAGAAGTATGCCTTAATGCAGAATCGGACGTCATTGGAAATACTTGATCATTGATGTGATCTAATGCTGCAGGTTGCTGGAAATGAAGATGGTATAACCGCATTTCAGATGGACATAAAGGTTATTTATCTCGATCAGTTTCATTTGTTTGCATTCCTTAAGATAGTGAGGGTTTGCATGCTCATCTTGTCTTTCTCGAGGACAGCATACTGCTTTGTTTGTTGGCCTTTGACCAGCTATTTTGGATCATTTTCTTAATCCATATTAAATTTTGAATTTTTTTTTAAAGGCTGTATGCTCTTTTGAGTTTCTTGGCCATTTGTCCCAAAATCAACTTCTCATAGCACATTGTTGAATGGCAGGTAGGAGGAATTACTTTACCAATCATGAAACAGGCACTCCTACAAGCCAAAATTGGCCGAAAGCACATTCTTGGTTAGTACATCACTACTATAACCTATGTCTGCATTAAAAGGAGAGTATCCTTGTTTGTTGAACAGTGCTGAAATAGTGGTATTGAAAAGAATTAGATATGGTTTGCAGCTTTCCCATTTTAGCAAAATAGCCACCTTAAGCTCTTTTCGCAGAACTTAGGAATTCACAGTCACATCACTTGTGTCCAAACGGGGAGAAAGGACGAATAGTAAAACACCAAGGGAACAATGGGAAACAGAGTGCCGCTACAAAAGCTATCTTGATGAATCAATGCTCATTGATGAGAGGGAAACATTGAGATGAAACTGTACCCTTAGTTTACCATTTGATCTTTTAAAGGCTCAAACGGTAAGAAGGCTGAAAAGGATATCCTTGATGAAAACTAAAGATGATCGTAGCATTCACTGAATGTGGTAGTCCAAAACTGTACATCCTCCATGAATCATGCATGAAGCGTGTGGTGGCTTACAAGGACTTTGTTTGTTTTGATGTGGGATGTAAGCAATTTGTTGCACATATGGGATGACAATGTCTCATTCCAAATCTGTCAGCACATTGTAAGCACTTGCCACTGTTACTGCTCCCCTAAAGTCGGCCACGACAGTTGAGCGCCTTATGGCCAACTTGCATGCATACCTACTCCGTGGTCAACATTTGAGTATCTATGGAGGGTCCCATTGGAATTGCATCTGGCAGGCAGCAACCCAGTCGAGAAAGACCCCACTAAGATAAGGGAGGGAAGGGATTAACTATCCTAATGCGAGCAACTGACAGGTCAAATCGAATGGTTATCCGGTGTTCGGGCGAAAGAATCTTGTTCGAGAATCTATGGCACTGCCTGACTTGAAGAGCATATTAACCGAAACACATAAGCCACTCACGTCAAGCTATATAAGGGCTGCCTGCAGGCTGCAGTGGCACTCTGTTGAGTAAATATGGTTCACTTTACCGTTAGATATTGTTGGGTGGGGCAGCAAGTCAGGCAGATTGTACTTGACAACCTGAGATTCTTTTTTTTCCAGTGGGATAGGTGATGTTTCTTTGTCCATGTGCCAGGTTTGGGGTGCTTTTGTCCAACCCGAGTTACATTTAGATACTAATTGTCCCAAAGGCTCAACTGTTAGGAAATCAGTACAACGACCTATCAAGCTATCCAAACACCTTCCCTCGCATGAAACTCCATCTTGTACGTGAGCATGAGAACATTTTAACATAGATAGAAGAATGCAAATGGGGAACAAATGCAAACAGAGACTTGGGGCATTGGGCCCAGAATTTGAATGAACGTAAATGCTACCCCCTCCATCCCAATTTATTTGTCTGTTATTTCACCTTTTTATGTCCCAAGTTACTGAATTAGTTTTGAAAAGCCAAAAGCCAAAATCCTATGAGATTTTCTTTGTGCCCTTCTCTCTTGAATTGAAGTTACTAGTCCAACTTAAATTCAAGGGCATTTTGAAGAGTTGAAGTTTGTAGAATGTGATGCTAAGAGTATCATTAATAAGCTGGATTCTCAAAACTGTATGAACAAAGTGGGATGGAGAGAGTAGCGTTTTATTCTTTTTATGTAGAAATTTTAGTAGTGTAGGTAGAAAATTATAAAAGCATATTATATTCGTATATGTGTTACCTAGAATATTGGTTTCTGAGTTGTGTTGTAGTTGTTCTAATTGTTTGTAAAGGTCAGTAGTTTATTATTTGTGCAAAATATGTACTATTTACTTTAAGAATTACTTGAATATGCAT
Organism: Rhododendron ovatum; assembly: GCA_019656835.1. Taxonomy (NCBI): domain Eukaryota; kingdom Viridiplantae; phylum Streptophyta; class Magnoliopsida; order Ericales; family Ericaceae; genus Rhododendron; species Rhododendron ovatum. Next base: position 8,850,952 of record CM033791.1, read on the forward strand.
GATTTTTTGCCAAAGGATAAGTGAGTTGTGAAAGCAATCAGTACTTTGAACAATTATACCGTTATGCCTTTCTATGTAACTTTACCCAATACAAGTACTTCGGTTGGAGCATGCTAACAAAATATAGCTTATGTGGAGGGAAAAAGAAAAGGAGGATGAAGTAGTAACTTCATTACTCATTACAAAATATAAGTACATTTTGCTTTGACGAAAAAGAGGATCAAGAGGGGATTATGTCTAAAGGGGCAATTGTATATATTCGGTGTGGATGAGAAATTAGTAGAAAACTTGAATGTGTCTGCTAACTGCTAAGTTACTAATATTCCCAAAAGCTTAAGCTTTTAGTAAATGTAGCCAACAATGACATCAAGCTATTCAACACCCTCCTCATATGCAATCCCCGTCTTGGACATGGAGATGTAAATACCCCCATTTGAGTGAAATACAATACGAAGGGGAAAAACAGATTGTAATCAGAGAACAAATGTAAACGATGAGACTTGAAATCAAGGCCTCTCCCAGCCTGAGCTTTGATACCATGTTGAATTATCAATTGTCCCAAAAGCTTAAACTACTAGGAAATGAGTCCAACAATGTATATCAAGCTATTCAACATGCGCGAGGCAAAAGTACTTGGACTTATTTTCTTTTCCTTTATCTGGGGATGCAATGTACTATAACTTAGGGTTGTCAACAGGGTTTTGGTTTCAGCACTAACCTGCTAGAGCCACCCGAATGACCATTTTGGATTTGCAGAAATCGTCTGATTTGTCAAAATCAATCCCATGTTCCCATCATACCATGGTGGTCTGTTTCGATCGAGACTCAAGTGTAAGTGATAAGCACACATGCATACCTGTTGTTTTCTCAACTCATCTGATCTGGACCCAAGGGGCACCAAATCAAAGTAGATTACCCTGTCCAAAGCTTGGCCATCGCCCAGATCTACGCCCTTTAGGTAAACTTGAAAGGAGAAAGTTAGTTGCATTCGTTGTTTTAATGTATTATATTTCAATATGTTAGTCTTGTTTGGTTGGTTTGGTGTATTTATTGTACAAGCCGCAAGCAAAATATTAATACAGTGAGATGATTTTAAAACCCAAGCAATCCATATGGTACTTCGGAACCAACAAAAGAATTCTATTGGGCAAGGTTTGTTATATTGGTGATTCGGGTTTTTGCTCACCTCCTCTATTTATAATATCGAGGTAGCCAAGAATTGGGGGCTAAATACAACTTTGGGGTACAGGCTATGTGAGGTTTAGGCTAATCTCAGTGGTGGAAGTTTCTTATATTTTGGATTGATGATTAGAGGGTCTCCTTTTCTTGGTCACTTTCTTACATTTTACTTCACATCTGATATTTGTTCTTTTGCCATTCTGTTAAAGGATTTTGTTTTGAAATTTTTCCGATCTATGTTGATAGGATCAATATTGATAGCTTTCTGCTCTTGCTTTTCACGCACCCAAACGATCTTGTATATATGTACTCTAAACTATTTGATGCTCTCCGTGAAACTTCTTAACTTGTCAATTGTGTGTAATATGAGGCATCATGGAATGAAGGACGATTAAGATCTCATTTTAGTTTGAGGAATCATAGATCTGTTTTAAAACATTCAGGGTGAATTTTCTTACTTATCCATTCTTTTAATGAAATCCAGGTGAGATGGCAAAATGCTCACCTCCTCCTTTGAAAAGGCTTTCCGTTTATGCTCCTTTGATTCATGTTATGAAGGTTTGTTAGTCCTCCAGCTATGCACTCAATGTATTCCATGTTGCATTTATTATTGTTGCTTTTTGCTTTACATCGCTAATTTATAGGTTAAACCAGAGAAAGTCAACCTTATTATTGGTTCTGGTGGAAAGAAGGTGAAAAGTATTATCGAAGAAACTGGAGTAGAGGGCATTGACACACAAGATGATGGAACAGTAAGTTAAATTGAGGACCTCATCTTCAATTTTTTTTGTTTGGCGTGAATCTTGTGATTGTTTCAGTATTGTGATGGTTCACATCTGTGGGTTTTGCAGATCAAGATTACTGCAAAGGACCTTTCAAGTATAGAGAGATCTAAATCCATTATCAAGAGTTTGACAATGGTTCCAACTGTTGGTGATATCTATAGGTTCCCTCCTCCACATTTTCTCCACTTTTCTTGTTTTATGCACATAAATATCTAGCCTAAAACAGGTTGGTTGGAATGGCCCTCGCAGAAAATGCATGTTTCGCCCTCTGTCCTGTATTATTGGTCCAGGTTTCTCAAAATGTATGCCCATTTTAAAAAGTAGATGCAAAATATTTACAACATTCCCAAGCTACCCAGTACAAAAAGCTGTTACTGTATTTGATTCAAATAGAAAAAGTGGGGGGAAATAAGGAAAATAATGCCATTGATTTGAATTCAACTACATTAGTTGTATGTTTTCTTTAAAAGTTAGTACTCCCAGACAAGACCAAGAATATGGAACAGTGGGGGTATGTAAATGCGTTTTACTAATTTCTCATCAACAATCAGTTTTCCACTTGATTAGCGTGTCCAGCTGGAGGACTAGTATGCTAAATCTATACACGAAGTTATTGGTAGTCGTTTAAAATGTTTGGGAGACTTTGATGATGTATATTGGCATCTTTTCACCATTACCTGTATTGCTTTGTATGTACTGGCCAAATGTCAAATTCTCAGTTAAGAAGTATATCTCACTGCTTTTTATATCAGGAACTGTGAGATCAAATCAATAACTCCTTATGGAGTTTTTGTGGAGATAGCACCTGGGCGTGAGGTATATACTTCTTTACCAAATCGTTAGTATTTGCTCATATTAGGCACAGAAGATTCTAAATATTGGACTTGAACATGATGAGACCCTAAGGCGCATTGATATGGTCAAGGGATAGTTGGACACAGATGCAACACTATATTCGGAGACTTGGACAAGGAGGGGGTGCAGTGACTGTAAATCAAAGAGATATTTCATATCACACACAAGCACACATAGACATACAGCCAGGTACGATATAGAATCAGAACAAGAAGTTCTATTGCTACATCTTTCTGTGGGAAGAGCTGTTTGAATAGGATGCCTTATTTACCTTTTGAAAGCATCAGCCGTCAACAAAGAGAAAACATTTTATGCTTTCAGTTACTAAACTTACAAGTCTAAGAAAAAGGGTATTGAAGATACTGTCTTGGAGGGCATTCTTTATTATTTGAGGAAATAGTAATTAACATGTAAATCCTTTCCTTTGCTGACTGACTGCAAAGAACTATATTAATTCAGAAGGTAAGGAAAAATGGAAGGAAGGTTAAGATAAGGTGATTTCAGTGTTCTCTTCAAGGGTTGCTCAAAAACCCCATTCTCCAGGCAGACGGTTTCGCCAAGCGAGACATTTGACTGTGGGTTCTCAGGGTATATAGAGCATTAGATTGTTGCTCGGGTGGCAGGCCTGAGGAAATTTCAACAGTTTAGTCAGGATTGCCCAACATATGCAGTAAAACGATAAAAATATTGTACATGTGGCTTAATCTTATTCACTTACATTACCTCTTATCTCTTGCTAATATAGCTACTCATCATGCTTCAATTCTCTCTCCATTCTTTCTCACTTTTAGAGTCCCATTTCCAATACATGGATTTGGTTACACAATGTCACTCCCTGCAATCGCTCTAAAAACAGACTTGCGGGTGCGATGTCGAATGCTATAAGAGACTTAATTAAAGCCCTTCCTATCACCAATTGGTTTTACAAGGGATGGCGGAAAAGCGGTCCGACAAGTGGTAGCCAGGAAGTCATGGGTTCAAGTCACGGGAGCATCATCGCGAGGGAAGGATTCTTGGGCCCAAAGTGCCCTTATGGATTTGGTTACATAATGCCACTCTTTGCGACCGCTCTAACAACAGACTTGCGGGTGCGACGTCAAATGCCATAAAGACTTAATTGAAGCCCTTCCTATCACCAATTGGTTTTAGGAGAGATGGCGGAAAAGCGGTCCGACACTGACCTTAACTATTTATGATCTCTCTCCAGCTCAGTCATCTCACCCTCTCTCCATCTGTAATATCTCTCAGCAGCAGCAAGAAAGAGGCAGAGAATGGGCACCAGCGCTGGCGGCAATGTGATTTCTCTCTTTCTCCATCATCCCCAATCTTTCCATGCACTCTGTTTGGATCTTAGTCCACTGCTGAAAACCCCCTTGCCCTCCTCACCCCTTTGTCATCTTAATACCCCTCTTTTTTTGTTACCTCCGTAACAAACACCTCTCTCTCTCTCTCTCTCTCTCTCTCACACACACACACACACACACACCCCCCCGACCCGAATCTCTTTCCTCTGCGATTGCTTATGTTAGTTTTAGGGGTCACTGAAATTGACGATGCATATCTGGCTTCAAGGAAAAGAGGGGAAAAACATCATCTGAATCAAAACCGTCCAAATAACTAGACAACCCGATGCATGCAGTTAGGACACCATATGGATCGAATTATGTAGTATCAAGTATGTATTCAACCCGAAGGATCGGGTTTGGTTGGGCTGCCAGTAATTTCAGCCGATTTAACCTGTGAACAGCACTACTTTCAGCTTAGCTATCTGGAGTTGTCCCATCAAGTGGCTCAAGTGGCCCTGGAAACTTGGTCTTGCTTTCCACCATCTATTTATGATTCTCCTTTTTTACTTGTTTCCTACATGTAGAAATTTTGATTGTCACTCTCTTTCATCCAATGGTCAATAAAGGAAAATTTCACGCCAAGTGCCATAGCGAAATGATGAGTAATGTCAATCAGCCATGAATGTTTGTCTGTTGAGTCATGGAACTTGCAGCTCCTATTGCTTTAAATAAATAATTCAACTCATTATATGTTTCAAATTCACTGCAGGGACTTTGCCATATTAGTGAGTTGACTGGACAATGGATGGAAAAGGCAGAAGATGTAAGCATACTATTTGTTATTGTAATGAATGAATATTGATGGTGAAAAAAGTAACTTCTCTCTTAATGTCATCGTAGGCTTTCAAAATTGGAGACCATGTTGATGTCAAGCTTATTGAGGTCAGGCATTTCCTGTCCCTTCCGGGGTTTTCCCCCCTTAAAACATGAATTTTGCTAAATGACAAATAGCTTTGTCCTTCCATGCTTTGGGCATTTATCTTGAGTCGTCTGAATTTCTCTCCTGTATTTTTGTAAACTTTTTCTCCAACTGTTAAATGGAAGGTTGTTCAAGCACACAGTATTAGCTGTGTCTGCCTGATGAGGCAACATAACTGATTCCATGTTTAGCAGTATGGAATCTTAATTCTTGGATGCAAATTTGGAGGCTGGTATGATAATCACAGAGATATGTACACTTGTACAGGCTCTTATAATTTTCTCAACCAGAAAAATGAAGACACGTAGACGTACTTGGACATAAATAAGACTTAGAAAAACACAATTTGACTTCTATTACTTTATATAGACCAAAACCACTACACATTTCAAACAGCTGGTCCTACTATGAACAGTTTCCTTTTGTCCATTACATGTCATAGTGGGTAGAGGTCACGGTGCTTTTTCTGGGCTTCCAAAAGTGGATATGTGTTGTCCAGCCCAAACGATTGTTGCTACGTCCAAATCCAATATATCATGTGTCAAATATCTAACTGAATGCGTCTATATATATTTTTAATTCCTTTTCTAATGTTTGGCGTTACTAGATTTGCAAGTTGCAACCAAATTTAAAACAGTCAAGTTTTGCTTTCCAAAGTCCAAACTATTTTATAAATAGTGTGTATATCCCAATGTTTTAAATGGCGAAAGGCGCACCGAGGCGCAACGATCCCTTGGGGCTTTAGCGCAAAGCGCGCTTTATTGACGCGAAGCGCAAAAAAAAAAAAAAAAATTCTACGCAAGGCAAATTTTATTAGAACAAGTTTTCAACACAAATAAACACTTGTAAAACTTTCAAATGTCATAAAACATAACATGTCAATGGTTAAACGAAAGTACCAAACACTAAATATAACATATCATACATGAAGAGCTAACATAATAATGTTTAGACTTAGAGACATAACAAAAGGATTAAAGACAATAAAATCTAGAGGCATGCATAGGCTTTACTAGAATTTTCAGATGTCATCTACAAATAACAAGTACAAATAAATACAACAAACTGAACAAATACTTTAAACAGAGCTGGAAAAAAAGAAAAAAAAAACAGGTGAAAAAAAAAAGAAAAAAAAAAAAGCAAAGGGGGGTCCTACTATTGGAAAAAAAAGAAAAGAAAAAGAAAAGGGGGGTCCTTGACAATCGGTGAAAATAGAAAGAAAATGAGGAAGAAGAAGGTGAGAGGAGGAGGAGGAGGAAGCAAACGTGAGATGGTGAGAGGAAGAGGAAGAGGAGGAGGAAGAAGTTGTTACTTGGAGTCGACAATCAAAGAGGGAGAGGGAGACCGGAGAAGAAGCTGGGTCCGATCGTCCGAGACTCTGAATCGTCGAAGAGGCTGTTGCTCGATCTGGTTTGTCGATCGAATAGGGCTCCCCTCGATTTAAAGGAAGAAATTATTCAGTGCATCGCAAACGTAAGACTGATTTTTACCTCACAGCAAAAAGCGCGCGCCTCAGCGCCTTTCTTGCGCCTTTGTGTTCTGCGCTATAGCCCATAGTTCCGAAGCGCAATCCTTGCGCTGCGCTGCGCCTCGCGCTATAGCTTTTTAAATCACTGGTACAGTGATTTAGTTCGCGCGCGCTATAGCGCGAGGCGCAGCGCAGCACAAGAATTGCGCTTCAAAACTATGGGCTATAGCGCAGAACACAAAAGTGCAAGAAAGGCGCTGAAGCGCGCGCTATAGCGCAAGGCGCTGAGGCGCGCGCAGAACACAAAGGCGCAAGAAAGGGGCTGAAGCGCGCGCTTTAGCGCAAGGCGCCAAGGCGCTGAGGCGCGCGCTTTTTGCTGTGAGGTAAAAATCAGTCTTACGTTCGCGATGCATTGAATAATTTCTTCCTTTAAATCGATGGGAGCCCTATTCGATCGACAAACCAGATCGAGCAACAGCCTCTTCGACGATTCAGAGTCTCGGACGATCGGACCCAGCTTCTTCTTCTCTGGTCTCCCTCTCCCTCTTTGATTGTTGACTCCAAGTAACAACTTCTTCTTCCTCTTCCTCCTCCTTTTCCTCCTCCTCTCACCATCTCACGTTTGCTTCCTCCTCCTCCTCCTCCTCTCACCTTCTTTTTCCTCATTTTCTTTCTATTTTCACCGATTGTCTAGGACCCCCCTTTTCATTTTTCTTTTTTTTCCAGTCACAACCCCCTTTTTCTTTTTTCTTTTCTTTTTTTTCCAGTAGTAGGACCCCCCTTTGCTTTTTTTTTTTTTCTTTTTTTTTCACCTGTTTTTTTTTTTTTTTTGTTTCCAGCTCTGTTTAAAGTATTTGTTCAGTTTGTTGTATTTATTTGTACTTGTTATTTGTAGATGACATCTGAAAATTCTAGTAATGCCTATGCATGCCTCTAGATTTTATTGTCTTTAATCCTTTTGTTATGTCTCTAAGTCTAAACATTATTATGTTAGCTCTTCATGTATGATATGTTATATTTAGTGTTTGGTACTTTCGTTTAACCATTGACATGTTATGTTTTATGACATTTGAAAGTTTTACAAGTGTTTATTTGTGTTGAAAACTTGTTCTAATAAAATTTGCCTTGCGTGGAATTTTTTTTTTTTTTTTTTTTGCGCTTCGCGTCAATAAAGCGCGCGCCGCGCTTTGCGCTAAAGCCCCAAGGGATCGTTGCGCCTCGGTGCGCCTTTCGTCATTTAAAACACTGCACTGGTATATCCGATGAATGTAGTCTGCTTTATTTATTTTTTATTTCAAGCATTGTCTCAGTTATGTAATACTAGTATGTGTGCATTTATGTTCTTTTCCCAAAATGTTTTAAGATTACTAGATGTGTTGTGGTGACATTTTAATAGTCCAATTCAGGTTTGAAGCTAAGATGCGAGGAAAAATCATGAGTCATTTTACCTAAAAAGCGAATGACCAAAAAACATCTGTACAAAACCAACAAAATACACAAGTCATTTAATCCTCCCTTAAATTCCATATCATGAACTTTTGGTTACAATCACAATTTCAGGTAATGTTTAGGAGTTAGTGTGTGAGAAATTACCATAGGCAAACGCATTCTACATGTGTTAGGTTGGATGATGGATCTGAGTGTCCGCGTACTATCAATTGATGACATTGAGAAACAATGGAAATAGACTAATAGTGCTTGGATTCAATCTCAGGTGTAATTGCATAAGATCGCAAATTTGCACAGTACTTGTGCTTTTCATATTGCTATCCAAACTATTCTCTCTCTTTTTTGGGTCAAACATAATAGAGCTATCCAAACTATTCATGTACTTGATAGTTGTACATTTATGACTATGAGAAATTTATTTGAGTTAGCAAATTTTGGTAAGAAAAATGATTGTTGAGTACATCTTGAAGTCATGAATACCCTTGATTGATTAGCAAATGAAGATATAGCTTGAATAAAGGCGCACCCAGAGTAACAGCACCCTTTTCTTGCTTCAACCTGTTATTCTTCCCTTCTTGGTTTTCGCTTTCTATCACGGGTCAACGCAAATCGATTCCCACCTAAGCACAGACCTGAAAGTCTCTTTGGGGATATGTTCCAACTCGGCACCGACTATCTATTTTTTGTCTGATTGTTTCAGAAAAGTTTCTTATGCTCCTGCCTGCAATTTTTACATGTAGAGAATGATAATTCTGCCTGGCATGACTATGATGTGTTTTGGAATGTTGTTCTTGCATTTTGGTTTGCAATCCAAATTACACAGAATTGGAGAAGCTCCATGCACAAATATCACTAAGATTCATTATAATTCTGTCCTTATCTTCCCTTTCCTAGAACTTGAGTCGTTTGTTTTTCCTAAATGGTATTTCCTTTACTGAAATATCTGCAGTTGGCAACTTGGCATTAAAAGTGATGTGGGTTTTTTTTTTCTTTTTTTTTTTCTACGCCTTGCTTTCTGAGTGGATAATCATCCCAAGACTCCTCTAGCATGCTGTATTTTTGCTTCTCAACTTTCTAGACCTGAATTTTCTTTTTTACTCTGAGGGACTGTATTTGTATGAAAAATGTTGATGGGTTGATGATCACTGATCAGAAACTTTTGTAATACAAAATTTGCAGAGTAAGAATATGGTTGCTCATTTTTCTGATCCCCCTTAAAGGTTTTCTTCTTATTTAATCATGCTAACAAACCTTTTTTCCCAAGTATCACTCTTGTTTTCCTGTCAGCATAGCATCGTGATGAATTTATTTTGCAGAATTCTGAAAAAATGTTAACTATACTGATTTGATGATATACAGATAAATGCAAAGGGACAACTTCGCCTCAGCCGGCGTGCTCTGCTTCCGGATGCACCTACCGAGAAACCCAATTTGAAGCAACAGACAAGTGACCATACCAAGGAAAGTGCAGCTTCCCACAAAGCTCCTGAGAGCAGTACACCTAAGAAAGTTGTAAACATAGAGAAGGATGGTTTAATAGGAGGCAAAACTGAACAGCCTGAAGATAGAAGTAGCACTGTTAACCGCAGAAGCTCCATTGGAAGTCAGTCAGTGGAAGACAATCTACCAGTGGAGAAGGTTGTCAAAAGATTAACTAGCTCAGCCAAAGATGGTGAGAGGCCCAAAAAGAGTCGCAGTAAAGCCGTTAGCAGTATTTCTGATGAAAACAAAAGTAACTTGGTGAATGGAGAGGCCAAAGTTGGATAGTACTTTTGTTCATAGAGTGACAGTTGGATTTATATCCATCTTTTTACTGGGATGAACAGTCCCTCCGCATGCAAAAGGAACAAGGTATGAGGTCCTGCTTCTTGTTTTAAAGTTAAAGATGTAGGGATTTGGAATTTTATTATTACTTAGGTTACACAGATCTTTGTGCAAATGTGATGTAGTCATTTAAAAGTGTGTTGGATATGCGTGAGAGTCCATTATAGATCTCAATGACTTCCTTGCCTGCTAGAAGTTTTTACTTTTTATGAGTTATAATGTTTTACGTAGTATATCATTATTGTACACTACCTGCTTCCAACTGGTGATGGGTGGCTCCTCTATGTATTTCCCCCCAATGATTTTCATGATTAATGTGCACAATCTATCATCTTAATAGTCATTTTCTCTCCATCGTGGAAAAAAATGAGAGAAGATAGAAGTACTTGTGTTTATGCTGATCTCTCTCTTGCTTTATCTGCTTCTGAGTTTTTCTGTGCACTGCTCAATTTGGATAATTTCCATTGGATCATAAACCTTTCGTCCGTTGATGGGTTCTATCAGATTACCTCTTCTTGTGGGGGTTACCGTCGTAGTTATGCTAATTGTTTTCCGCTTGATTAACCAGTACTTGATGTGGGTTCACTCTTACATATGATCATTATACTTTTTCTTTTCCCCAGTGAAGAAGTGTTACTGCAAAGAAAGAAATCAGAAGGTATTGCCCATGAACAGGGGCCCGGAGTGTCCAATTTCTTTATGACAATGAAAAAATCTGTTTGGCTGAACTTAAATTTGTATGATGGCTGATAATGGTACTTGCGGCTTGCAGGAAGTTCTTCTGCTCATCCACCCGAGGGATTGCACATGTTATGAGGTGTTGTATACTCACAACGAGCAAAAGGAACCTATTAAATCTTGGCCTTCTCGGGATTCTTTTTTGTGGAAACAAGATTGCACTCGAAAGCTGCCGGAGTTGTGAGAAACCTCCTATATTTGGTGGCAATACTGCTCAAGACTATTTGCAGCTCATCGCCTGCTCTAAACTGCTGCAACCGCAGTAGTGTATTTTGTTTTTCCCATGAGAAGGAGATCCCTTTGTACTCCACTCTTTAGTTGCCACAGATCACAAGATCTTTTAGGTGTTGTTTTGTAACTCTCTGTTACTCCTTGGAGTGATACCATAACAGGCTGCTTGTTTGATACGGTGAGAATCATGCCTTCAACAAGGTGTGGCATTCAAGGTCTGAACCCGGGAGAAATCATTGTTAACAGATACTAGAGTATATTTTTTGATCTAGAGAAGATCTTATCCGATGGGCTTTCGTGGACGTTTTTCCATTCTTCACCCAGTCCTTGGTAGCCTTTCAAAGGTACCAGGGCATAGGGGGGTTTTTTTTTTCATATTTCATTCTTCCGATGGGCATTTACAGATATTCGTTGCTCGATTTTAAATTTTATTTGTTGTGTTAGTCCAGAAGTGTTGGTGGTTAATAGTAGTTTTCGATGTTTGAACCTAAATCTTATCACGGGAGTATGATGTGTCTACAACAATGGTTATCACTCCACTTGCATTCGTTGCTTGATATTACTGTGCCTTTGGGTAACCCTAAATTTCGCGTTGCATTATTTTATTCCATTACCAATCTCGTTTCCAAGCTATTTGAATTATTTCTCAAGCCAATGAACCAGTGATTCATTGAAATAGAGTTGAGATAATTTCTCAGTGCGCACCCTCTCTTTTCTCAGTATCCACACCGAATGAGAATCTCTCATTCATTCCCAAATTAACCTTGATTTTCTCAGTACACTATTTTCTTTAGCCACCACCAACCACCACAAAAAACCCATCCCTCCTTCATCTCCAACTTCCAAACCCCACCCCTCAATCTTGAAGCTCTAAACCCTCGCTTCACCCCTCCATCTTCATATTCAACCTCATCTGTGACTTCCCTTTCCTCCGAATTTGTTTTTTTTTTTTTCTTTTTTGTACAATTCATGCTAGGTTTGAGAAAACGATTAACTTGATTTATGGCCTCCCACCTACCACCACACTCCGCTCATACCCAGTTTGCGGAAATTAGTAATTGTACCTCGTGTACATGGAAACATGAATGTTTCAACGTTCTTCGCAGACTTCTTTAACAGCACTATGTAACCCAAAGGGTTGGTTGGGAGGTTAAAGCTTGGGACTTGGGTCCTTCCATTGTAAAATCTCAGGTTCGAAACTTCTTAAATGCTATTAATTCTTGTAGGTTTAATCCACACATGGCTACACTCTAGCTTTAAATTGGCCCCACAATAGCTGACGGTCGGATGGTTTCTTAGAGATCAGTCAAAATACACGTAAGCTAGTCTAGACATTCAGAGATATCAAATGAATGGCCATAGACACAAAGGACATGTTTGTTGTCAGATTTTTTTTAGGAAGGATTGTAGAAGATGGGATTGGGTGGTGTTTTTGATTAATTATTAAGTTGGATTATTTTTTTCTCTTTATTCAAATTCTCTTATTTCTGTGTTTTTTTAGTTTTTTGCCAATTTCAGAAAAACTTTAAAAAAATGAAACAAATTAAAATTTTTTTAATAGAGACAAAAAAAAATCTATCAGTCTTAGAGCACTTGTGTAATTTATCTCAAAATTTGTGTAATTTGTTGCACTTGGTCTAGTAAATGCAATCAAACATTCCCATAGCCCATAGAAAGCAAATCAACGAGCAGCTCGCAAGCTTATCTTGTTAACGCTCGGCTCGGCTCGGTTTGTTTATCGAGCTCGAGTTTTATCGAGCTCGAGTTTTCATAAACGACTAAAAGCTCGGTTTAATTAAGAATGTTCGTTTAGTAAAGACTAAACTTTACTCATTAAGGGTTCGGCTCGTTAAGACTTGAGCCGAGTTCGAATTCAACAAAGCTCGGCTCGGCTCGTTTGCACTTTGCAGCCCTACCCATATGGTACTTTAGTGTTACTATTATTTCCACCACATCAGGGTAGTCTAACCATCCCATCTTACAGCTCGTTTGAATTGAGCGATTTCGGGAGAAAAGAAAGGGGAAGAAGGAAGAACTCAATCTCTCCCCATTTGGATGATCCACAAGGCAAGAGAGGGTGAGGAAGGGTGGGAGACGAGAGCCCTCTCAAAGCCAATTTTTGTTTTTCGCCACTTTTGGCCCGATTCCGTGAGAAAGGTGAAGAGAGAGGCAAGTGGGGAGCGTGGGTGAGAGTAGATCTCACTCACTCAATTTTTGGCAACGCGTGCGGGCTACGATGACATCTTTTCGTCGTCAGACCAGTGGCTATTCAGTCGCTGGAGAAGAGTGAGGAGAGTTTCAGGTCGCCGAAGATGGGAGTGAGAGTTTTGATTTCTCAAGTGTATTTGGATGGGTTGGTGAGAAATCACACCCCTTTCTTCTTCTCTTCTCCCACTAATAAGAGAGACCACTCCCTTTTCTTTTCGTTTCTCACATGGGCTATAAAAGGAGCTGTTAGAGCCCTTTGGGCGTTTTTGCGGATAAAAAAGAAAGGGCGTTGCTATTCGCAGTCTTTTATTCTCTCTTATAGTTCATTAAAAATTTTCAATTATACTCGACAGTTAGTTACCAAAATTAAGATATATTTTCAGCATCCAATTACCGAAATATAATATTTTTTTCAACAGCTATTTACTGAAAATGTATGTTTGGCAGTTGTTTACCGAAAATTGAATATATTTTCGACATGTAGTTATCGAAATATAATTTTATTTTTTAATAGCTATTTACCGAAATATTCTGTATAATTTTTAACAACTATTTACCGAAATGTAGTAGGCTAGAAAAGAAAAGGGCTGTTAGAGCTAAGTGCAATTATTCCCACTTTCTTCACACCCTCGATTCTTTCTCAAGCGCCTTTAGGCCCTCTTATAACACATACTCACTCTCTCTCTCTCTCTGGTCTGCACCTTTCCCGCCACTTCTCTCTCTCTCTCTCTCTCTCTCTCTCTCTCTCTGTGTGTGCCGCTGTGCGTGTGTAAATCCTCGTCAAGATGTTGTGGGTAGACAAGTACAGGCCGAAAACCCTAGACAAGGTCATCGTACACGAAGATGTGGCCCAAAACCTCAAGAAATTGGTATACTTTCCCGTATTCCTCTATTTTTCTGATTTTTCACACGTAAATTTGTACATTCCGTGAGTTGTTTTGCTAAGTTTTACTATTAGAATCTAGGTTTTTTGGTTTCAGGTGATCTGTTTTTGTGTAGGTAACAGAACAAGATTGTCCCCATTTGTTGTTCTACGGTCCACCTGGTTCTGGAAAGAAAACCCTAATAATGGCCTTACTGAGGCAGATGTTCGGGCCAAGTGCCGAGAAGGTCTTTCCTTATCTTCTTTTCTTGTCCTCTGATTTTTATCATCAATGTGGTTTGTGGCGATTCACAGGGGCGGAGGTATATGGAGGGGGTGTGACACATGCCGCTCCGGTTCAAAAAAAATGTTATACAGTAATGAAAGTCGATTATGTACTTTTCAGTACTCAATCAACTTGATATTTTTACGCAAATGGTGAAAAATTGATGAAAAAACAGCGTTTGAAAAACTCAACGGTTCGGATCATAGAAATTTATATCTCAATGACTTCCATTTGAAGGCCACAAGATAGTTGAACCATGACTTTGTGTTCTTTTAACAAAGAAATAAAACTGACGACAAGGCCTGATCCTAACATGATCCTTTCCCGTCGTATTTTCACAAACAACATGCAACAAATATTAGTAAACTCCCATCGAAAAGTGCCACCCCCTAACAAAATCTTGGCTCCGCCACTGGCGATTCGTTTATGATTCATTAATCATCATTGTGGTTTGTAGCATTCGTTTATAATTCATTAATATTATCGGTTACTCTACATGCAGGTTAAGGTAGAAAATAAGACTTGGAAAGTGGATGTAAGTTTTTCTTCTTGTCATTCTGATTGTATATGCATATGTGAAGAGAAAAGGAGAAATTAGTAAAATTACGAGTTTTTAAGCATTTGTTGTGGGTCTAAATGTGTATGTTAAGGGAGTGTTCTTCTGTGCATGGGAGATTCTTATGCCTTCTCTCGTATTGTTTTTATGATATCTGAGGAAATCAAGAACAGGGAGAGGGGAAAAAAAACCTCAACTTTGGTTTTTTTTTTTTTAAATAATTTGACTTGTTCTTATACTGAACTAAATCCATTGTTAAGCAGTAGTTGTTGGTTTGGAGACTGAAGGCTTGTGTTTTTTTATTATTGTAGAAGATTCACTAGTAAATTTGGGTTGTTTCCCCCTCTTTCTTAGTAACCCAATGGGGCACTGAAAATTTTTCAACCTTGCAAGTTCTGTACTTTAGGTGGTGATCTAGCATTAGAAACTGAACCCCGCTGTACTTTTTCCCCTTTTGGATTCACATGCTGCCAATTCCTTTTGGACATCCGGTGAACTTTCATGTGTAGAATGGAAGAGTGGTAACAACGACAACCTTGATTCAAGTTGCTTCGTGTGAAGTGGGCTCTTGGACTATTATTGTCTGTATTAGCTCAACTCAGACTCAACAAGGCATTATTCCAGCTAATTAGGGTTATCTATTGCCTTGATGTGTTTGTAACACAATTCGTTTTCAGGCTGGAACGAGGACTATTGATTTAGAGCTTACAACATTAGCCAGCACGTACCATGTGGAACTCAATCCAAGTGATGCAGGGTTTCAGGATAGATATATTGTTCAGGAAATAATAAAAGAAATGGCAAAGAACAGGCCAATTGATACGAAAGGGAAGAAAGGATTTAAAGGTAATTCTGCAATTGCCCTTTTGCCCGTTCCTCCTGTTATGTGCTCGCATTTCTAGATTCGTGTGGTTGGTATACTTGTATAAGTACATATACTGATGTTAGTTGCACTGGAAGAAATGGTTGTTAGTTGTAAAGGACGTTCGTGTGAGGTCATATCAATGTGATGGTAATTTTAATACGAAAACCTGATCACATTTATCTTGTGATGCAACTATTCTTAACTGAATATTCAATCCAGTGTGTAATTTGCATTTTCTAACTTAATACATGCTCTGCAATTTAGTGTTGGTGCTTAATGAGGTTGATAAACTCTCAAGAGAAGCTCAGCATTCTCTTCGGCGGACGATGGAAAAGTACAGTGCCTCTTGCCGGCTGATTCTTTGTTGCAATAGTTCTTCAAAGGTTACCGAAGCAGTCCGTTCTCGTTGTCTGAATGTGAGGATAAATGCACCAACTGAGGAACAGGTTTGGAAATCTGTACAATATCTGTTAGCAATTGAAAATTCGTACACATGTTTCCTTGATAGCCGACATTTGTTGGTTTATAGAGATAACCAATCTCTGTTGTTTTTGTTTCTTGGGAGATAAACGTAGGCTTTCACTTTTGTCGATTTTTTGCTTGAAGTATGATCATGTGCCTATATATGCATATAACAGTAAATTGTTTGCAGTTGTTATTTGCCAAAATTGTACGCTTAATTCTTCTTTAATCTTCTATGAGCAATAAAATCTAGTGTTTGCTGGTGAGGAATGGACATTCTTTTCCTCCGGCCCCATTTTATTGTGGTGGCGGTATCAGGAATGTGTTTGAGCTCGTAGTGCTTGTCACATTGATAATTGCTGTTTGTAGTTTACTATTGTTTACACTGTTTAACATGCTGTTGTTATGTGAACCAGCAGTGGGTAATGTTTCGTATAGCTTCCAGCACCTTCTTTGCCCAAGATCATTGTTGAAATCCCAAACACATAGTATTATGTCAATGTACTCGCATAACAATTAAAAAACTCAGAAAAATTTCTCCAAAACCCCATCTTTAGGGGTTGGAGCTTCTTATTTATACTGTTAATTCAGTTTCCATCTTCCATTTAGTTAATCCTCGAGATTATTCATGCCATATTGTCTATTTTGTAAACAAAAGAATTATTCCTGCCAGATTGTGAAAGTGTTGGAGTTCATTGGAAAGAAAGAAGGGCTACAACTTCCATCTGGATTTGCTGCCCGTATAGCAGAAAAGTCAAATCGGAGTTTAAGAAGGGCTATTTTGGCATTTGAGACTTGCCGCGTACAACAGTTAAGCTCCATTATAACTCTGATTTATGTCTAGCTGTTTCAAGCAGATTACGGTCCTCTCTTTTCTCCTTTATTTGGAGCAATTTATTTCACATGCATTATTCTTGATAGCTATAGCTATGTTATTGGGTACATTTTTTGACATGTATACAGGTATCCTTTCACGAGTAACCAAGCCATACCTCCAATGGATTGGGAGGAATATGTTTCTGAGATCGCATCAGACATAATGAAGGAGCAAAGCCCAAAAAGGTGTGTTTGTAACTTCTGCATTTTCGGGCAAATGTTAAATTTTACTTAACGGTCCGTGTTTAACTTTTATAGAACTCAAGTTATAAACTTACCTTCCTGTTATGCCCATTGAATACTTGTTTGAAGCATTTCCTGCATTTTGGTTCCAAGCCAGTGTATTTTAGTTGATTTGGACAGTTTTTTCCATATTGCTTCTTAACCTTGTGGTGAACACTCATTATCATAATGCAGGCTCTTTCAGGTTCGTGGGAAGATATATGAGCTACTCATTAATTGCATTCCTCCTGAGATTGTATTGAAGGTCCAGATAAGGCCCCCCCTTCCTTTTTTTTTTCCCTTCGGTAAATTGTACCTGAGCTTGATGTTTCTCATGGTGTTGGATTTGCAGAGGCTGCTCTTTGAACTACTGAAGAAATTGGATGCAGAATTGAAGCATGAAGTGTGTCATTGGGCTGCATATCATGTAAGTTTGTTTCGATGCTTTAAATATGCCTTCCTCCAATGATTATTCATTCCGTCTTTGTTACCATATTTTGGTCAGATCCAGCTATCTGAGTTAGGCATCCCTTGCCTCTGATTTACCGCTTGACCTAAAAATCTAGGTATTGGGGGTCCGCCTAGTTTCTGGGCACAGCTTAGGCCGACTTTCAGAACTCTTATTAGGAAAAATCGAACAAAGTAAACTGAATGTAAATGCAATGGTAATGTAAAAGTCGGGGGATTTTAATACTAAAAACAATAATGACCTAGAATGTCTACAGGCCCTGCGGTGTTGCCAAGTGGATTGATACGATTGAGAACTGGCATAACCTATCTTCGAAGAGCACAGGTCATCTTCATCAAGTTTAGTAGGACCCGTCTCGTCTAAGCATACCAGATTGCAATCGCAAAGGAAGTTTTCTGTAACTTAGGCATTCAAAACCAGACAAATCAAGCACTTCCTTGATTGAAAGAATCAATTCCTTGAGATTAAAAAAAAAAAACTCAAGAATTATATAATCATTAATTGAATAGGAAATCCAATACAAAGTACCAAACCACGTTACTCGACTAGGATTTCCTCTACACGCAAAGATTGTGGATTTGCCATTCGTGTTGGAATAAGAACCTGAAGTCTTCATTGAAGTCTCCATGGAAAGCTTCACCAAAACTTGGAAGGAAAAAATGTCTTAAAACTGGTTAGAACGGAAGTCTACATCAAGTCCCTCTTGAGCAGGATTCAAGGTAACTTGAACTGGATTACTCAATTCCATCTCTTTTTTTATTTGTCTCCTAATGAAAATACCATTTAGGTCACAACCCCTATTAACATTTTGTTTTTTATGGCCTTTGGATTGTCTTATGACTCTTATTCAATACAGTTGGTGTTGATTACTGATTTTCTTCTTTTGTTTTTTATGTTAAATAATTGTTAACTACATTTTCTATGTGGAAATAAAACACAAATGCTCATTATTCCGTTAACAAGTACATAGTGATTGTTTGGTAAGGAACTGAGGATGAAGTAGTTTAATCTAACTATGCTTGTTCTTGTTTGATTCCAGGAACACAGGATGCGCCTCGGACAGAAAGCTATCTTTCATATTGAAGGTATTTAACAAAATCCTTCTCTGATCCAATCAGATTAATGTATCCCATACAAGCATGCAGCATGCATATTTGTTGATCAACTTATTTTTTAACAAAGCTGTTTTTGCTCTTTTTATGAAATTTTATCAATATTGTGGACACTGTTTGTCACTTTGTCCGCATTATTACCCGGAAGAGAAAATAGTTAACCGTATTGAGATTTGAAACATAAACCTTCACATTTCCTATCTGTGATCAGCTACTTCTTCAGTTGGCATTGAACTTTAAATCACTTTGGTTGGTTCGCATTGCATCTTCAGTTGACATCATCATCATCCTGTTTTACCACATGCATGTCATCTTAATCTTCTTGTCTGGAATGCGTCTTGTTTCAGTCACACTGTCATTCTTCTTCTTTTTATCAGCAGCTTGGTAATTTTTTTTTTTTTTTTAAATGAGATTTAAGAATGATTAGATAAGAGAATGGAGGACAAGAGATTCACCTGGTGGAAAGTAAAAGGCTAAAAAGTACACAGATCATACACGACCATCCAATCTCTACCTATAAAAAAATCATTGAATCGCCATTGAGTGATATGGAATTGAAGCCCAAGAAGTAGACAAGTGACATTTTATTAGATATCCTAAACAAATTGCCAAACTTATTGTCAAAAACTTTAGTGTTCTCTCGAAACAAATGTCCCCAAACATGGGGGAAAAATGTAACTCAAATGAAATTGTGCTATCTTACTGGTTAGTGGTTACACAGACCTGTAGGACAACATGTAACTGTAATACTGGAGAAGGGGCCACATAATCCATATCCCTCATATGGAAAAGTTTGTGCCGTCCAGGTCATATATGGTTAATAATCTCTCCGTCCCTCGTACATTGAATGCATCATTGGATTCATTGCGGATACAAAACAACTTGGTCTCTCCCTCTGAGTTATGTCAGTAGTAATGAGCTTTTCACAAGCCCAAGGACCATTCAAACCCTCCTTTTTGAGGCTGAGGGACACATGCACTCATAATCACTCTCTGAGTAAATAGGGATATACGGGGATTGAAAGTAAGCTTATGAAAGAAAGAGTTTTAAGGGAATGGCCTCGTGGAATGAATGGTTGGCCACAGTTATAATTTTTTTCACTTTGAAGAAACTTAAATCAATGGTGGATTACTAAACCTTTACAATAGAGAATGTTTTGATGTGATTAGGTGAATAAAGCTTCTACGGATACAGTGGTCGGTCATCCATTATTAGATATTGAGGTATCCTCAAGGGCATAGTTTCAACTTCAAAGAGAAACCTAAGAGAGAATGTTGATGTTTTAAATGTATTTGGTTAAGGGCCCATTTATTTGACTGGATGAGCATTGGATTGGACTATTTATCAAAGGGGACCACATATCTAGTGTTTGGTTAAAAAATTTACGGGTCATATTTAAATGTGCATGGGAAATAAAATCCCACAAATTGCCAGATGTATAGTACCATGGAAGGTGTGATTATTAATCCCATCACTGCTAGTCTCATAGAATTACATATCCTATAATCTCTTCTCTATTAGTCCCGTCAAACAAGCTGGCCCTAAAGTGCCCTACCACTCCTAAGCTGGCCCTAATCTCTCCACTATTTTAATAGTTGTTTTTTACTATAAAAAAAAAAAAAACAACTATTAAAATAACTGGTAATAGTAAGCAGTGAAAGAACATGATTTATTTGCGTGCCCACCGAAATGCTTCTCACGTCAACACACATTGATAGAAATGCTTGCAAATTAGTCCAGTTATTGGTGAGGAGTAATTCTATCTTTTATTCTCAAACTATGATGTCAAGGAAGAGAGGTGAAACCTCTTTCTACCAGCTTTCTGATAGTACATCTCTTGTTCATCTTTGCAGCATTTGTAGCCAAGTTCATGAGCATTTATAAGGGTTTCTTGATCGCAACATTTGGCTGAAGTGATCTCGCCTCTTGTTTGCTTTTCCAAGTGGCCTTTTGTGCATGGGAAGCTATGGGAGGTGCTTGGTAGACGTCATTTTGCTTCATTCCTTGTCTTGATGAACTTTCATACTTCACTGCACCGTTTGAGAGAGAATTTTATTTCTGTTTTGTCGTTATTATAGTTATCAGCTTAATCTAGTCAAGTGAGCATGTTTTCACAAGTAGAGGATCTTTCTGTCCTTCCTGTTAAGGTTTCAAAGGGTCTCTCAAATGCTGCTTGGTATGACTTGGTCTGTGTCCATTAAGCATGTGATTCATACATTATGAAACTGCCTCAGGTGTTATGGAAGAGGCCACATTTTTTGCAATGCAAATGTAGCTGATGGGACGTGCTGTGATTGCCACAAGTACTACCTAGACCTTAAAAATTACTTTAGCCTTACTCTTTTTAAGCTAGGGCCCAGCTTGATACTTGGTGCGAATCATTTCTCTTTTTGTTTAAAGGGATGGCATTTCCTTCATTGCATCCCAGACATAACGCCACACACAACCTGAGGGTTGGTGCAGTGGTAGTTACTTGGTATCTAGGGACTTCATGAAGCTTTGGGTCTGGGATTTGATTTCTACCAGCATACATACTGGGCGAAACTCCCGACTTAAATGGGGCTCGCACTAGTGAATAGTGGGATTAATCTCCCAAATTAATGGGTTTATTAGGCCGGGATTCTAAAAGAAAAGAGAGATATGACACCACAGAAAGTGTAGTAGTAGAATGTCAGGATTGAAACGCCTGAGATTGTGGCCTCGTACAGAAGATTACAATTAGATTATGAAAACGTCAAGAGGTATACTTGAAGACATAAGGCTCTATCAGAACAGAAGGAGCAATAATTAACAGATTATTGTGTTTTCAGACTTTTCCTTTTCTATACTACGAACATGTACACGAATGGGTGTTCCCTCTCGTCTCATGTAGATACAAAGGTTCATGCATTTCCAAGTTATGCGCCGCACTGTGGTGGTGATTGGCCGCAGCCACACAGTGGTTTGCCGCAGAGACCAACATTTCCGATGAACGAGCTAGCAGGGAAGCTCGAAAGGGTTGCCGGGATCATGCCCTCAAGATTGTTGTTGGACACATTGAAATTTACCAATTGTACCCCGGTGATGATTGGGAGATTTCCTGTGAACTCATTATTCTCCAAGAAAAGTTCAGTCAGTTGTTTCAGGTTACTGATTGCAAAAGGAATTGAACCCGTGAAGCTGTTTCTAGAGAGATCTAACCGCTTCAAATGGGCCAACTTGGTGAGACTCAGGGGGAACTCGCCGAAGAACAGGTTGGTGTTGAGGTAGAGGCTTCGGAGTTGCTTTAGGTTGGAGAAATCGGAGGGAATTTGGCTGGTGAGAAAGTTCGACCGGAGACTGAGGACTCGGAGGTGGGTCAGTTTTCCGATTGTGTTGGCCGGGATGGGACCCACAAGCCCGACACTGGGAAGCCGGAGGGAGATCACGAAGGAGCAAGTGGCGTCGCACTCAACACCAGCCCAGGTGCAGGCGGAGGCAGAGGCATTCCATCTGACGCGATTGGCAGCTTGGGAGGAGAGGAAAGAGAGGAGAGCTTGTTTGTCATGAGAGGGCTCCGAGTCAACTCGATGAGTCAGTACCAGCAACACCAAAGCCAAACACAAGTAAGGGATGATGAATTTGTTTCTGAAATACACTGCCATTTGTCAATGTTTTTGTTTTTCTATGGACCACAACAAGAGATGCAGCAACTGGCTTTTGGTCTGATTTATAAGTGAGGTCCTGGGCTTCAAAGTGAAAAATGTATGTATGTATTTCAGCTACAATTTGCTAATTGTTTGCACTGAAATGACCCCAAACAACTTCTTGATATTTAAGCTCAAAATGTTTGGAGAGAGTCAAGAGGAAAGGGAAAGGGTAGTTAACTTTTATATTTCTTTAATCAACCTTCTGTTGACATTTTCACATATCGAGATTTGAGTCAAAATTTAGCATCTAGAAAAGGGAAGGCTGGGTCCCTGTAGTGCCTCCAAATGGCTGGAAGTTCATTCAGTATTCAGGGTTGCACAATTTAAAAAAAATAAAAAATTAATCTCAAAGTTCATTCGGTATTCAGGTTCTAAATTTTGAATAAAAAAAATAAAAAGATTAAATTACTTATAATTATCAGATTGAGCTGTTTTTGCTAAAGACCACTCAAATTTTTTAAAAAAATTATTGAATAGGTCGAATTATTTGTGTGGAACCCCAATATGAACCTCACACAACCTTTCTTACCAAAGAGAGACAGAGGAGCAAAATGTTAAGGTTCGGCCTAATTTTTTAACATGGAAAGGTAAGAGGGTAATTTCACTTCGGAAGTTTGGGTTAGGTGTGTGTGGGCTGTCTAATTATTTTCGGCCCAAACCGACGTGTCTCGGGGCTCTTCACCTTCCTGCCATTTGGAGGACTACAGGGACTCAACCTAGAAAAGGTTAGCTCTGTTTTGCTGACTAAATTAAGTGTACATTTTTCAAATTAAAGATGATGTTGTGAGAGAATGACTTGTCTCGTAAAGCAGAAAATAACCACTTACAAAATAAGAACCTTAGCGGAACGGGTAACACTACTTAAATTCTAAGAAAACAATCAAACTAAAAAATCAAATCACACAAGACTCAATTCTTACCAAAAGAAAACAACATACTGAATGTTTTTTGGACTTGTGAAAATGTTTAGTTAAAAATGTTGGAAAGAGTCAAGAGGCAGAGAAAAAGAACTTTTAATTTGTTTAGGGCTGCAAACGCGGAATCTTGAATTTTGCCTTTTGACATTTTCACATATCGAGACAGAGTCAAAATTTAGCATCTAGAAAAGGCGTTGTTAACCCTAGGGAAACGAGCCAAATCGAGCTGAGCTTTAGAATGTTCAGATCGGTTTGTTAAATTTTTAAGCAAACTCGAGTCGAGCTTTAGCTTAATAAAAATTTGATGAGCCAAACTTATCTAGGTTTGAGTCGAACTCGAACTTATTCACGAGCTTTAACGAATCAAAACCATTAAATTTATGTTCTCATACTGATCTAGAACATTAATACAACGCAAACAAAACAAAATGTAACCAATGTCTCTTATGAGATACGGAGTACAATAAATTTACATAGGCTCCGTTCAGTTGCCAGGAAAGTACAGGAAAGGATGGGAAAATCAACTTTTCCATGATTTTTGTAGTGTTCAGTTGGCAGGAAAGTAGTGGGAAACATGTTTTTAAGTTTTCCTGCAGGAATTACTTTCCTGCAAAAGTGATCCTGCAAAAAACACAGGATTTTGCGTCGCGGGAAAAGGAAAATGAGTGAACACTCACAAAATTTTCCCGAAAGTTTCTTTTTCCTGACAAATGAACAACTAAATCTTAATTATTCTTGTAAAATTCTTTTGTCAAATGAACACTCACAGGAAAATAATTTTCTTTTTCTTTTACTTCACCTCACTTCACTTTTCCTGGGAACCAATTTCCCACACAACTTTCTCGACAACTGAACGGAGCCTATAGATGCAAACACACTATTACAATTTACCACTGATCAACACAAAACCGGAGTTACCAAACTTCTCATAATCAAAATTTTATCACACTTCTCATAGCAGAAATTTACCACAACTATAGCATTAAGAAGATGGAAGGTCTTAGCAAAACAAAGCCAATAACCTGCGGAAAATGGAAGGTATATTAGGCAAAGTTCTCATGTTCATGTGGAAAATTGTGCGAAATTAGGTGACTTGTAAGGCTAACCTCCCCTTTGCCGGATTTGCGAAAATGTTCCTGAATCTGTTGAACACTTGTTGTTCCATTGCCCATGGAGTAGGGCTGTATGGTTTGGAAGTGGGAAAATGTTTTGGGTTAATCATATGGAGATTGGGGCAGCTGATCGATGGATGGAGTACCTGTTTTGTGGGGAGTTGGCAAAGGAAACAAGCAAAAGAGGATATAGAAGCTATTTTTCAGCTTTGTTGGTCAATTTGGAAAGCTAGGAACAACTTTGTTTTCAACAAGAAGCTCCCAAATCCGGATTTTTTGGCAGATCGGTTAAGCCGACACTGATTGCCTTTGGCGTTATTGTCAGAGATTTTGGAAGATCGGCTCATGTTTGGCAGTGTGATCGTGTTAAAGTATCTTCAGCTCTTGTTATTGAAGCTGGGCTTTGCGAATTGCTTGTGCTTTGGGCTTTCGGGTACAATTTTCCAGTAGTTATTTTTGAATCTGATTGTATAAGTCTTATAGATAGCATCAACCACCCACCCGAGCTCAAAGTGTAATTGGGAGATAGAAGCAATCATAGTGGATATTAAAAGCTTGGACAGAAGGTAGACAGTGAACGTTTGTGTGGTGCAGCCGAGTTCATAACAAGGCAGCCTATTGGATTGCAACGAGTTGCCTAGGTAGGAATATCTTTTCTTTCACGGGTTGTATTCTGCCCGAGTTAGAGAGAATTTTAACAAAGGACTCTTTGTCTGTCCTTGTTTGTATTTACAGTGACGTTTTAAAAAATTAAAAAAAGAGAGTCAATGAACGCTGAAATAGGTTTGTGCAATTATAAGGAGTGAAATTGATGAAAACATAATGAACACAACACCGTGTACCATCCGAACCGTTCGTTCGGTAATTCAACGGTTCAAATTTCATCTTCATTGTGTAGCATCCGAATTGTTCATTGCCGAGATAAGATCTAGACTATTGAATTGCCGAACGGATAATTTGGATGGTGCACACGGTGCTGTGCACCACCCGCACAACACTGGTAAAAGATGATTTTAGGATCATAATTTAATTTTTAGTTCTAGAAAAAGAAAATCACCCAAATTTCTTGAAAAAAGAAAAAATACCCAAATTAGACCCACACAGAACTTACACAACTCTTTCTCTCTCTCTGATGGCTGAAAAGGAGCAAGAAGAAGATTCAAAAGCAAATCGTCCCCTCTCAGACCTTCCCAGCCGCTTTCTGCCTGTAAGTTCTCTCTATTTCCGTCTGTTAAATGCACCTTTCTACTAAAGGGAAAGTAGCTTGATTGACTTCCAATCGACCCCATGCGCTTTGATTTTTTGAATTCATTGTTTTCAGTCCACCTCTGAATTGGGTTCGTTCCTTCATCTCTAATTTCCCTATATACGTGCGTGTTGATGTACTTACACATGAAACACTGGTGTAAATTATGTTTCTTGATTGTTTCTTTCGTTTATCCATTTTGATCCCCCATTTAAAGTTTTGGACTAAAGGGTGATTCCAATTGCTGATGTATGAACTCAATGGTAGGGAAAATACTCGAGTTTGAGCTCATGCTCGTTCGTAAAAAGCTCGTTAAAGATCAGTTTGTTACATAATAAACCAAGCTCTTTAAGCTTTCAAACAAACTCGAACATTTTTTGGAAGCTCGTTAAGCTTTTAAACTAAGCTCGAACAAGGTACTACTCGGCTCGTTTAACTTAGGATGTATAAATTTTCAAGCTACTCGAGATAAGCTCGATTAAAAGTAGTTCGAGATTGGCCTGTCTGATAAACAAGCTAAAACTTGTACATGTTTGCAAGCTCGTTAAGTTTGCTTACCAAGCTTGAACAACTAACTACTCAGCTCATTCAGCTCGTTTATCATCTCTACAAACTAGGGCTAGCTGCTTAGCTCAGTTGGCCACCCTTGTACACTCCCATAGAGGAGGTCAGGTCAATCATTGAATTGATTATTTATTCCCCTAAATGGGGGTTATTTGTTTAGTTTTTTGTTCTCTTCATGGGCTTTGAGTTGGGCTTAGTACGATTGTGGGGTTATGTCCCGTTTATGTAATCAAATACTTGTATTCTTCTATCACCTATTATCAACAAAAAAAATTGTTCATGTATGAAGCAGTTTGTGGAGGTTGTTTGCAAAAGTTCAGGGAAGACACGCCGGTTTGCCGCCGGAACAGAGGCGGGTTTTGCGGTGTCTTTGATAAACAGGAAGGTTGAAGGTGGGCCAATCGCTTCACACATTGAAGCTGTGAAGGAAGGGGAAGAGCCTGTGAGTTTTGGCCCCAATTCGGTTTTGGTGAATTACGGTGATGGTTGGAAGTTGCAAACAGTTACTGAAGCTGAAGGTGATTTTCCTTGGAATTTCTTCCTTTCATGTGAGAAACCGTAACTTTCACGTTTCTTTATGGAATTTGTGTTGTTTCTTCTGAAGTTTTTGCGTTTTTGATAACTCTCAATGAGAGAAACCGAAAAATTGACACATGGGAGGGGAAAAGTTAACTGAAGGCAATGAACAAAACAAAATTTCCAGTTTTTTTGGTTTTCTCGAAAGGGCAATGAACAAAACAAAATTTCCAGTTCTTTTGGTTTTCTCGTCTTTCGAGGATTTGTTTCTACAAACTTGGTCCATACATTTTACTTATTGGATTCCATGAATTGTCAAGGTACAAAAGAAGTTTAAAAAAACTTGAACACAAAAGATTCAGATATAAAAACTGGAAAAGATGGATTTTTCCTCGGGTGCTGACTTGTTAATTTTTTTTCGTGGTAGGCCTGAGGAAAGGGGAATTCAATCGGCCAACAACGTTGCACAATGTGTGTGTAAGGGTATGTTCTCTTTCTACATTTTGTTTCCTTTGAACAAGGCTATGCTAGTTAACAAAACATGAGCAATCAGGTAGCTGGTAAATCATGAATATGTGCCCCCTCATTGGTTTTAAGCTTGACCTTTTCGAGGAAAGGTAAAATGCTTGATAATTCGTTATGATCATAGAAGCCCAGAAAGTTTGTGCCCAGAAGGAATAAAATTTTGAAGCAACAAAGTGAAAACAAATTCAAAACAAGTATGATGAGGTCACCCACAATGCGGAGTGACTTTACTGAATAATCGTGAGTTGTGACGAGATGCGGAGCCATGGTTATTGGAGAAGCAGTTTAAGAAACCATACATTATCTTTGCTCCTAGAAGTCTAGAACCATATTGCAATTCAAGGATTCGTAAACCTACTATTTTTCTATGGCTTTACCAATGAGATAAGTACTGGAAACGAGACTTAACAATCCCACCGTTTCTCCTTGTTGTGATGATAATATTGGTGACTAAAGCTAAGTCTGGGCAATTTTCAGATTTTCTAATACAACGATTTAAAGTTTAATATGGGCAGGGGCTAATGTCAAAAACTCGAACTGTATCTTGGTGAAAGCCTGGCAGGAACTAGAGGCTTTGAAGTTAGCCCTACTTAGATTTATTTTGATTTTTTGTGTCATTTAAAAAGATTAGGACATAAGAAATCAGATGAATTTTTCTCCATTAATCCATCTCCCTGGCTGGGTGAAGGAGGTTTACGATTCGATCATGCGAATAACATAAGCAGTTGGTAGTCCATGACAAGGTCATGAATTGGACTGTGGGAGATGACTTCTTACATCTTTTGGGTACTTAAATCAAGTTTTTTTTTTTTTTTTGCTAAGCTACTTAAATCAAGTATTACTATTTACTATAAGAATGGGTTAAAACAATGTTTTTGGAAAGCATGTTTCATACAGAAGAGGGAGGTGGGGGAAAGTTTTCCAATATTATACAGTGGGGGGTTGTATGTTATTGGGAAGGTTGGGAGGGGACCTCTGACTTAACTGCTTTCTTGGGTGGGAAATGGGAATGTTCAAAACGTCTGGTTTAGGCATGCTGTAGTCAAAAGATGCTTTCTTGAGAGAGGAAGTTCTATGCTTTTCTTTTGTTAAATTGGTCTTGCTAAACACAACCAAATGGGAAGCGGATAATATTCATATAATCTCAAGAAAACGTAGACTTTCAAGTTTCAATACACATTTATGGATTTCATTGTACTTATCACGGATATTAGTGCATTTTCTACACATAATCATCTGGATTAAAGTCGGAGTTTGACATGTTCATTGTTAAGCTTACTAACATAATAGTATGTTTTTTGTTACCAGGAGGCATCACAACCGGTCATAAGTTATTTATATGTTGGGAAGATACTGCTCGCTTTCATTTTAATTTTCGCGATGGGTGCAGTTTTGACATTAGCTTTGGAGAATCTTCCAAGGCTAATCTTGTTTATTAACTCGTCCCTGTAAAAATTGTAAATGTATAACACTGCTCGTGTTTTCGTTAAATTACCTATGACCTTATGACAACTAGTTGTGCCAATGTAGACATGCATCTTTTTTTATGTACCAGAGAACCAGAGGGGAGATTTGTAAAAGCAGTTCTTTGTTCTGCATATGCTCTAACTGTTTGGGTGTTTAATCTTCTAATTCGATGTTAGGCTGGTTTGGTCTTGGTTTTCCGGGTATGCCCCATAGCACCTGTATTGGGTTTTCTGGTTCAATGAATTAATTTACCAAAAAAAAATGTCCATTGAACGGCGTTTCAATGTGTATTGAGAAACAGGAAACTTCATCATATGTAGCCAATTAATTGGAGTATTACTTCTATTGTATTGCTTCGCAGATTACTTAGGTAAAGATGGTTTGGGTGTTCCCTGAGCTTCCACAAGATTGCAGATAGCAGTGGCTGATAAACGAATTAAAATACTCGAATTTGAGTTCATTAGTTCCTTGAAAGGTTGTTCAAGATCGGTTATGAACTAACTTTGAACTTTTCTTTGAAGCTTATTAAGCTTTCAAACCGAGCAACCATTCGGATCGTTCAACTTATGATGTTCAAAATTTAATATACACGATCGATAAATGTTTGGTTTAATTAGAACTCGTCTAAAATTGGCTCGCTTCAAACGAGTTAAGCTTAAAACATATTTTTAAGGCTTGTTTGGTTTTTCAAACCAAGCTTTAACAATCAAAGCCCCCTTCATCTTGTTTATAAATAAGCTTCCACTCAAAAAGGGAAGTAAAAGAAAGGGGAAGAAACCTAATCTCAACAAAGAATTTCTTGAATCAACGATAGTTTTCTTTGAACTTTATCGTTCATACTTCATTTCATTTTGGTCATGGAAAGCAAAAGCCGTTTCGTTTAGTCATATATCGCTTCACAACTCGCGGTGTTTTTTTGTTTTGGTTGTTTCATGTTTTCTTCGCAAGGCATTCGGGTCTCTTTCTTACCGAAAAATATGCATCACCTCCGGCTCCATGGTACCCTCTTTGTATAACTTGCAAGGGGGATTTATCCTTTTAGTTTACGCTTTGTTGTTATACATAACGTACTAACAAGTTTTAATCAAGCTATTCACGAGCCAACTTGTTCAAGCTTTGGCTTGAAAGCTTGATGAGTTTTACAAATAGTTCAAACCTTGGTTCATTTTATGCAACACAAGTATCTCGAAAGGGTTTTTAACGAGTGAAGACGAACTCGAACTCAAGTGGTTTGGTTAGTTTAATGCAACATAAGGATCTCGAAAAGGTTTTTATCAAGTGAAGATGAACTCAAACTCAAGTGATTTGGTTTGTTTATCATCCATGCTATTCTGTATTTTGATCAAGGGTTGCGGAGGAATATGTGGAGGGAAAGGAAAAAATGAATCAAGAAAGTTAAAAATGCTAACTTTATCCTTGGTTTATACATATCTTTTTTGGCATTTTTGCTTTATCAAAGCCTTTCTTGGTTTATTTGCAAGCCCGCATGCCACTGTTGGATCTTATTGCCTAGCTAGCTTCCACCATCTTTTAGTACTTTAAAAACTCTCTTTTATCGATATATAGTAAGTTTTTATCTGATTTAAAATGAGGGAGATATGAGCATTTTATCGAAATGATTTATTATTCGACTAGCTAAGGGTAAAATGGTTATATCTTTTGATGTACAAATAAAAGTGGATTCAAACTACTTGAGTTAGAAAGTAGATTTAACAAACTTTTTAACGGTTCAAACCACGCACAAATCGGAGTTAAGGAGCATTTGGGACAAGTCCACGAAGTTTTACATATTGTGTAGTTTTTATGCGGCCCAAGCGCACTTAATGGCGCCACGAGCGCATCCTCTAAAGTCACAAATAGCCAAACTTTGCGGTCTTACTACAAATACTCCCGAACTCTGATTTAGATGTAGTTTGAACCATTGAAAAACTCGTCTAGCCTACTTTCTACCCAAAGTAGTTTGGATCCAAAATTATTTATACATCAAAAGATATGACGGTTTTACCTCCCAAATTATATTGAAAAAATCCTCGCATCACACTAATTTTAAACTAGATCAAACCATAGTTTATATCAATAATAAAGAGGGTATTCAAAGTGCTATAAATCGGTGGAATCGAACCATAAAAATATTATATGTTAGCTTACGAAAAGTTCGTCAGAATCATACCAATTCAAAGATCGTCGGAGACACTGAGGCTAAAACTTGTTTATGCGCTTTTCTACTCATTATAAGTTTCATTCGGTACTCGCATCCTTAGTTCTAAGGTATTGACGTAATCCTTGAGAGTTCCAGAGAGTTCAGCTAGCGGACTTTTCACTCGATCAAACCATACGAAAACTATTTCGTCATCGGATTCGCCCAAAGCACCTAAAACAATGCTTATACTTTTTGCAAAGCCAAATTTGGGTGTCTGCACTACAAACACTGTCACTTGACCACTTCAACTTCCACACCACCATCACCACCACCATTTGATAACCCCTTCCCCCCACCTGTACTGTCGCCGCCACCTCCACCACAATCATTTCAACGCTGCACCTTCAGCACCACCTCCATTATTTACACACTATTACCACAGCCACCTCACAAGCACTCCACCACCATTCACCACAATCATTTCAACGCTGCACCTTCAGCACCACCTCCATTATTTACACACTATTACCACAGCCACCTCACAAGCACTCCACCACCATTCACCGTTATTTCACCGTCACCCACACCATGAAATAGTTTCAAATGTTCTCACTATTGAAATCTATCGACATCACTTTACAAAAAACAATCTTCATTATCATAGAATTCTTTTCTGTAATTTTTTTTTTTTAAAGGCAGTGAATTGATTTAGTATTTGCGGTGGAATTCGCATAAAGAAAAAGATGAGGAATTATATGTTAAGGTCAAGTGTTCTACAGAACAAACTTGTCCACAAAAACAATCCAAACACAAGCTAAATTCATAGTTAGAAACAAAGACAGAACTCAAAAATCATCACGAGAGAGAGAGAGAGAGAGGAATAAAATAAGTGCGCGTTGACATTCCCGATGAGGAATTACCATTTCTTCAATAATTATTTACATATTTTGAGCAAAGACTCCTTTGCTCAATGACCAATACAACAGATACACTGTACAAACAATATGACAGTAGGGTTTTTTCTTCTCATGTTCCTCTCCCCCACCCTTTTGTTTATACACATCCCTTTCCACGAAAGACTTCCACATACACATGAATATTACATACAGAAAAATACATGGAGAAAGGGAAAAAATACACCAAATATTCCAAGCACACAACAGCTTCTTCGGAAAATGCAATACTGCGGCGGTCTAAGGCAGAGAACTTTCGGAGCTGCGATATATTTCCTCCACATGCGCTGCCGGTACGTAGACGGCATTTCTCAGTGAGCTGTGGGTTCGTCCGTAGAAAGTGTAAACTAAAACTCCCACTAGTAACCATATAGACACGCGAGTCCAAGTAGCAGCTCTGAGGGTTATCATAGAAGACATAATAAGACATGAGAACTAGGAAAAGAATCAAAAGATCACCTTTATCGAAACAACAAAAAAAACTAAAGAGTACAGAAGAAGAAGAAGAAGAAGAAGAAGAAGAAGACTGCTTCCTAATATTATTAGGAAAAGAAAAGGAAAACTGCTTCCATTTTTATCATCTTTTTATTATTTTTCTGGTCATTTGCTTTCTTTCTTTTCAGAGAGAATTCAATATTTATATGAACTTATCAAGGATATAACCTAAAGAGACCAGCACTGTCAACGCTCCACAAAGTATGTGCTCTAATTTCCAGGCTGGTCAACCCCATGTTTACCCTTCTATAAAACAGAACTAAAACATAAAAAAGAATAGTAATTTGAAAAAGGAAAACTACACTTAATGTCAGAAAGACGACAATGCACGTACCCAAGATTTATCAGCAGGTAGACGTTGATGAGAATACAAGCAATAGGGAGGAGTGGAACGAATGGGCAAATGAAACCTGGAAAAAATGATCAATAGTCCACTAAGCAATTTGTGCAATAAACGTACGATAAATTTATCCTATAACCATACAAAATCATTCATGGAAAGACGAAGGTATGGGCAAGATTAAGCAGTACAAATTGGCAGGGTACCCGCGTATAAGCTACGTCAAGCCAAAAGTAAACATCAAATGATTGACACAAGGAATCATTCAGCCTAATCATATGAAACAAAGGAATCAGTATAACGGTCTTTCTCATGGTGAAGGCGGCAAAAGGGAAGAGGCAATATATTCTATCAAGGAAGATTAATATTGTCGAAGTTCAGAGCCGTGATGCCAAAATCAGAGAACATACCTCCTGTGTGCCCAAAGCTGTGCCTTGCATCATCTTGATCTATACAGGTGAGAACTACCAAACCAGACAGAAGAAGAACACCCCCAAGTCCACACACAGTAAACCGGAAAAAGCTGGTAACAAAAACAAATTGTTAATACACAATAAATAAACAAAAGATAAGTGCTTAGCAAAAAAAAGAAAGATAAGATCTACAGAAACAAAATTTCCTAGCGCAGTAATAATGCATAGTACTACAACACACAGACCCCTAAATCTTTCAGAATACACATGGTTTTGCTTTTAGTTGTATGACAATAAAAACCATGTAAACTACGTATCCATACATATTAAATATCTTGGTTGACCACAAACTCTTTCTCCGTCCCTCTTGCAGTGCATGCAACTATTTACAATTTCAGTCAAAGGGAAGTGAGGGTGAGCCTATATTAATAAGCTGCATTTCCACGCTTATTTGCAGGTATTAGTCCATCGAACATGCAAAGCTATCATTAGTATGCTACCAGGGAGATTAGCTTTGTATCGATTGATAGCGAGGCAATATCATTCAGCACTGAAAACTCACCTTGAGAGGCCAATGCTTGAAGCTGAACCTGTAAGGAGCAGCACTCCAACACACGTAAACATTATAGTCCAACCAGCAATTTTCCGCCTGTTATCATTTAGAATGCCTGCAACAACCAGGAAAAAAGAAGTCAACGACTTAGTTGATCCAATATAACATTATCCAGAAAACATAAGCCACTTGGTTTAGAGTAATGTGAGGGTGACCAAATTCAAGTACCATATTGTGGGTCTCATCCATGTGTCCAATACACTGGTTCGATGAGTCTTTTATAGCTCCACTAATACAGGTGACACATAAGATGGTGCATAGAACACGATACCCTAAAGGGGGGGGGCGCAATGGTAAGGTTCTAATCACATAAACAGCCTCTTCTCTTGCAGGGTAAAGGTTGCATACATCTAGCCCTTCCCCAGACCCTACAGTACCGAGAGCCTCATGCACTGGGGTCACTCTTTTTTCTTTTTTATAAGGATTATAGTCTTAACTTTAGTCCTAGTTTTACTCATTCACAATATACACTTTCCCCAAGGATAAATGTAGGTTACGTAGAGTTCCAAGGATGCATGGTACATATTCTCCACCCATATATTCTCCTGGGTGGCTTAGATGGCAGGGAAGGAATGGATTGAACCAAAATACAACTTCTCTGGGGTAGTTGACTTTGAAGTACTTCACAAAGAGATTCCAAAATGTTCACAAAACAATGCCTTCAAAGAATGAACAAATGATCAACCACACAAGTTTCTATATACTGGCAACTATTTTGTGACAATTGTACATTACTTAAAAATATTAAGCATGATAATAATTTCCAAATCCAAACATGGGAGGCAGAGACATGAAAATTTGCAGCCACGCACGCACACAGAAAATTTACTCAAAAGGAATACATATGGATCAGTAAATGGAATGCCTTCATCAGAATTGTTTTGTGAGAACTGAGAACTATTGTTAACATTCAAGAAGTGGACATCCAACAAAGAACTAGCATAAGTGGAAAGAACCGCGAAAACAAGAAGCAACGAACAACTACGTAAACTTACAAGCTGCTTGTTTAGGAATGAGAGGATACACAACCGGTTCGTCCACCATGCCAAGTAAGAGTTTAGTGCTCTCAGTATCACTTGCAATAGAATCTTTTGGGTTATGCCCTTCCACATCCTTTGTTCTACTACTACTACTACTACTATATAGCAAAGACACTGAATCTATTGACGCCTGGAGCGATGATGGAACTGGCACCTCCTCTGGTGGGACATATCTTAATATCAGAACAGATATTGCCACCATAGTGAATGCAAGAAGCGTACCCACGCTAACCTGTACGAACAGTGCCATAAATAAGTTAGCATTCGTGATTCTTTCAGGAAGTTTTAAACAGTTTCCTTAAACAAAAGGTATGAATATAGGATATTGATGCTTTGTTAGGATTGGTTTTTGAAAAAATATTTATGAGAGTAGTAGGGGTAATAAGTGGAGAGAGATAGAGAGAGAAATGATTGGAAGTAGGGGAATCTAGGGGGAATCTTTTGAAAAATGCTTTTCAAAAAGTAAAGTGAACAAGGCATGAGCTTTTATTCCTACGCATGTAGCCCTTTCTTGAGTAAACCAGGGACTGCAATTCTCACATGCAAGTACACTCTAAATTCAAAGAGATATCACAAATCAACTTTACGTCTAGACAAGAAGAGATCATAATGCTCCATAATTAACAAAACATACCATCCCTGCCAACTCTGCTACATCCATGAAGAATGCCAATGTTGCAGCAACTATACCCGTTATTACTGTGCTCTTGATAGGAACTTGAGTCCGTTTATTAACATCAGAAAAGAAAGAGGGTAGTAATCCATCTCTCGCCATCGCCATCAGTATTCGTGGCTGTGGAACAGAAAGAATATGAAATTCCCACATACAAGTATGTGCAAAAATGGCCCTATAGTATGTGAAAGAAATTTTATAAATTAAAAGAAAAATTTAATCCTATACATTAGGAACGAAAATGTAAACTAAAATACTCAGCCACATAGAAGAACCCAGGCACTTCTCAAAGGTCCATTACTCGTTGCAGCTTTTTCTATACTTTCCCCATCCCATACCCTTTGTCCACCATGAAAAAGACCACTTTTAAAGAGATGAGCCTTTGATGAACTTATACCCAACTAGTTATATATACTTTTCCAAAACTACACTATGATTACTGTCATTAAATGCAATTACACTTATTTGAAAAGGAAGACATCTCAAAATCACTTAGATAGAAGTCCCCCAGATTTCCAAAGTAGATATCATCATGGAATGTCCTAAGGAGTACAGGAAAAATACACATGGCATCCAAGGAGTAAATACTCCTTTGCCTTCAACTCACATACGGGGCAGATAACATCTAGACAAAATTTGTGCACTAAGGATTCCGTTCACCAGTTTTTTTTTTTGTGCGCGCGCACGTGAGAGAGAGAGAGAGAGAGAGAGAGAGAGAGAGAGAGAGAAATGATAGTAGGACATTATTCCTTTCTAACTGGTTGATATCCATGAATATAGTTCAGTATCTCAAATAAAGAGACGGAACCAATAAAGAGTAGAACCTATAGAAATGCATTACTTAACAAATTTCAGTACAAAAGCACCAAACAAAAGCCAACATCCACTAAATCTTCCCTAATACGAGTACCGTAGGATGTAGCTACTACAAATGTCAAATGATAACTTCCATTGAGATAAAAGATGTACCCATGTAGAGTGCTAGGACTCAATGAAATGGAGAAATTGCATGATGTCCAGTACAAAAATTAATTATTATTAGGTTGCCATGTTAATCAAACAAAGAGCAAAACAATAATTCTACTATTTTGTTAGCATTAAAAATATAAGTCACATACATACCTGCGGAAGTATTGAACCCATTAATGTCGAGCATAGGGCGGTAGTAGCTCCAGCAGTTATAATATACCTGCAATATGAGGCAGGGGCAAAAAGAGAAACAAATAACCTCAGATGACTGAAATCTTACAGAAAGACGGCACGAAACACAAATCTCATCCACAATATATGCTTACGCTGCCCACTGCATCCCATGGCTAGCAAATGCAGAGGAGATGGGGGTATCAGGATCCATCGCATAATAGGGTACCAGACCAACAATGACAATAGACACCAGCATATACAACGAGCAACATATAGATAGTGCAGCCCCTATACCCAAGGGCAAATCACGTTGAGGATTCTTCACCTGCCAACGATTAAGAAAAACATAATTGCAGACTTCTAAATTCCATCAAGACTAATCATTTTCACAAATATCTCTTCTGAGAACATTTGCATATACATTGAAAAATGTACATTGGACGTTGACTCAATACCTCTTCTGCAGTACTAGCAACGGAATCAAAACCAATGTAGGCAAAGAAGACTGTTGCAGCCCCAGCAAGCATACCATCGGCACCAAAAGGGAAGTACCTATAAAATTAAACGAAAGGATGAAATAAAGTACCATTGCATACTTATCGAATTAAAAAGTTATATATAATTCACAGAAACATTACCCGACAGGAAGTTCATAGCCAGTCCATCCTGTCTTGAAACCCAAATACCCACCAGCTATAATGACAAAGATCATGGCGCACACATTTGCTATTGTGACAATGGCTTGTGCCACGGTGCTCTGAAACATTTTTATGTTGCAATTGAACGAGATAAGAAAAACAATCACTGGAAAACACATTGCAGAGAATAAAGGGAGTTACCAAGGTACCTCCTTGATCCCGACACACAAGAGCCCAGTTACAACAACTACTAGAATTGCTGCACATGGATCAACCACCACACCAAGCCCAGGAATAGAATGACGGGCTAGAAAAGCAGGCAGACTGTCTGGACCACCGAAAAGCAATGCCTATATAACAAACAAAAAAAATAGAGAGAAACTAGCGATCATGTTCTATTGACATATGCATCGTGGTCACTAATCATCGTTCAAAAAATCAAGAGCTGAAACTTGAGAGAGAATGTAACTCACCAGATTTGGAGATATGCCACGAGCAACTGCAGAACCGCCGATCGTATATTCTAATATTAGAGCCCAACCGATTAACCAAGCAACACTGAAACGAAATAGAATTCAAAATTTACAAACTGAAAGAATGCCTGAAACCTCAATAACACCGAGCTTGATTTGCTGATCTCCTCATTCTTATACATCAAACCAAATCGGGTACCATCATCACGTGGAGGTTGAAAGAGCAGATTTAAATGACCAATTTGTGCAAAAAAAAATGCACAATTCAAGAATAGTAAAGCACAACCTAAGATCCATAGTCTACAGTCTAGACCACCAAGGAGAATCTTAAGAACACAACACTAACACAGTAGCACTGAACCTCAAGAACTGCTTTTATAGTGTACCCAACTATTAGATTGTTAACCACCAACTCATCTAAAAGATTAAGCTGTTAGAGAGAGGGGCAACTTTATTATTTATACCTTCAACACGCCCCATCACGTGTAGCAAGGCTCTCCTCCATGAGTGGGCTAAACACATGTAAATTTTTTTTTAACATTAGGTAAGCGGTGGGATTCGAACACAGGATCTATCGCCTGCTCTGATACCATATTAGATTGTTAACCACCAACTCATCTAAACACTTAAGCTTTTAGATGAGTTGGTGGTTAATAATCTAATATGGTATCAAATAACTGTCTTAGATACAGAAAGAAATGTTTTGATTATGTGAAAGGGAGGGACAAGTTACCCTTCTCCAACACATATGTACGAATAATGATAGGCACTTCCGGCTGATGGGCAACGACTTGCAAGCTCTGCATAACAGAAGGCAGATAGAGCAGCTGCTATTCCGGCTATCAGGAATGAAAGGGTAAGGGCTGGCCCAGCATGTTCCCTTGCAACAGTCCCAACAAGAATGTAAACCCCAGCACCAATGGTTGAACCAACCCCTAATAAAAGAGGTACGTACAAATCAGAAGACCCGCAAGTCATGGCTGAAAAACTACATATTGCAATGGAAATGGCAGAACGTAGTGACAGGAGGAGAGACATGCAAAGATGTCGTCCAATCATGCACAGCCAAATTCCACCCATATAAAGGGCGCATACACCACTTCAAAGACATGTATCTAAATTCTAATTGGAAAGCAGTGCAGAAAAGGGGAGGATAGACATTACAAGCACTGCATACATACATCAACAACAACAAAAAAAGAGAAGAAAAAAAGAGAAGCAAAAGCTTGCATATCAAAATAACAAAAATAGATAGCAAAATTCAGCATATTATGTCACAAATGGGATTGAAGTGTGAGCACCAACAAGTCCAACGAATTTCTTACGCATGAAAGAAGATTAAATCATACAACGACAACAACAAAAATGATTAGGACATTTACATAGGAAACAGAGTACGCTGAGTCACTGACAATTACTTAGGATTAGGACATTTACATAGGAAACAGAGTACGCTGAGTCACTGACAATTACTTAGGTGTTTGCGATTTCTGTAGAAAAAGATTTGAGTGATATCTAAAGATTTAAAACTAAATTATAGATTATGGACCAGAAGCTTAAAAAGCTGTTCACTGCAGCTGTGGTGTTTCCAGTTAAGCCATAGCAAAAGCTAAAGTGTTAGCTGCACAATTTGGAAATCAACTTGTAAATCCCTTTAGAATCCAAAAAAAAACTGTTTAAAAGCACCCAACCCAGCCAAACTCAGCTTCTCCAAAATCAGGCTTTGAGGCCACTTTCAGCTTCTACAAATCAAATTCTAAAAGCTAGTAGAGAGGAGATTTTTGCAAGCTACTCCAAACTGTTCTGAAAAAAGCTAGAATCTGAAACCTGACTTCAGAATTTTACATAAACACGCAACAACTAGGACCATGTGATGATTTTGAAAGCCAAGAAGTATCCCACAAACAGAAGCAGACTAACCCTATCCCAACAAGGGGAAGAAAAACCAAAACACAAATTGACAATTGAGATCAAATTCAAACCAACTACAGGGAAATTGGAAAGAACCAAGTAGGATCAGAATCAACCAAAGAACCAAACCCCATGAACAGAAACATCAGCCAAAAAGGAAAACCCCGATCAGAGAGAGGGATAAGATTGTGAATTTACCAATAGCAATTAGGTGAGGAACAGATAATTCCTTGGCCAATTGATGGTGCCCAGTACCGGAGGACTTAGAATGGATTGAGTCAACCTGTTTCCTCCTTATCAAACCTTTAAATCCGCAGGCCAAAGAACACTGTTTTCCTCCACCACCACCACCACCACCACCAGACCCCTTTTGTGAATCAGAGAGAAAACCCATCAAAAAAGAGGGGAATTCTCTAATTGGTAGGAGTTATTTTCTGGGTTATACAACAGCCTTTTTGGATTTTGCTGTTTTGAAGCAAAATCCAAGAGAAGAACACAGATAACAAAAAGATGATTAATTTTAAGCTACCCGCATTCCAGAGATTCTGGCAGATCCCTGGGCAGAATTTTATAGAGAGCAGAAGCGGCAGAGGTTCGGATTTTCCTGGGTAAAACCGTAAAAATGGTGGGGGGTTTGGTATTGGAATTGCGTGTGGTCTCTTCTTATTGGCTTTGCCGTTGGTTTTCGCCTGACCTGACCTGACCTGACCGCTGTGCCCGAAAGATAAAACGTTGAATTGGAGAATTATTGGCGATTTGAATTGAAAGTGGCTGCTGATAAAAAAAAAATTGAAGAGGCTGCTGATCAAAAAAAATTGAAGAGGCTTGAAACGATGACTTCGAATTTTTTGGCCTATTTGTTCGAATGGGATTACTAGTAATTGAACAATGACCTATTTGTTCGAATGGATAACTAGTAAGCCAAATGCATCACTTATTTGTCGATCTAACTCACAAGTTTCAAATTAATAGACGTCAATTTCTCTCGAGTCAAATATGATAATGTTCTGATAATTATCCACGTCATATTAACTTATCGTATTTTCTAAGAATTAACGTAACTAATGGATCAGAAAATATGGGACGATG
Organism: Rhododendron ovatum; assembly: GCA_019656835.1. Taxonomy (NCBI): domain Eukaryota; kingdom Viridiplantae; phylum Streptophyta; class Magnoliopsida; order Ericales; family Ericaceae; genus Rhododendron; species Rhododendron ovatum. Next base: position 8,891,600 of record CM033791.1, read on the forward strand.
GCCGGTCTATTCTCCTCACAATATGCTTGTTCATTTGGGATGTCAAAGTTCTTAAGCACGATTTTTTCAATAATTTTTCTTTATACATCTTTATTCACTCATTATCTTAAAAATTTCCTTTAAAATCCAAAACGAACAAGATAATAAGCACGATTCCTAAGAAGAAATCATGTGAGAAGATTCATCCGCGAGAGAGTTAGCAGTCAACAAATAACAAAGCCCACCAGTACCATTTATACCATAAAAAAAAAATTTCCATCTCGTGTGGTTGAAAACCGACCTTTATAAAGTACTCCAAGTGAAAATAGTTATGAGTGTGAGACAGAAAGATAGGTGTACAGGATAGCCGCCAAGTATATTCCAGAACAGTGACAAAGGGGGCAAATAATGCCCGGGTCATGGAGCACTTTTTTGGAATTGCCCGGTCATGGAAAGGAACACAATAATTTCTCAAACATGGTGTTGAAGACAAAAATGCTCCTCACGGGGTAACTTAGATTCATACACGGGACAATTTAGATTCATATATGGGGCAATTTAGATTCATACACGGAATAACTTAAGGGGCAACTTAGGTTCATATACGGGACAACTTAGATTTATACACGGAACAACTTAGGAGGCAACTGAAGTTCATATACGGGACAACTTAAATTCATACATAGGACAACTTAAATTATACATGAGGCAACTTAGAGGTCAACTCACTCACTGAATGAATTCCTTTAGACCCTGGGGGCAAATTTATCCTTTTAATCAATGTCCCCCCTCACCCTACTAATCCAACATCCTCCCTCACTCCACCGATCTCTCTATGTTCTTCGTCTCCAAGTCAGAAGATATTTCGTTAGAGGGGTCTTCGGTGGCCAATTTGTGGATTACATGAAATTGCTTTGAAATTTTCGAGTTTTACAATTAGGATTTGTTTTATCCAATTTAGGGGTTTTGTAAGTGGGGAATTTTTTTACTGCTGCTTTTCTGGTCTTGGTTTCCTTCAATTTGATCTCCAAGTTTCTGCCACCAGGTGGAAACCCAACTCTTAATAAGGGTCTTTTCTACTTTTTCTTCTATTTTCGCCATTTTTGGAGGTCAAAAAGCTCATAAAAAGCTTAAATAAACGAAAGGGGGGGGGGGGGGGGGAATCACAGATTTTGGAGTTGATGTCCAAAGTAAGAAAATGAAATCTGGTGGAGGGGGTTGCGGTGGTGGTGGTATTTTGGGGTGGGGCGGCAGGGGGAGGTGGGAATGGTTGTCGGATCTGGTGGAGGAGGCTGTGGTGGTGGCGGCTTTATGGTGGTTCGACGGCGGGGGGATTGGGTGGTTTTGGTGGTGGAGGGAGCTGTATGGGCTGTGGTGGGGCGGTGAAGTGGTGGAGAGAGATGAGGGTTTGTCTCATTAAGGGGCATAATAGTCATTTTAGGAGGTCATTTCCATGTATTGGGAAATATTTTTCTCCTTCCCATATTTGGATGAATTTCCAAAAAAGTGGTTCATGACCTGGGCATTATTTGCCCCTTTGTCCACTGTTCTGCATTTTCCCCAATTGTAAACCCAACGATTGGACTGTGAAGGACGTTTCTGTGGGCGACCATAGGCACTCCGATGACTAAGCAAGTCTCACATTAAGGAACGGAAGTACATAGGTAGAGGGAGTAGGACGGCATATCTCTTTAGAGATCAGTATTGTACTTTATGTAGGGAGTCACCTTCCATGCTTTCAAGTAGCAAGTGGCCGGACCATAGCTACACACGTCATCCTTGAAGACCCGACCCAATACCTCGACCTACCCGCGTAGCTCTGGTCCGAGTGACCGTTTGGTCACTTATGGCCATTCGGAAGTTGCGGATAGGTGACCTGCCATCCAGCGCACTACACTCCTTAGATTCTAGGGTAGATAATTTCTTAGATACTAGCAACACTAGTCGGCCGGGTAAGTCAAAAAAGGTTTTGTCCCCATTTCCCTTATTAATAGATGGTGAGATTGCTCTCAAAATTTATTAAGGTGGACATAACCTGATCTATATACTGAGTTATAATAAGAGTACATACTCCTATTAATTATTTGAATCTTATGGCAAAATGCGTAACAGGTCCAGCCAATTCCGGAAGAATACGAAAACGTAAAGGAAAGAAAGTGTAGGCCACAACTCCAATGGCTTTCCTGATACGTAATCAAGTAAAGTAGCAAAAATATGTCAACAGGCTTACAGTCCAATGACAATTCCTCATCCCTTCCTCACGAAAGTTGAGGGTTCGATTCTTATTAAGAGCACGATAGTTTAGTATAGTGGTTGACGTCGTTGGGAATTGTTCCACCCACTCTTTTAGTAATAAAATAAGTTAAATGTCTATCGAGTGAAAAAAAAAATCTAAGATATGGGTCCCAAGAAAATTAATGACCCCACACGAGGATGCAATGCAATATGGGAATCTGAATGAATCTCTATTATGGGTTTATGACTTTTATGTAGAGAGGCTAGGCAACAGAAGATGGAGAAACTATGAAAATGGGCCTCAATCTGTGGAAAGCATGTGATGACATATGTGATGTGATATTGACCATATGACTATTCTATGGGCAAATTTCACTGACCTCCCCTGAGGTTTCTGACACGAACAGAAACCTCCCCTGAGGTTTATGAAATGACACTGCCCTCCCCTCCTTTACCCGACAATACCAAGAGACCCCCCTGCCGTTACCTTTCCGTTAGAAAATGGATGGAAAATGTGATGTTGTACTGTACTTTTTACAATACCTACACTACTCTCACCAAACTCTTTACCCCTCTCATTTATAAAATATAAAATAAAAATATTTTTACACTTTGTGCTCATTTCACTTTGAGATTTTGTCCTTATTTAAAAGGATTCATATTTGTTAATTTTCTGTCAAACTCTTGTGAATTATTGGTTCGTCTTGATAAGAGGAATTGAAAAAAGTAAAAAATTAAGACTTTTACCAAATATTTTGAGAAATTCAATATTGGGTAAAAGTAATAAATTTATACTCTTTTGATTCCTCTCGTTGAGACAAATCAATAATCTACAAAAATTTAACGCAAAACTAGCAAATACGAAAAAAATTCAAATATGAACAAAAATCAAAAAGCCCTAAAAATCCCACAAACAAGCCTGCATGAAAAAATTGAATATGAACAAAAACTAAAAAGCCTAAAAATCCCACAAACAAACCCAAAATTTTTTTTTTCGTGCGGGCTTGTGTGTGGGGTTTTTTAAGTTTTTTGATTTTTGTTCATATTTGAATTTTTTTCATATTCTAGTTTTGCGTTAAATTTTTTTGGATTATTGGTTTGTTTCAACTAGAGGAATCAAAAGAGTATAAATTTATTACTTTTACCCAAAATATTGAATTTCTCAAAATATTTGGTAAAAGTCTTAATTTTTTACTTTTTTCAATTCCTCTTATCAAGACGAACCAATAATTCACAAGAGTTTGACAGAAAATTAACAAATATGAATCCTTTTAAATAAGGACAAAATCTCAAAGTGAAATGAGCACAAAGTGTAAAAATATTTTTATTTTATATTTTATAAATGAGAGGGGTAAAGAGTCTGGTGAGAGTAGTGTAGGTATTGTAAAAAGTATAGTACAACATCACATTTTCCATCCATTTTCTAACGGAAAGGTAACGGCAGGGGGGTCTCTTGGTATTGTCGGGTAAAGGAGGGGAGGGCAGTGTCATTTCAGAAACCTCAGGGGAGGTTTCTGTTCGTGTCAGAAACCTCAGGGGAGGTCAGTGAAATTTTCCCCTATTCTATTCTTATACAAATAGTAAAATATTAATTTCCTTTGTCTTGCAGCCATAACTATAGGCCCAGTCACCATTCCGTACTTGATTGGATAAGATTTGCATTTATTGACTTGGCCTATTCCGTAATTCAAGTTTGATTTATTTACGTAACAAATTAGTTTTAAACGAGTTTTTAACGAATCGAATCTGAACTCGAAGTTGAATAGCTTGGTTCATTTATCAGCCCAACATATCAGATTATTGTATAACATGCATCTTACTAATAGTCTAACGAATCGGAGAATCGGTAAAAAAAAAAGAAGCATTGCACGTAATAACAACGTGCATGTTTCGTTCACAAACGAAACATTTTGGTCAAATTATTTGAATATTACTACCTGGTTGGTTGTATTTGTACAAATTGCTAAACAAAGCCTTGACCAAGAAAAAAAAAACAAAGATAACAAACCTCTCGAAGCATTTTGGTCAAATTATTTGAATATTACTACCTGGTTGGTTGTATTTGTACAAATTGCTAAACAAAGTCTTGACCAAGAAAAAAAAAAACAAAGATAACAAACCTCTCGAAGCGACACATTCAATTCTGCACAAATCAACCTTTCACCCCACAAAAAGTCTCGGCAAAATAATTAAAAGAGGATCGATACATTTTTGTACGTTCATACTTTCTGTGCACATTTGATTAGTAAGGAATAAAAATAAAGTGACGGGGGATTTTTTATTTAATTTTTGAATAACGAATGAAAAAAAATTAGTCGTTAAAAATACAAAAAAAGCTACGCCCACCGACTCTCAAGTCGGTGAACTTCCACCGATACATTATACGGCGCCGTTTTGGATTGTTTTTTTCTTTTGTTGAAACATTTGGTTTTATCCTTCTCTTAGGGCTCTTCAACGAGAGCCATAGAGCTAAAAATTAATTATGATAATTTTTGATAAAATGATTAGAAAAATAATATCTTTGCACCAGTTCAAGCAGATTGAAAATTGAAACACTTAATTTTTTCATTTAGTTTTATGGTTTTCTCAGGGCTCTTCCACGAAAGCCGTAGAGCTAAAAATTAATTATGATCCTTTAAGATAAAATGACAAAAAAATAAGATTTTTGCACCGATCAAACGGATTGAAAGTTAAAAATAAGTTTTTTACTTTATTTTCCAATTTTTTAATTATATTTTTAAATATATAAACCATCTAACAAAATTCATTGTTTCAATGTTCAATCCGTTTGAACTGGTGCAAAGATTTTATTTTTTTGATCATTTTATCTTAAATGATCATAATCAATTTCTAGCTCTACGGCTTTCCGTTGAAGAGCCCTAAGAGAACCATAAAACGAAATAAAAAAATGAAGTGTTCCGATTTTCAATCCGTTTAAATCGGTGCAAAGATCTTATTTTTCTGATCATTTTATGCTAAAGGATCATAATTAATTTTTAACTTTAGAGCTCTCATTAAAGAGTCCTAAAATAACCATAAAACTAAATATTTCAGCACAAAAAAAAATATATATATATATCCAAAATGACGTCGTGTATAAAATATCAGTAAAAGTTCACCGACTTGGGAGTCGGTGGGCGTAGCTGTACTCTTAAGAATATGTTTCCTTTAGACCTCGACGAGTTCAAAAGTTCTATAATTGCGCCACGGGACTGAGCTATACGCAAGTGCTGTGATTGGAGGTTCAGGTACCCAAGTTGTGCAAATTGTCCAAGATTTTTCCGTCTATTTCAGGGTAGATTTTTCTACCCTAGACACATTTTTTTTGTTGTTAATTAAGGGTGACGGTTCAACGAGTTTCACATGCAATGATTTACCTTTTGAATCGGACGTACAATTATTCTTTGAAGATGTCACAAATAGTGCAATGAGGTGGCAATGTTTATTATTATTATCATTCCCTGCTTACAATAATTCAAAAAAGTCTCTTTCATTAACGACACGCCAACATGTATACATTATTGACTTAAAAAACAAACAAAGGCCTCTTTTTTTAGGCTAAGATTGTACACATCAGTGAAAGTTAATAGATTAGTTCACATAAAATTTTGAAAGTAATTCATTGTCTTTAAACCAAATGACTATGACGGGGTTCGATTCTTGAGTTTCCAAAGGAAAGGATCAAGAAACGTCAACTGGGTTAAAGCGCATTGGCAACGAACAAAGCCTAAAGTGACAGAAAAAGTGCAAATTGTACCGTGTTGTGGCTATCTACCACTATATAATTGAAGGGACAATTTGCTTTACGAATCTTTTATGGAGAACTGATCTTCCGGTGTTTAGTTTTCAAAGGCAAGCACCAAATGCACACAACGTTGTATGAGATCGGAAGTGGGTAATACACAAATAATTGTTAATCAAAAAAAAAAAAAACACAAATAATTGAAGCTGCTCAATTTGTTTAAATTATTTTTTAAAGATTCCTGATAAAAATCAATTTGGTCGGATATTGGTAAAGAATTCATCAAATCTTCTCTCAATTTCTTGACAAATTGAGCATTTTCAATCAGCTGGATTCTAAACTGGGTACCACCCAATGCGGTGTGTATTTAGTGTACATCAAATGATGTACCCATAGTCGGACTCTTTTCAAAATCAAGTTACAGAAAACTCACAATCGTCAAAAAATGAGACTTTTCACATATCTACGACTGGAACACACAACCTTTACGCATCCAAATTACCAACACAATCCCAATAATTAAAGCTTTTATTAAATGCTTGCAAAGAGACCAATCCTCGGTAAATTACACATTAACGGCCTGTTTGGCAGAGGAATATGCTTTGGAGGGGACAAGGGGATGATATAATAAGTAAACAAACACCGGATATAACCTCACCCGGATTTCTATATCCGGCAAAAGCCAACAAACAGGCTGTAAGCTATTTACATTTTCCTATACAACTTGGGAAGACCCCAAATAACCAGAATTACTCATCACTTTCAGCTCACTAACACTCATACACACAGTGAATATCCTCTTAAACATTCCAAAAAAAAAATTAAGAAAAAATTTGCCAACTATATGGACAAGAGACCCTTAAGGACACAACAATCCATCAGCATCGGCAGCTGGCACTTAAATTGTGCCTAGCAATGAGCTGTGAGACCGGCCGTAGAATAGATATATCAAAGCTCCAGCTACCAGCCATATTGAAGCCCGCATCCAAGTGCCACTTCTGAGTGTTCACAACATCAACAATATACAATGAGATAGTCAACATATAGAGAGAGGAGGAGAGGGAGGGAGAAGGGGAAGCTAGACCCACATCGTAGGACGACGATAGCCTCGCCAACCCACAAGAGGGAGGGCACCACGCCGTGTCTCAGAAAAGCGACATGGCAAGCCAGGGCTGAATGGTTGTTTTGAAACATGAGGTGGGATCTACGAGGAAACCACATCCAGGCCGTTGGTGACCGGAGAGGTTCCCAATGGGCCTTATAAACTCACACATGCAGACCCAAACTTCTCGATGTGGGAAGCCACAGAGTGAGAGGTTACTTACCCAAGATTTATCAGCAAGTAGGTGTTTATGAGGATGCAGCAGACAGGTAAGAGTGGCACAAGTGGACAAGTGAAGCCTGAGGAGAAGGTGAGAAATCATCTCATCAGTATATATAGAAGACCCTCTTATGCATATTGGTTTTCCCTTTTACGGAAGCACAACTTGTTACCAGATATTGCAAAGCAAAACTTCCAATTAGTTCAATTGAACATTAAGCATTTGTACCAGGCTTAAAAGTCCCGAAACAAGGTCCGAGGTCTAGACAGCCTGCAGGCCGAAAAATGGTAGATTTCTAGATAATTCAAAAAATACTGCAAATTTCATTTCTACATGGCAGAAAAAATGTTCAGAGTCCAATGTAATGCTTGTTTTGAATATCGACCATTGGTCCATTTCATGGCCTTTTGGAGTGATCAACATTATCTTAACCTCCAAACCTTATATGCTGCAACCAGACAGGTTAAAAAACTCTAGCAGTCAGCATAAAGAGACAAGTAGTCGATCAAACACAATAATCATTTTATTTTGGTCTCATCATCTCTATCAATATTGTTTAGTATATGGAAGATTCAGCATACCTCCCGGGTGTCCAAAATTGTGCCATGCATCATCTTGATCTATAGAAGTGAGCCCAATCAAGCCGCAGGACAGAAAAACACCACTCACTCCGCATAAAATGAAGCGAGGAATGCTGCCACAGGTGACAAGTTGGGTTACTTAGTCTAGAAGGATACAAATAAATATATAGATAAACAAGTCAACAGACAGAATAACTCTTTCTCCTTTTTTGATCCGGAACAAAATAATTGTTTTCCAAGATCAGGAATTTTACTTGTGGAACAGTGTCATATATCTTTAATCTGACCCATAATCCCCTTTTGACACTATGATTTTGCTAATCACCATTATCGGGGTTGATTTATACGCAAATAATGCTATAACAGCCTAGAATTACTAATACACTTTGTGACTATCAAACATATTCAAAAATTTCCACGCACTTTTTATAGATAAGTGGGGCGCTTCTTGTACATTAACCACCAATGCTAAGAACCACTGTTAGAATTTTTGAAGTACTAATGCGTACTCTATTAAACGTTTTGGTTAGTGCATAGTACAAGATATTACTAAAATATTGACCCCGTCACCCTGCTATCAGAAAATCCTTGCTCCACTTCTGCACATGGTCCTTACACATGTCGGGCCTTAACACACTCAAGGAATGCAAAACCCAGATAGTAATGTTGTTGGATCAAATGGGCTTGCTCTTACATGGTGGGATTAATCCGATCCCACCCGCAACGGAAGGGTAACGAAAAATGAACACGAACAAAACACACGATATTTACGTGGTTCGGCCTCAACGCCTACTCCACAGGAGAGAGAGAGAGAGAGAGAGAGAGAGAGAGAGAGAGAGAGAGAGAGAGAGAGAGAGAGAGAGATTTCACTATATGAAAAATACAAGTTACAATGTGGAATGAAAAACCCTCCCCGAGCTCCTAACACCATGGCTCTATAGAATGTTGACTAAGGCTCTAGTAAAAACTCTCGGACTGCCAAGAAGAATCTGGTACCAAGCTGGGACTTGGAGAATGCACAAGTCAAAGCCATAACTCCACCAGACCATTTCCTATGCAACCAATTGAATTCTCTCTCTGTTTTCCTTTTCCAAAAGCATTTGTGTGGAAAAACCCAACATCACAGAGATCCCACACTCTCCATAATCGAATGCCAGGAATTTCCGAGTCAACTCCAGTTGAACAGATAAATTTCAAGTACGAACTAGCGTGCCTTGGGTTTCTTGCAACGACAGGAAACTCCCTCCCTGTATATGAAATTATACTGTACTCACTGTGGCTGTGAGACAGACCCTATTGACGGGTATAATCTCTTACCATTTGGCCTTCTAGCATAATTCAATTTTCTTCATATATCTCGTTTCTGTCTATCCCAATTAGCTTAACCATCTATCATTTGCCCCATTCCATAGTCGAAGACCACAAATCTCAGGAAAAATTAACCATCCAATTGTCACTAACTTGTTATGGCGAGCATCACTGCTGATTCAGTGCTAAGGCCTCAGAGTGGTGTTTTATGTTGAGGGTATTTTTGTAGCTTTGTATCACAATCAAATTGAAACATGCCAAGGCAAAGGGTTTCCTACATTTTTCGGCCCCCTCGTATTTCCTTTCGCTGTCACTTTCTACTCTTATTCTCATCCTTTTCCTTCTCTCTAATCTTACTCCTATCTCATGATTCTAAAACTCAACTACTGCAAATTATCATTTTGTTTATTTTCAGTATCAATATTAATGGGATACACTATGGTTGGAGTGAGCTCACCTCGAACCAACTCAGGTTCGCACAGCATAACCAGGATCGATCTTTACGAGTTGAGCTTGTAACCCCACTCTCTCTCTCTCTCTCTCTCTCTCTCTCTCTCTCACACACACACACACACACACAAACAAAGATACACATTGTCAATAAGTTACAAACAGTATTCTGAGATGACCTCTTTATCATGAAAACAATATATCAGCAAAAGGAGTGTCATAGCAGCAGACTTATGCGCCAACCAAGAAAAGGAGTGCTCATTCTCCATTGCAACAAAGAGTGCGTGACTTGAACGTTAATGACACTTGGTGTTGTTGCACTGCTTTCATTTTATTTAAAAAATAGCAGAGGAAAATCACAACAACCTAACCACATATTAGCGTTGTTCATTCCTGGGCTGTTTAACACCTTGACAACAAGGAGGAGGAAATATAGGTTACCCATTTCTGATAGTATAGACTATAGAGGTAGAGTAAGAGTAATACTTCAAAAGCGAGCATACCCAGGAAGGTCTTTGGCTGAAGCAGCAGATGCAAGGAGAAGAGCCCCGATACATACGCTGGCTATACCCCAAGAAGCAATTTTCCTTCTCCTTAACTCATTATGCTCAGCTGCAAAATTCCCATGCAACCAGGTAAAAAGCAACCTATTAGCAGATTCCAGAAAATACAAGGATAATTTTTTGTGCTAACTGCAACACATTGTCAGCATTTTTCATTTGAAAAATAGGCCATACACTGAAACATAATATCCAACATTCACCCACAAAAATGATTTTCCGAAACCTCCGTGAGAATTTATCTTGGAAATGTATCACACCAACCAAATGTTTTAGCAGAGCGCTGGTTAGAAAGAGGATATTTTCCTTCTTTTTCCCCACCTTTCCTCCTTAACTATCAATATGTTAAGAGATATGAGACTGTTACTGGCGAGCCTCTGTATATTCATTAATCTGATAAGTGCTATGACATGAGTGAATTATATGCAAGATCTTATGCTGATCGAATATCTGTAAATGGAATCTTCCTTCTTATATTCTTCTGAATTGAAGTCAAGAGAAAAACATTTGCATATTTAGAAGCTGTTTGTTTTATGATTGAAAAGGCCTTTGCACCTCATTCCTACTACACACAACATGTTAACTTACATACAAATAGACCTCTTAACAAGCTATCGTCCATTATACTGAATTTCAACAAAAATCAGTTCTTTCTCCGTGAAGATTGCATGCATATGATACACGAGACAAAAATTGCAACCACATGATACCTATTACCTATTAAGATAACCACATGAATGCCTTTTGAAGCATTAGTCTAGTAGAGGAACAAGAGAATCAGACAAAGCTATACCATGAGCTGCTTTTTCTATAAGAGGATGTCCAACTAAGCTCCCCTCATTATCAAGTAAATGCTTGCAAGAGCCAACAGAATCCTTATTCTTTTCTCCCTCAGTCCCCTGGATGCTGCTACTACAAGATATTGACTCAAAGTAAATTGAATCCTGAAGTGATGATGGAAACGGAACCTCCTCTGGCGGAACATATCTCAGTATCAAAATCGAAACTGCAACAGTGGTAAATGCTAGCAACGTGCCCACACTAACCTGTACAAATGAAGTGCGAAGCCTTCATCATCACATCAGGATTGTTGAATATAAATAGAATAAACAAGTGATCTTCCAACAAATAATCGCTGCTTCATAATCCTACAGTGATGTTAACTTACCATCCCGGCTAATTGGTCAATATCCAATAAAAAAGCCAGGGTTGCAGCAGCGATGCCAGTCACCACTGTGCTTTTCACAGGAACTTTTGTGTGTTTATTGATATCTGAAAAGAACGATGGCAATAATCCATCTCTAGCCATAGCCATTAGGATTCGTGGCTGAAAACAAAAACCAAATTCATAATACTAGGGTCACCAAATCTCTCACAAGGTGATATGTTACGAGAGTATTTCACCAAAAAAAGGTTTCCTAGAGAGTATTTGCAGCGAAAGTACTGACAGAAAATACAAACAACAGTCAGGATCTGTATACGTTGAACCAGAGGGAGATACTCAAAAGTTACTGAATTGGAGATGAACAGTTTACAGCAAAATGTCCCTATGCATCTCTTAAACATCTAAGTCTATCACGGGCAGTGAATTTCACTATTTGGAGGAGATTATATATATTACAACTGAACCAACCCTGCACAAATCTCTGTGATACTATGGTACCTACAACTTTTGCAGATTACATATTTACAGAGAGGAGAGAGGATCATTGAAGGATCATGCATGCTCAGAATAAAATCTACGTGTGGGTTCAATGTCAACAACGGTGGTTGAGGGGAACAAATTTGAAGATTTCATATGTCCAAAGCCTCCTCTTGTTCCTGAAACTGGATTCCTCTCTCTCCTGGGATTCTACTGTAGCCTGACTACTCAATGCTACAGAAAGTGCTTCAAATCAAGATTTACATAATGAAAGGGTGATCATGTCTATGTATACATACAGCTATCTCTATAAGCATTAAAAGAGAGCAATTTCTGCTGGTTCAGAAAATCAAACTTGATGTATTATTTAACAGTACTGTTGATAGGTGCGTAGATACACCTATTTACGCCCCTTAACTTAGGCTTGTTAGGTCCATTCAGTATGCTACTTGGAGTTTGATATCTATTAATTGCATTTCAGGATCCGATGGATAACATTTAGAGCTAAAAATGCAAAATCATATTTTATGCAAAGTCAATGCTGGTCCAATTCAGATTTATTTAAAATGAAGAAGTATATGAAGAAACATGGGCCAGCCAATACACCTTTGGGTTTGCATGTGAAAGATGAGGGCCCAGTAGTTGGCAAGTTTGGTCCATCTTTTCTCATGGGTTATTCGGCACTTATAAAAGGCAACAAAGGTTTTGCTTCATGAGAACTTCTACTCCACACAAGGCAGAATAACAGAGTCTCTCCAAGTAGTATGACTGTATAGAGTTTTAGGGTTCTTTATTCAACTTTTGATTGTGTGACTCTGATGGTTTATAGTTTCTATGAAAGTTTTTATTCTTTCAATATTCATACCGTATTTATATTCGCGACATTAAATACCGTCACACAATGGTTTTTAATGTTTTGAGATAGACTATACGACGTGAGATGTGTCATGTTGTTGGTTAAATCCAGTGAGACGATCCGTGCCGTGTTGAGATAGCCTATACTGAGTACGAGTCTTGAGAATATTTTGGGGATTATCGATAGGAGTTGCTACCCTGTTGGTGGTCTAGTTAAAAATTGAATGAAACCCTGGACTTCGCCGCAATTATATTGCAAGGGGATGTTGAATCGAAACCCTAGTCCCTTCTCTCTCTTGTTTCAAAACCTTTTATCTGCTTTCGTAGAATAATCACTAGTTTAATCAAATCAATCACAAATCCAACTTTTATTTGTTGTTCAAATTAAATTAGAAATTAATTGAAAGTATTGTAACTTAGCTTTTTACTCCCTGTGGACGATCCTGGACTTAACCACTGTTCTTTGGAATAATAGTTAATTCCTTGTTTTACAAATTATATTTTTGGTACGAAAACGACAGATCAACTGTTTTCAAGTTTCGAGTTTCTTCAATGATTATAAAACAAAAGTCAACCTGTGTACCTGAGGAAGTATCCCACCAATCAAACCTGAGCAAAGGGCAGTAAGTGCTCCAATTGTAATCAAATATCTGTGATTAAATAAAGAATGTGATCACAAAACAATTTTTAACTGAAATCCACATGAATGACAGAAGACTTGAGAACCACTAACTCCCAGTAAATTACAATGCTTACGCTGCCCAGTCCATCCCATAGTGAGCAAAAGCCGAGGAGATAGGAGTGTCTGGATCAAGTGCATAGTACGGAACTAGGCCAACAATAACAGCAGAGACAAGCATATACAAGATGCAACATAAAGACAATGCAATCCCTATACCGATTGGCAAATCCCGCTGAGGATTCTTGACCTGTAAATGTTGTAGAAGTATCATCTCAAGGTTATGGAAATTAAAAAAGAAAAAAAGAGAGGAAAAGTTAATGGTTCAACGCGAGTGTGTTCAAAGCTGAATTTGAATACATATATTATTTCAATCATAAAGGACCCATATGAGAACAAAAAAGATAAACTTCACCCCAGAAACCCAGATTGGGCAACCATGTCTTCGCTCATTTCGGAATTTAGTAGATAGCAATTTTCATTTCCTTGGGTTTCATCTCCTAACAAAGCGTATGAAATCCATTAACCATTCAATTTATACCTCCTCGGCTGTGCTGGTAACTGAATCAAAACCAACATATGAATAGAAGAGTGTTGCAGACCCAGCAAATACTCCATTTACTCCAAATGGAAAATACCTACAAAATTATCAAGGACGCATAAGCCCTACCACTCTATACGCAACCATAATATAAGGCAGAAACTGGAAGCACATATTACCCATTGGGAAGCTCGTATCCAACCCATCCAGTCATGAAACCAACATAAAGTCCAGCTATTACGATAAAGACCATGACTGCAACGTTTACAGTCGTGACAATTGTTTGCACCATTGAACTCTGCAAATGGGTGTTTTATCAAAGGCAATTAGATAGCTTAAAAGGACTATGTATATTCAAACGCAAAGAAAAACACAACAAGATTTACAAGAGAAACAGAATCATATTATAAATACCTCCTTGATCCCTAGGCACAGAAGCAATGCTACTACGCAAACTAAAATTGCTGCGCATGGATCAACCACAACCCCGTAGATGGTGTGCCGAGCTACAATAGTGGGCAACTTATCTGCACCTCCAAAAAATAAAACCTGCAAAAAACCAAAGAACTTCAACAGGGTTGCTTGAATAGAGCAGTCTCCTGTGAAACTATAATCAAAGCCTAAATACCAAATATGAAACAAGTTGAAGCAAAACCACATATGGACCTATACATCAAACACCAAGCTGATCAAGAGATTCATCCCTTCATTACTTATTGCAACACAATACGTTACCTTAACAGCTCCCTGTCTGTGTAGAAGATTTTCGACATATTTATTTTTAAGAGATCGCACATGGAAAATCATATTACAATTTCTGAAAGATCTATATCAATCATAGTACAAAAATAACAGGACAAAAACAAGGCAAAAGCAAGTAAACGAAAATGTGAAGAAAATCTACTGCACCAAATTTGGGGATACGCCTCGAGCAACAGCTGCGCTACCAAGTGTATATTCAAGTATCAGAGCCCAACCAATCAACCAAGCTACACTGATAGAAACCACAATAAGTTGAGTCATTGGCAGTAGACGTATCAGAAATAATCACCTCAATCATAAACGTGTAAAAATAAAGTCATCTTCCATTGGTGGCTCATATAGGTGATTTTCACACAGAGTACAGCAGGCAGTATGAAATTTAATCAAATTACAGCGTAAAGATAACGGAGAAAAATAGATTTCTTGGTTACCCTTCTCCAACACATATGTAAGTGTAATGATAGGCACTCCCAGCAGAAGGACAACGACATGCGAGCTCCGCATAACAAAATGCAGAAAGTGCAGCTGCAATTCCACCTATTAGGAACGAGATAACGAGACCAGGGCCTGTCTGCTGTCTAGCAACTGTCCCTACCAATATATAGACTCCAGCTCCTATGGTCGATCCAACTCCTGATCAATTGGAGCATAAGTTCAACCCACACCTTAATAGAGAAGAAATAGAAGCAAACTCCAATGTGGGGGAATGTATAGAATAGATTAACTTATGCATAATGAAATAAGAATGCCCGAAAACATTGGAAGCATAAAATGGAACTAGTATTGAGTTTCGAAGCATCTGTCCCCATGTCTTTATCTGGAAACAAGAGCTTTGGACATACAATTGCAACCAACTTATAATATAATTCTTAAACGTTTAAGATCCTTAATATCATACAACGCTCTTTTTCTTTCTGCTATTCTTTTTTTTTTTATCCGGTAAGTATGAGTTCAGATCCCACACATGGAGACTAAGTAATAGTCGAGAGTTGTAACGAAAGCACCGACAAAGGAAGAAAATATGGAAGTCCTAAATTTAATCAGCTATTTTGCACAAGTAATACAAAGATTACGTCAATCTTAAATTATTTCCCCTCTGTGGAACATTCATAAATGCTTGCCCCAATGCAAGTAATGTCCTTGTGCAAAAAGTTAACAAATACACACAAGTCAAATCTGATGAACTATCAACAAAAACTGATCCAAGTAGATGTCCATCGTAATCAGAGATCATCCCTTTTTAGCAAATGGTTGGACTATGGAACATATCTCTATTACGTCGGCATGCTATATTTGAAATCCCTACCGAGGTGTTTGGTTCAATGGAATGATTTGGGGAGAAATCTAATGGACATTCCTCGCCTTCCCAATTGGCTAACAACTTATATAACTTGGTGAAAGTTGATTCTGTTTGTAATGTAAATTATGGTCATTTTTAAGTGAACCAAATGCCTGAATAGATATTCCAACAGAGTGGCCACCCATTCCAGCATATTCCAGCTAACCAAACACTACCTCAGAGCATCTCCAATGGCATGCTATATGGGGTACTATAGCTATATTATCGGTGTTCTAAAAGTCGCTAGGCGCTATCGAATCCCGCCTAGCGTAGAGGCCGACTAGTCACGCAACTAGCCCCCTAGGCGTCCGACTAGTCGACACCTTTGCTGATTTTTATCTAGGCGTTGGACCCCTGCCTAGACCGATGTTTAGAATAGAGTACATTATAGGCTTGTAGCATGAAATTCTAAATTCCCTTCTCCAAAGGTGAGGTAAACCACATGCTATCTTTACCTTTGGCTATATGTCAGTGCCAAATATAGCACAAGATAGAGCCATGGCTGTAATTTAGCATGCTCATTTTTGGTAGTACTAATATTGGCACTATTCATTGCTGTATTATAACAATAGGCAATAGTTATCCTTATAGCATGCCAACCATCGGAGATGCTTTTAGTGGTCCGAGGACTAAAAGAATAGAATAAGGAAACGCATGACAAGAGAGATTGTAATACTTCTCTTGACCAATTCTTAGATTGGTTTGAGCTTTTCCTTTTGCAGTGAAGTGTATAGGGCCTTTCTGTCGTGTGCCTTTTTTGTGCACGGACGGCGTTCCCTTAATGTCTACTTTTCACTCATCAAAAAAAGAAATTAATACACAAAGGTGTATAACTATTATCAGGAACAATTACAAAAAACCCTACAAGAAGAAGAAAAATAGCAGAAAATAGAATTTTACCAATTGCAACAAGATCAACAGCAGACAGTCTCTTTGCCAATTGCTGACCTCCACACCTTGTACCAGCTGAATCAACCCTCTTTCTTCTCATCAAACACCCAAATCCCCACAAACCCTCCTTTGCCATTTCAACAAAAATGACCCCTAATATTCCTTTTACCTTTTTCCAGTCATCGGGATTTATTCATACCCAGAACCAAAAGCTCTGTGCTTGTGAATTGATCTGTTCCTAACGTACCCAAAAGGATATTTTGAGAAGAAGGAAGTGGACAAAGGAAACCAGAGGAATCTTTTTCATTTTTTATGTTAGTGCATTCCATCAAAGAGAGCCAAGAAAACCTGTTTGAATGTGCCCGTGATTGTGGGAAAGAGAGTGGAAACGTGGGAAATGGCATTTTGCAGAAGGGTTGCCCGCTCTGCCCGGAAAACTGAATCCTTGTCGTACACATATCTAGGGGTGTTTGTAATGGTGTCCGTGGTCCGGATTGGTCCCACGGTTTCATAAGAATTCAATAACCAGAAATCATTTCTAACGGTTCTAAACAAAAGTAAGAACCGTAGCCTAGCCAAGCTTTCTATTTTTTAAATATTTATTTCTTATTTGATGAGGGAGAATATTTTTGTCAAAAAAAATAAAAATAAATCATTCTCTCATAAAGTCATAATACATCGCATTTAAGGGTAGTGATAATGCTAAAACCGTTTTTGTTGGTGCCAAAACTCTAGTACATTGCAAATGGTACAAGACTTTTGTGCGCTAGAGTTTTAGCACCAACAAAAATGATTTTGGCACCAACAAAAACGATTTTGGTATTATCATTTCTCACATTTAATTCAATAAATACTTATTTTTGTTAGCGGATGAGCTATACCGGTTCAATTTCGGTTATACCCTATTGGCTATTACCATCCAAATATTTCCATAAAATAAGAAATAGGAAAAAATAATCGCATAATTGTTCATAAAAATAGCTCGCAATTTCATTAACACTCCAAGGCTTCAGCCAAAAATAGTACTCCACTAACAAATATTTCATTTACTGCTAACCACCATTAAAATGACACACCAAAAAAGATTACATAAGCCAACAAAATAGGTAAAGTAGACAGAAATAGTATGAAACAAAAGGGTTATTGAATAAATGGGACAGGGTGGAATATAATGGACCTAAGCTTCCAATTTGCAACACGAGCTTGTCGGTTTGGGATACTGGATTTTCTCACTGCCCACAGTCTTCAATAAATTTTCTTTCGATAATTACTCGCATTTCTCTTTCTATCTCTCTCTACTTAAAATCCAAAATCTAAATACCCAAACGAACAAGCAATTCTGTCCACACAGACTTTTTTTGCATAGATCGTGCACCGATCGCAACGTGAGGCCACTGCGGGTCTTCTAAAAAACAATCCGAATCGTTCATTAAATTTAAAATATTTTTCAATTGCAACCGCCAAAAATAAGCTCAATCCAATAACTGTAAGTGCTCGATCCAATTTTCTAAAGTTTGATTTTGATTTTAGACTCCTAAAATATGTGTGGATAACACGGCTGTTAGCGCCCCTTGGGCATTTTTGCAGATAAAAAAAATAAAAAATACACGGCTGTTAGCAATAATGTAAAAGCTTCACACGTTCGACCATATCCGATGTACCAGGACCTTTTATTATTTTGGGTACAAGTGGGACTCTTTTTTATAATACTCTGATAATTTTATTTCCTTTTTTCTTTCTAACCAGACCTATTAAACTGGGCCTTCACGAGGTTTTTTTTAACAAGAAGCCAAGGAAATTTAATTATCTCATAATTTTATTTCCTTTTTCTTTCTAACCAAACCAACCAAACA
Organism: Rhododendron ovatum; assembly: GCA_019656835.1. NCBI lineage: Eukaryota > Viridiplantae > Streptophyta > Magnoliopsida > Ericales > Ericaceae > Rhododendron > Rhododendron ovatum. The sequence goes on from CM033791.1 coordinate 8,910,339, forward strand.
GGGCCTCAAAACCTTTGAGAACATGAAAACTAAAACAAAAGATAGTTTTTCGGGGACCCGGGATGCTGCCGAGCGGGTGTAGAGCAACCGATCCGGCCATTCATCTTGGCACCCAATGCTCGATTAAGATTCGAGCCATCAATTGCCAAGATGCGACTGCCTTGCAGGGAAAACTGCAAAACTGAACGCTCTAAAGTTGTTTTAGATCAGGTCTCCAACACAATCTTCACTAGGATCCCGCTCATTCGCGAAACGACTCGTCCAAGTTAAGAATAATTATGCTTTTTAAAGCGAAAATGCAAGCACCAAACAAAAAAATCCACGAGACCGAAATGGATTCTCTCACATTTTCATTACATCAAAACCTGTCTTTGGTCGTCCAATATACCAAGTGACAAAATGAGAAAATGAACCGATCCTTCTTTTCTCACGAGTTTACGCTTCAAGGTACACAAACGGAAGTGCTACCGGTTATGTTTTGGGTGTACAAACATTTACAATATCAAAACCATCTTACAAATTGTGCTATGAAAATTGTTACAATTGTTGGTGATAAGGTCCCCAGTGCCTGCCCTTGTATGCGTCACTGGTGAGTGTTGAAGTCATAAGATTGGAGTATGCCCGCAAAATTTGAGGATTTCGAGCTAATTTTGCAGGATGTATGAGCACAACCCAAAGCAAATGCCTCAAGATTGAGGCTAAGACGGTGACATTAAAATGCACCCTGTAGGACTATTAATAGTCAGTCACGCTTATTTTTGCGATCCACATACAGCAGTTTTCGGTGAACTGTGGCACTTGCATTATTTCTTTTCAAGACGACTAAACCAGTTGGAGATGGTTCTGGAAAGGACTCTAATGTCGTTCACTGAAAGAGTCTTGAGCCTTTGAGCAATAGCATCAGCTGGAGTGTACAAGTAGCCCGGTTGCCATCTTGGTTCCTGGTCATGCAGAACCGAAGGCCAACCACACAGAAAACATACAAAATGTGAAGATTGCAATTGGTAGGGATGGATGACCATAATCAACTAAATGGCACGACAGAAAAAGGAAGAAGAAGAAGTTTCGTATGGCAAAATGGCTCTATATCAAGCACCCACTTGATAAAAAAATGATTTTGCAGCTGCGTAGTCATACCGCAAAACCGGCCAAACTTTGCAAGCTCATCCTGGCCATATACTGAACTCTAATTTCACGTGGTTGAACCGTTGAAGCTATTTGAGTACACTATCTAACCCATGTGGTTTGGCTCCAATACTTTTGTACATTTTGAGACATGGCCATTTTACCCTCTAAAGGTCGGAAAACAAGAAATTTTAGTAAAATGGTTGCATCTCCCTTGTCATAGATCGGATCAAGAACCATTTTAATTGTTGAAAAGCATTTCAAAGTAGTAAAAGACGGCGTAAACCAATCTTAAAAATAAATAAGTTTGGCCAATTGAAAGTGAGTTGCAAGCAGACTATTTTGGAGGTCACCAAGACGAACATTTTTCTGGGACCAAAATTTTAGTCTAGAAAATATTTCGAAAACATTCAAACACATAAACCTAGTTCCAAGGTATTCCAGAGATCTTCAACCAATCCAAATTCTCGAACATTTACGGAGCCAAATTGAGATGTCTAAAGAATGCTAGCGAAGCAGACTAAATTTCTAAATTTCCTTCAGATGCAATGGTTGGCAACACAAAGCATGTGTGTTGTTAATGTTTATCTATGGTTTTGGCTTAGAGATGGGATGTTGATTTCAAACTTGCACATTGTACATCAACACCACGAGGCTTCAATGTAAACATACAATGATAACGATTAAAAAATTACCTGTATGCAAGGTGTGACATGATTCCCCGTCAGTAAAACCTTCTCTAGTGTTCCACCCATAGACTCCACGCGAGGCTTCAATGCCTCTTCAAGGCGATCTGTCTCATCAATTGCATCAAAATCGAACTTCACCTAAGAAATAACAACAAATGTATCACCAAAACAGAAATTGAAGGCATCTTATGGATAAAAAAACATAAATGATACGGTATGAGAAATACCAGTAGAGTATGCTTCACATTGTATGATTTCTTAAAACAATCAAGATTCTCTGAAGGTGGTGGCTTGAACTCTGATATGCCTTGTGCGACCTAGGAGAAGAAATATCAACTTTAATAGCATATCCAGGTGAGTTACCATACTTTCACCAGTTGAAGACTTGAAGATTGAGGAAAGTGCTAATTTCTCATGCTTCACCCATCCTTAGAAAAAGCAATCGTGCTCAACTCTTAGTTCCCTAGACAAACAGATTTCCTCTGGTCAAATTCTAACTTATCCGTTGACCAAATTGTTTATGTGTTCACATCTCAATAATACACTAGAAGCAATGAATTCTGCTTATATTACAGTTTCCTGGAGTATCATTTAGGCAGCCCGAATTACCTGATTCAGTACCGAGGGCAACTGATCGACAAAATTAGTAAGGGAAACCAAAGCTTCCTGATCATAATCTGGTATCCTTGTAGCCAAATCAAGTAGTGCCTTCCATGCATCTCCTATATTTGCATCAATAATAAGTTCGAGTAATTGAAAAGTGTGAAGAAATGATGATATGCCAGGCCTTGATTTATTACAAGAAGGCTTATTACTTTACCATCTCCTGGTGCATACACACAAAACTTGTACAAATAAAAATTGTTGAAGATATAAATAAAACAGTTATCACTCTCTAAGACAGATGAATAGAGAATGCAATCTACCTGAGGCATTCCTAGCCATGGAGTACATTGGAGATGCTTCCACAACAGGTACCATTTGACTGACTAGAGGGCCTAGCTGCATAATAGAAAAGGACGGACTTTAGAATGCACAACAGAAATCGCCAACATGATAAGAGTTGTGCAAGTAGCTATCCCACATGAACCGCATTAACTCTAGTTAGTTGTTCCTTGTTGATGATACATCTCCTACAATCATTGGTTTGCTTGAAGCCCATTTTGTACCCAAAATGACTTGATGCCTCGGTCAAGCAGATTTTACAGCCTTTCATACAAGCAGAAGAGGCAGTTTCCTTCTCGGTTATAGTCACCAACTCCTATTACTTGTCGCCTTATCGAGGCTAGTCTTTATGCACTATTGTTTACCTCAAAGGTGGTGGTTAGAGCATAACATGCTTGGTCTCTCATGCTTCGTTATGGAATTGAGTCATTCACTAAAACAGGATGTCACACAAAACTAGAAATTTGGAGAGGAAATTGGAGTAAAAAGATTTAAGACAAGTAGGACCAAAACTGAATATTCAAAATGTGATTTAAGATAATCACCTGCTCAAAATAAGGGACTGCCTCAGTTGCTGGCCTGTTGTTGTACGATATTATTGCATTGGCCTTCCACAAGTAATAAAGAAATAAGTTGTCATATTAGAGGGCATTTAAAATGCATATTCTGCCTCAATAACTGAGTCACAACTAGTATGTTACCCATGCCAGGCACAGGTTTTGCTTAAAAGTTATTACGTTTCATGCAAATGCATTTCATAATGTGTAGGCTTTTTATTTTCCCAAATTACTTTAGAATGTGATGCCAAATACTCTTTCATTGCCGTTTAAAACTGGAAGCTCTATACTACAACAACATCTATACATGTAGGAACATTTCAAACAACATAATAGTATCTTCCTCTATATAAATAGCATACTTTTACTGAAATTCAGGCTTCATATGTTTAGCTCTCCATCAAGATGTGAAATATGTAGGAACAAAAAGGGCTACTTAATGAATAGTGTTTTGCCAGAATACAAAATGACAAAAAAAGAGTACAAGAAAACAAAGAATTAATATAAGAGAGAAACTATGACGGCAAAAGAAAACTTCACTGATTGTTAAGAAAGGACAGAGTGGCCGTTATAGAGAGAACACAGAGCAAATTCCCAAAAATTCTTGCAAGAGGATCCACTTTATCTCTATGGAACATGTATCTATACTCTAGTTATATGATGCTTCACTCCCCACTCTCACATGCCTTCCTCTCCATTAAAATTGAATATGAAAGGTGAAGAGACTACAAAGCATGAAGATGGAGAGTCATTGAAACTAGACTAATGTTGCAGATTCCAATCATGAGGAAAAAAAGATACGAATAAAGGGTGGAAAGAGGAAATTTATATTCTTGTGCTACAAGGTGATAATGGTATATGGACATGTGGCATTCTCGTAGGCAACCAACCACTTGTTGCATTTTTAGAAAACGGCTACTAAAATGAACCATGATGAATGCTATCTAAAATAAAAATCAACTTACGTATCTTATTCTTTGGGCCATTAGGCGAGTGGGGGGAGACGAGGACCATCTTAAGTTATGGATGCAGAATGTTCAAGTGGAGAATATAAAAGACAAAAATGAATAGAGAAGAAATAAAGAACCAAATTGAACAAGGAGACAGCAAAAAAGAGAATAATAGATAAAAGACAAACTTATTAACATTATCAATAGATCAAACATGTCGATCCAATAGAAACTTTATATCCATCTCAAAATCAATTGGCAATGAGTGGAGAGGTCCCAAATATAATTAAGTGATCACCCATTTCACTCCCAAGCAATGTGGGACTCTATTTCCTTAATTTTAAAACATCCAACTCCAAACCAATTGGAAAAGAGTGGAGAGGGCGTTCAGGCTCATATACTAGTTTTGGAGGAGATAATTAACCAATGTGGGACAAACTCCAACACTCCCTCGCACATGCGACCCCGACTCGCATGTGGAGAGGTAAACAAAGGATCTGGAACACACGGATCACAACGAAAGAAAGTGCAACTATGGCACAAACAAAGGGGAAAAGCCTCCAAAACCCTAACTCTGATACCATGTTAAAGCATCCAACTTCAAATCAATTGGCAAAGAGTGGAGAGACCGCCCAGGCTCATATACTAGTTTTGGAGAAGATAATTAACCAATGTGGGACAAACTCCAACAGATCCCATAGATTGACACTTAGGAAATTCTCACAACATGACTACATAATGCTTCGATTTTACTCATATTTTAAATGATATCAATGCTAATCTACAACAACTAGAGAAACATGTTTTAAATAGTCTGCAAGTAAGGAAACAAAACCTCTGGTATCTTCTCAGAAAAATAACTTCCTGTGAGTGCTTGAAGAAGTGCACCATTGCTGCAAAAGATCAATAGATTACCAGAAAGATGTCGATACGAGATGAAAAACTACTGAACAGGTGACAAATGAGGCATTCCCAGTGCTCGGTATCATACTCATGATGAAACAGAAGAATTTAGCAGCTAACTACTGTCCAATTTAGGGGGAATCGCCACTAAACGAGAAACTACATACAGTTTGTGCTTGATTTAGAACTTCCAGACATTGATGAAAATACAAACAACCTCTTCAATCCACATTCTTCTTTTCATCAGATGAATCTTGGGGCTTTATTGGAGGATAATGTCAGTTCTTCAGAGCAATAACTCAAAAGGCCTTAGTATCAATCACTAAGTGGTCAGCTACATGAGTTTACTGTCATCAGTTCACTGTCATTAGTATATTGGAACTAATCCGCATTCTTCTTCTTATCATTCTTTGGCAGGAATCATTTGGTGAAAAGAGTTAGCCTCAATTCTCTAAAATGTTAAAAAGATAAAGCACCGAGATGAACTCACCTATGGCCAACAGAGTAAAGTGGAAGGTGAACGAATTCAGTAGCTGTTAGGTTGGCACTGGGCAAACCAGATGTTGAAATTCTATTAAAACAGGCATGAAACGTCTCATAAATCTCTTTAGCAGCTTGAGCATGATCAAAGGTCACATTATAGGGCACAGAAATGATAAGATAGCCTTCATTTGCAAGAAGCTTGAGTAGATAACTGCAAGGAAGAACACAAGGCATACGAAAAAGATTAAGAGATTCAACAACATATTAAAATTTTATCAAGAGACATAGATGCATCTGCAAATTAAAAAGTTACTCCCTCCGTCCCATAATATTTGTCCGGTCCGCAAAACGGAGACGTAAAAATAATACAATTTTTGTAAGAAAAGTTGGAAAAAAATTCAACAATTTACTAGATCTTGACGAGTTCTTTTAACTTATGAAAAAATTTTGAATTTTTTCTTGAAAGAAATACATTATTTTATAGTCCTTATTTTCGGACCGGACAAATATTATGGGACAGAGGGAGTATAAATAAATCAACAGACTGAGATCTTAAAAGCGGAATGGTGAAACTTTATAAATTTAAATAACATTATATAGCATAAAATGCAGCCACATTCACTACTTTAAGACTCATAATTCGGGGGACAACAGCAAATAAAAATGCCGGCGCCGGGGAAGGCTACATTACATAGGAAGCTTTAAATGGATGTTAGCATGAAAAAATTAGTGAAAGCGAGATGCATCTGGTACATATTACATTGTTGGACTAAATGATAACCCAATCTCAAACAATACCTCTGGTGGACATACTCTAGAAGAATGACTCGTAATTCCGGCACTGCACAAAATAATGGGATCTCACCTGTACGTAGCTTCAGGAACTGCTCCAATAAAGGCGCCACCAAGGAATTTGACAATTGCACGTGGCTTTTTACCATTGGGTGGAGGAATCACCAAACAGGAATCCAACCTTCTATAAATTCTATTAATGCTGTTCGTGTCGTTCTTTCTCCCTGAATACCCATTAGATTCCATTCTCAGAGAGGGACCTGCTGCAAATATGGCATTTCTTGCATTTGTCGAAAACCATGAGCCTGGGCGCTGCTGCTTAGTCTCTGAATGCTTCTCTATAGGGCGGAAAAAATTCCCAAAATTCTTCTGAAATGGGCACTCAAGTTTCATGCCCGGACAACCAGAAGATGTAGCCAACTCCATGAACATATTGCTCCGCCGCTAATACAACTTCCAGAAAGGAAATGGAACAAGGATGATAACATAGTTAGTTGAAAGCCAGCAAATCAGTGAGGCTGTGTTTGGATCTAGGATTTTTGGTAGGGTTTGTGGCAGGGAAAAAAAGAGATTTGCAGAGGGAAATCGCATACTTTTTCTTTTCCTATCTCAAATCCCTCCACCAATCCAATACCCAAAAAGAGCCCTAATAAGTGTTTAAAGAAAAAGGGATTCAAATGGAATCCCACTATTGAGATGGGCAGCAAATTTTTTACAGATTTAGGTTGATGGATCATAAGAGTAATTTTTTAGATTTTCTTTGCATTTATAAGACCACCAGTAAAACATTAACTACAAAAGAGACCAATTCCCAACAGTAGTCTCAATGGAAGTACAGGAACCAGTTTGCTTCCTGCTGTTCTTTGATTCTTGAATCGCCCACGGTGAAGAGGTTAGGCATGTGCATGGGGACTTTGGGGAGGGAAAGAGTTGGCAAGATAGGAATAGAAATAAAAAGGAAAAATGTTTCCCAGGAAAACCCAAGAACTCTTTTACATACTATTGGAGTTATCAAACTCCATTGGGAAATGTTACAAGAACTACTCAAATGAATACAGCAACAACTACTGCATGAAGAGACATTGCATGGAGATACTGTCCTTTGTTAGAAAATTTTATGAGAAGCCATAGAAAGTACTTTTCTCTTCTTTGGTTATTAGACACCGAGAGGGAACTCATCTTAAAACAGAAATCCACTTCTTTATATCATTGAGGAAACCCATCAGAACCTACCCTCTACAAAGCTAAAGGGCGCCTGTAACTAGAAATTAAATATTAAAAAAACCGACGGAAAAGGAAATCATCCTAGACTTTCTAAAATACTAGAAAAAGGACCTATGGATACAAAATGGCGTCAGGAGAGGACGAAAGCGACGACGAGGATACAACAGTCTTATCAATACATTGCTCTACTCATGTGATAGTACAGTTTAGTGAAAACAAATAATCATAATCAGTTAACTAAAAGGGGGTTCAGAATATAAGCAATTCACTTGTAGTAACGTCTATATACATATGGCAGGCAATTCTTTACTAGAAACGTTAAATACCCACAAAATTTGCGTTCACCAACCGGGGGAGAACAGTGTTGCGGAGAAGAAGCAGTACCGACCCTAAGCAAAGATGAGCAAGGCGATTTTTGCTCGTCTCTGCCTCGGGCCCCAAAATTTTGCTATAATGAGGAGCCCAAAAGAGTTGTTCATTACCATACATTACATATAGATGTATAAAGCTACATTCATTCAAAATGTGCGTGTCAAATAAGTGAAAATTTGATTGCACGGGCATAATTACCAGTTTGGCAACTAAAAATGCAAGAAGAGTAATATTTAAGTGATTACTTCATATTTGAACAATGATATGAGATGTTGTCTTGTTTTTTTAACACATTTTAGTAATCACGACTCACATGAATAAAGGACCCGTTTTCTTAAGATAATACAACAAATAAACATTCCTGGATTTAATTGGGAACTAGCGGAAGGGTAATGTAAGGGAAAGAAATAAAATTTCCAAGCAAAATTGTACAAACTTATTATTGTTTGTACAACACATGAATAAAGGACCCGTTTTCTTAAGATAATACAACACATAAATCGTCGTGGCCGCAAGCTTTATTCCTCTGGCCCCGAACTCTGTTTCGTTGGCCGCAAACTTTTTCTAGCTGGCAGCGAACTTATTATTGTTTTGTTTTTTTGTTTAATCAAAACCATCCCCGTCCACCACAATGCCTATAATCAAATCTCCAGTTCTCCACCACACCACCACCCTCCGCAACCACCCAAACAAAACAAATACGTCTATGGTTCCGAACACAGAGAGAGAGAGAGAGAGAGAGAGAGAGAGAGAGTTACCAGGTTAAGGGAGGAGTTGAATCAGCGGAGGAGGTCGTGCGGCGAGAAGGGCATCGGGAGGTTCATTCAGCAGGAGGTCGTACTGTTGTTGATAACTCGGAAAGTCCGGTTGCATTCCTGTCAACTTTTTGTCCACAACTAATTTTTTTTGTATTTTTATATTTGTAAATTTTTTTGCTAGTTTTTTCGTTGTCATTTTTAGGATTAATCGTTGTCATTTTTAGGATTAATCATTTATTTCAATGAGAAAAATCATAAAAATATAAAAATATAGTCTAATATTAAAAAAGCTTCATATGAGATGACACTTTTGATATTTTTTTTGTTTCTAGTAATTTTTTTTAATTTTGGTCATAATTTTTTTACCTGTGAGAGTTCTCTCGTGAATTAGAACTCTTCGCGGTTCGGTTTTGAGCGGATCGATTCGGTTCTTAGGAGGATTTGTATATTGTTTTGTTTTCTCCATCCACAATCGTCCATGAGTGTTTCAAGGTTCGGTCGGTTTGGTTTGCGGTTTAGGCAATTCGGCTTAGTCGGTTTGGGCGGATTTGAAACATACTAAGTATTTCGAAAAAACCTAAAAAACTTTCAAAACTTTACATCAGTGAAAATATTTCATTACTCGATTAACATTTTTTAAAATAAATCACGTTCAAATCTGCTCTAAAAAGCTCTTTGAAACCCAAAAATCAGAAAGTAAAACACACACATTCATACTTACCTCATCCACTACCCGTCCGTGAGCGTTGTTCGGTTGGATCGGTTTAGATATGGTTTTGGTGGATTTAAGCCTGTAATTTATTTTTTATAAATACCAAAAATTTAAAAAGTATATTAGCATAATAAACCATCATACCACTCCGTATTGCCCCAAGACCAGCCAATAATTTTTCCTATTGACATAAGGTTGAAATTTCTATGTCAATAACAAGCAGCATGGTATACAGAGTACTATCGAATTTACTGGTACTATTTTGGTGGGGCTAATAATTTATTGTGAAGGGCTTAATTCTTTCTCACATTTTTATATTTTTTACTTTGGACGGATTAGGCTGTTTGAGCAGATTGGACGGATCCAATCCGCATCTGATCCGCTCTCGGCGGATTGTTATTTTTTCCATCCGCATCCATCCGTCACATATCTCGGATTGGTTCACGGACGGATCGGTTTGGATGGATTGGTTGGTTTCAGCGGTTCGATTAATCCAAAATATATCAAACAAATCTAACAAAAATTTAAAAGAGATGAACAAAATACACCTAAGGAAAAAGGGAAAGAGTTAGTTTAAGTATGTGCGTCTGGGCACCAAAACGTTGTTTCGTGTCCCGCCACCAGCCCCACGTTGACGTGTGGGCCAATTCTTCTTAAATTTATATACTTTGGTCTTTTCTAGTCTTTTTGGAATTTTTTTAAATTCGTGTTATATTTTTTGGATTGATCTTTCATCCCAATGAGAGGTGTCCAAAAAATAAAATACAACGGCCAAGAGCAACAAAAAAAATCAGTAAAAGAGGATTTTTTTTTTCTTCCCGCAAGAACTGTCCTTTTTGTGTTTAGTGTCGTCAAATTTGAATATTTTTCAACTTCTGTTGGTATATTTTATTATTCCTCTTATCGACGAATAATTAATCCCAAAAATTGTGATGCACCAGTGGTGGAGGGGCCTAGAGAACTAAGGATACAATGAAAAATCTTTCTGATTACTCGTACATACTCCGCACTTCCAGATAGACAATCCTTTGCAAAATTTAATTTTTAAAGAGACACGTAGCTCTCTCACTTCCACAAATGATATACTTTTGGTAAAGTCAGTTTTTAATATGGTAATAAATTGGCAAGGATTACTTTTGGTATCTCAAAAATCATAGTGGCTAATAACGGCTATTGTCACCAAAAAAAAATTAAAAAAAATAACAGCCGACATAAGCATAATCCGTTAGTTGACCCAACTGTCAGACCGATACTGCAAATACAACCAGGATTGTAATTTTTAATTTTTAGTACCTCGAGGATACTATAGTAATACTAATGCCTTAGTTGAAAACCTCAGGGGTTGCCATATTTGTTAAACATAACTAAAGTAGGGTCCATTTGTTTTCAATCCAAGTTTAGTATAAAAAAAATAAATCCTTAACAACATGATCAAATATAACTTTACACATTGACACGGGGAAAAATGATTTTGACAAAGGAGATGTATGTCAAGCCTCCAACTCATGATTGTACAACTAAGGTACCCAAAGGTTGTTGGGGAAAAAGGTACCCAATAAATTGCTATCCTAATGCCAAGACCGGATCGAAAACTGGTAAGGTATACAGTGTCAAGCTACCATTTGAAGAAACTAAATCGGTCACAACTCTCTGCAACATTCGCGTCTGTGGAATCTGAGCCACTTCCAATTGTATCAAGTGAACTATCATCCGGAAGAAGTTGAATCCGATTAGCATTCTTGATAATCCAGTCAGTGAACTCTGGAGAGGATGCCAATTCAGCCATGGATTGCCGCGTTGATTCCTCCGTGAATTCCTCCCACTCCTTTTTCGAGTACTTTTTTCTGTTGGGTGTCCTGTGGAAGGTTGAATAGTGATCCGGCTGATTTCTTACCAACCTACCAGTGGTTGGAGATCTTATGCCTGAAACAGCCACACAGAAAGCAAATGAAGAGCATGCATAGGTTAGAAGGCCAAAAACCTTGCTTTAAACAGATTAACATTGTAGAGCAGTTAACCTTGCAAATTGATAGTAGAAAGTTTTGTGAAGAAATCATCTCCATAAATCATTCTCTACCATATCGATCTTCCCAAAAAAAAACCCCAGCTTCGCTCGCCAAATAGATAATTTCTGTCATAGGTCAATAAAACAAAACCTATGGACGGAGAAAAAACTTGACGCAAACGGCAACTGGCAATGCCCCAACACTTAAATAGACAAGCATGTCCTCCAAGAAAAGCTAAAGATGTGGATGTGGATACGGACATGACGCAGATAAGCAGACGAGTCATCTTTTTAAAAAGTAGGATACAGAGATGTTGAGGACATCTCGATCATGAAATTCATATAAAATATGCCTCTAGCCTAATGATTCTAGAATGTTCAATTCATTTATACAATATATGCTGATACAAGGGCCTTTAGCCTGAGGACACAAGAATCTAGTGGAATAGACGTATAAGAATATTAACCATCCTGGTATACCTAATTTGGATCCACCTCCATCCCCCTTTATGGATTGCATCTTGGAGTAACACTCAAGATGTCTTCATCTCAGGACCCTAATAAAATATTGATCTCCCTTTACTTCTCTTCGACACCAAGGAAGAGGATTTCATGTTTCCCGACGGGGATGCAAAGAATGCAGGTAAGTAAGCGCCTCATCTAGCGTGAAATTCAGAAGATTATTTCTATCAAATTGAGATAAAAGACAAGAACACTGCTAACATTCACTAGAAGTATTCCTGAACTATGCAGGCCCAAGTTTTAACGTTGCATCTAACCTCCTAGTGTGCATTTGGTGTGCCCCAATGTGTCTGATCAAAAGATTATATCAAAGAACCATAAATGTATTCAGTCATATTTGACAGGTGTCCACAGCATGTCATGTCTGGAAGGTGTGGTGCTTCGAAGAAGACAACAATTCATAAGCAAACGCACAACATTAATTGTAGTTCAAGAGGTCTACAACCAAAGATGTTTTAGGGGAGAAAACAAGGTGAGCAGAGTGGGCTTGGTGCAATTGGAAGACGCAAGGTTTAGCCTGGTTCCAGTAGTTGGATGGAACCAAACCCTTGAACTGGCTTCAGAAAACAAAAGACACTCATGAAATTTTGTGTGAGACCTCTAGCATAATGAAAGAACTGGTCAGCAACGACTGAAAAAGGTCATGTACACTCCTGACAAACGTGCCGCTCAAGTTTTTAACCATTTTTTCACTCTCCCAAATAAGTATCGATATAATTATCATCCCAAAGATATAACGCGACGTTTTCTTAATGACCCAAGTATCCAACACTTAACACTATTGTTCAATCTTATATCACATATTACCATACCACTACCATCTCTCACAATATTTTCAGTCCATGTAATAAATACTAGTATAAGTTCTATATCAGCTACAGCTTCCAATTCCCTGTACAGAAGGTATCCATGAACCATGATAGTAAAGGAAAAAGTAGAGGGAATAGTAGCCAGCATATAATTGGGTGAGCCCATTGGCCCCACCAGAAGAATATCAGGGTTGTTTTGATGAATTACCTCCTTCTAGCGAAACATGTCTGAGGAGATGAAACAAATGTTGGGAGAGGAAATACCAGGTTAAACATAGTGTGTACCTTTCGAAGGAGAGTCAAACCAAGCAGGAGATCTCTGTGGGCTGTTCCACTGTTTTCCTCGTGGACCCAACTTGCCAGATCTGCTGAGAAATTCAGCACGATTTTGTCTTGAAGTAAACTGTTTTCCACTCCCCCAAGGACTCCCACTTCCAGAATACAAGGAATTCCCAAAAGTAGCGATATCACTACATTCAAATTACGAAATACATTAACAATTGGAAATGTGTCAATGCCAAAAATATGAAGGCTTTGTTTGGTTGAGAGTTTAGTTTAGTTTAGTTTTGGTAGTGGGTGGAGAGAGAAATAGAGTAATGATTGAAGATAGGGGTAATGATTGGAGAGAGATGAGAAAGTAATAATTGGAGAAATAGGGTAATGATTGAAAACTAAACTAAAACTAAAAGGTTAACCGAACAAAGCCGAAAGCTTTTGATTGTTCCACCAAAACTGCAGAAACAAAAAATATTGCTAGGCCTATCTATAGCCAAAGTAACAGTACCTTCGGTTTAAATTCTATCCTAGACCCTTGATCCCATACCAAAGGCTTTCGCCAAATGCTACTAAGAAAGAGAGATGGAATTATCAACTTCACAAAAAAATCAATACCGACACTTATGGCCATATCTACATTCAACCAAGCAGACCACGAGTTTTGACAAATCCAGCATTGATGCTGAGTCGCTGACTTTATTTGAATCAACCATCCTGGAAGAAACTTGACATACTCAAAAAATCTCAACAACTTTCACAAAGTTTTTCATTTACTAGGGTAGTTGAAGAGATGGAATAAAGCATTTCATGTGAAAATTTAATTGGTAAAGAATTCCCAGTCCACCAACATGATGTGCAAGGGGAGAGGACAGGAAAGAAACTGTACAAGGAACTTACTCTGGACCCTTCCACTCCAAGGAAGTAAAAAGAGAGCAGATTGCCAAACAAGAACCCAATGCCCCCATTGCCAAAGGCATATCAAGAGTGCTCTGCCATACAATAAGAACCAAATATTAGAAGCACTGCAATTCTGTAGGTAGAAAGGAATTGCAAGAATTCAAACAAAATTGCACTTTTTGTGCAATTTCCATCAGGTCAAGGGATACACAACCGAAACATCACATTACTTGGAAGATAAACGTGACTGCAATGACGCGCATGGCCCATTTCACAAATTGAGCTACGCCAACATCCACACTTCCATCTTCGGAAATAACAAATTTCCGCACAATCCAATACCCTAGAGCAGCTCCTGCAAGGACAATCAAGAGTAGCACAAAAACAGAAACCTGTCACCAAGCAAGGTGAATACTTCAGAAAAATAAATGGGGACGTAGTCAAAAACCACAAATGTATCAAGGAAAATTATCAAAAAGCTAGAGATACACAAACTTTTCATCTAAGTACCACATGCAAATAATTGCGCCACAACAGTTCTTAACAAGCTGTGCCCCGTGCGATGCATGACGAAATAGGCACATTAATGTTCAAATTCTATTATTTTTAACGGTATTTACCCCTCATTGATTTACAATTTAATTGTTAAGGAAATATAGTCCCACATTGTTTGGGAGTGGAATGTGTGATCACTTAATAACATGAGGAACCTTTCCACTCATTGCCAATTGGTTTTGAGATGGATATAAAGTTTCCACATGGTATCAGAGCGGGGTCCATTCCACCCCACATTTTAAAAAAATCATAATCCACACTCTACGATGATAGACTAGCAAAAAGGCTGCACAATGATAGACTCAAAAAGAGGCTACATGTGACAGACATCAAATACAGCTACACATTAGGGGGGATGTAAAAGAAATATAGTCCCACATTGTTTGGGATGTTTGGGAGTGGAATGAGTGATAACTTAATAACATGAGGGACCTCTCCACTTATTGCCAATTGGTTTTGAGATGGATATAAAGTTTCCACATTAACATTAACTATGGTGATCTTATTAAGAAAGAAAATTTGAACACGAGGGAAGTTGGAAGGGTTTTTTTTTCCAAGTGGAAAAACGAACTAAGAGGGGAGAGAAAAATAAGCTGTTGACGTGAATATTTGTGGAACTTTTTTATTTGAACACCGCAAGTCATACACAAGCTTAGTATATTGTACAGAGATACCTTCATAAAACTTGCTAAAAATACAAAACATTGGGGACCTTACAGTTTAAAACAAGACGCTACAGCAAAAAAAAGGAAATTTAGTCTTTTGGCCCTGTGGAAGGACTAACATGGAAACAGGATAAGGATGCAGTAACAGGATAAGGATGCAGTGAAACAGAAAAGCCCACAAAATTAGGATAGAGCTAAGTGAGGTTATGGATACAGTAACACTAAGGCATATGACATTGAAAACAGAACTAATGAAGACAGAGAGCTTTCAACAGTACATGCAAGAAAGGGTCTATCCCCTTGTTCATCTCAAAAGCCATAAGCGGGGCGCACCCAGGTTATTGATGATCTGTTTGCTTTTGTTTCAATGTTCCCTTCAATTTCCAGTGGTTTTAGTCAACATGCTTTCGCTAAAAGACTGTTGATCATCTTTCTGCTCGCTACCACCAATGTCCTTATGGAAATTCATTTGGTGTCAAATTTGACAATATTTATAACCTATTATCTGAGTACATTTGAAACCTATCTTGGTAAGTCCCAAGTCGTTTAAGCTTTCAGGGGAGATTCCCTTTAAGATCTTCCCTTTTCCAAACGTTTGAGGAATATGGACACCTCAATTAGGTAGGTTTTGCTGAGGCTTCTCTTCTTGTAAATTATAACGCATGTACTAAGGTTGTTTCTCCTGTTTCCTTTCAAAATCATTTAAAATAGAAAAACAAGAATGGAAAAGGTCGTCTGCCCAAGGAAGAAACTAATGACTAAAAGAGACTATTCACTTATAATCAAATTCATGTACAAGAAAGTGATAACTTGAACAGATCATGCGAGAAAATTATCAAAGCTTCACAAGTTTGTAAATGTGGATGGAAGTGCAAAGTAATCAACTTCAGAGACAAGCCCTTTGTTTGGAACATGGGGAAAGGGGAAAGCTTAAAAAATTTCCCTTCCCTTGTTTGGTTTGAGAGAGAAGAGAAGAGAAAATGGAAAAATAGGGATCTAACTTCTAAGGATAGAAAAATATCCCTATTTTTTTCTCCCATTTTCGTTGTTAATTATTTTCCCTTCTCCCCCCACTTTTCACAAGCTCCAAAAAGAGCAAAAGACAACTGCAGATACTATTGGCATTTTCCTCTCTTCTTCAGTCATCAGGTGTAATGGCAGGTCAAATGGTAAGACAACCAAGAACTCTCCATTGTCAGTTTCAGTTGAAGTGATAAAGCTAGTACTAATCATTTTCCAGAGGAGGGATAGAGTTTACTATGGCAAATTCATGTACGAAATTTCAACAACAATAGGTTCCAGATCAGGAAAAAACTGGATTACAGTAGTTAAAGAGGAAAGTATTGCATACACAGATTTGTATTACATACCGGATTGTGCATCTCTTCACTCAGCCCAAAGCTGACAAGAATTGAATTGACCAACATTGAAAAGTAATTTAACAGGAAAGACCCTGCTCCAAGCTGACAATAAACACAAGTCAGTTTACAAGCTTAGGACAATAATAAACATAATAAGAATGAGTTCCAAACAACACTAGACGGAAACACTTACCACCGAACCATAAATAGTGTAGTAGAAGAAACTTTTCCTCCCAGTTGGTAATAATTTCATCCCCTAAAACAATTACATCAGCAATCCAATGAGATACGTTTTATTCGTATATTCAGATGAGGTATAACCATAAAGAATTTTTGTATTTTTGTTTTCCACAGAAATTCATACAAACATGATGGTAAGCAAATTTGTGCCACCACAGTTATGGCACTAGGAGTCTAATTCCTTGTAACAAAAATGAGGACAAATACACTAACCACAAGTGGGGCTTGCCTTCAATATATATCCCCTTTTATCTTTGAGAAACTAAACTGACCTCCCTCGGGTTATTAGTCGCAATTCATTAAACCCATCTGTTAGTCAATTTACCCGCTCAAATCCATCTTCCCCTTATCCTCCACAACAACAGCCACCCAAACCACCACCACCATGAACCACCACCGACAATGGCCATCAAGAATCCCCACAAGCAGCCTCAGATGACCGCCATCACAAGCAGGCCTCAACCACCATCATGGACCACCAAGAGAAGCATAGATGCCAGAACAGCTTAGAACCACTGCCACAAACAGCTAATCTCGATATTGCTTTCCCACTCTTCCTTGATATATTTTGACCAGCGGTGGCACATGACACTTGTGCTGTAGTCACTGAAACTGCTCCGCCCATACCCCTTCACACCTTTGGTCTCAGCGAAATCCAAATCCAGCAGTCGGTTTGGATTTTGTAGTGGATGATGTTGGGGACAATGGATGATAGGGGACAGTTGCGGTGGAATATGGTACTGAGGCGGATTCGGCTGTTGGGAAAGTTGATTTGTAAGGTGAGGGATTTGCTTGTAACGGCGATGATTTGTCGCACGATCACGGTGATGGAAATTTTTGCTGATGCCTAATTTGTGGGCGCAAGGTGGAGGTGCAATATGGCCCGTGAGGGAGAGGTGTTGGTGCACAGTGGCGGTGGAGGCGACGGCGGCTGGAGGTTGACGGCGGCAGTTGATTTCGCACGTAGTAGATTTAGCAATGGTGGCGGTTGATCGAGGATGTTGGGCATTGGGGAAGAAAGCATAGAAGACACAAGTGAGATTATGAGAGAGGAAGATGAAGAGGATAGTATGGTAATCTTCAAACCTAATTGAGGACATTAAAGTCATTATCCGAATCCCATTTGCTCTGTTAAACGACAAACATGGATAGTGGAGGTTAGCGCAACTTCTCCGCAGGGGAGGGGGAAGGGATTTGTACTAAAGGTAACTCTCGAGAAAGGTCAGCATACTTCTGCTGTGGACTCAACCCAAAACCCCACACACGCAATCGCACAAAACACAATCAAGCTAAACAAACAATCAAAGCTTGACACATATTTACGGGGTCCCCAATTGGGTACATCTTCAGACTAGTATTTTACTGTGTATCGAATGGACAAAAGAGTCCAAATTCCTTCGTTGCAATGGATATCCTAAGGATTTTAATCATCCGCGAGTGGCCAGCCAAACCGAATCAGGCTTCCAAACCCACGATCTCTGCTCCAAAAACTACAAGGTAAGTTTTGATCATTTTCAGCTCTAACAAAAAGGCCAACAGGCCCAACACACTACACAGAAACACCCATGTGAAAATATTATTCATAGACTTCAGCTCTTATGGTTCCAATAACTCCAACCTCGTAAATGTATTTTCCAATTATTAACCAACCTAGAAGGAAAATGATGAAGCATAAACAACAACATTTTTTGTTCAGGCATTCATGAGAACCATGGATATAGGGTTTGAAACCCTTACAAAAAAAAGGCCACGCCACGAGAAAAAGTAGAACAAACAGAAACACAGCAGATCACCATCAAAATGTACATAGATTATGCACACCAAAATGCCAATACCTGAAAAAGAATGATTATGATGACAAGTAAAACTCCAATCGCCATCGAACTGCTATAATAGAATGGAACCCAACCGCTGACCACTGGTGCCAGCAGCAACAAAATAAAACCAAGAGCAAGACAAAGGAGACGCCATCTTTGAAACTCTGCACAAAACACAAAACAGGACAAACATCTTCAAATCACACCCCACAAACAACACAGGCCACAAACAACACAGGGAGAGAGAGAGCGAGAGAGAGAGAGAGAGACAACACAATGAAAACCTAAACTCGGGCACCAGAAAACAAATGCCTAACCTTCTTTGACTGTTACTGTCACAGAACCAGGAATATCTGCAGCAAACTTCACATCCACAAATCTTTCCCCATAAGGTGACATAACAGAGCTCCAAAGCCCATTTTGAACAGATTTCCACTCATCTTTTTCGCATTGACATAGACCACGCGAAGCATTCCTGCACAACGCATCCTGAGTCATACACAAGTCTCAATCACGATAACCACTGCACTAAGGTAACAGAGAAAGAAACGGGAGGAGGGAACTTAAGAGGCAATAATCCAGGACATTTCACTTACTTGTGAAAACATATCTGAATTTTGTTGTGTAGTCTCTCAGGAATTACCACGGATGGGGCCGAAGTAACCTGATATGCAGTAGCGTAACTCCCAAGTTTCAGTCTCGATTGACCAGCAACTCGAATGCGCCCACACCATAATACTTCTTTGGCACCAAGAGGAGTTGAGGTATAAGGAGAGAGGAGGGATGGAGTCACATCAATAACTGGATTTTCCAAGTCAATCCCTGCATTTAAACATCTGGATATAATTAACTACCAAAAAGGAATATCAGAAGAGGGGATGTAAAAGCAAGTCGGTATAACTTAGATAACAAAGGAAGTACGTTGTTCCAAGAACTGCATGATACATTCTTGTACCCACTGAATTTAGAATTTCATTACTCGAGTGACCCGGAAATTCAGCCTTTAAGCTGTTCACTATGTTCTGAAAAAAGTTGAATTATAGTTGGTTCAGTCACAGGAACCACAATAGACAAAGACGGATGACAGAATTAACCAAAGAGTCCCAATTTTCCCAATCCCGATATGTCGTGAAAGTGTACTGCAGATAAAGACTATGATAACCTGCCAACACCTCAAAGAATGCCTTTTTATACGGGCAGCATTCCCTTCATGCCTTTTTGGTAATATAGTCTTTTACTTGTCAAAAAAAATGTCACTACAATTAGTTTTTCTTTTTTTGCCATAAGCTAGAAACATTTATACTACCCAACGGCGTCGACTTCCTCTCCATACGAATCGAACCCACAACTTCATTGCACCTATGTGCAGCTAGTCAGCTACACAACCGTTAGGCCAAGCGCCCCGATTCTCTCCAATTAGTTGAGGACGATAATATTACAAGAACTTTTGCTATGGGAACAAAAATACCCTTTTGAAAAAGAAGAAAAAGGACGAAGATGATTCGAGTTTTCAACCATCCTTGCTTCAGTCGGAGTCCATATCTTCAATTTTAAATCCCAAGAATAACACATGGAAAACGAATTTATTAAACCAATGATGCAACCGCCTTAACAAAGTTCAAGACCTTAAAAAACGTAAGCATTCAAATTTCAAACCATAACACATGCAAAAAGAAACAAGATCTGCATATTGAACCTATGAAGCAACCGCCTTACCAAAGTTTAAAAAACTAAAAAGACTCGAGCATTCAAATAAAGAACCTCTCAAAGATTCAAGAACATTAGCCACTTTTTCACATCAAGGAAAAAAGCAACTAAAAAGCAAAACCCTAACCATGAGTTTACAGGATACGGGAAGAAAGTAAAATCCAAATCTAACGGAGTTTTACCAGATCAATGATCCCCAATAATAGCTTCCCCAATTTTAACCAGTTCAAACGAAGCGGAGGATTTGAGAAGGGAAGAGATGTCAATTACCTGGGAATATAGTTGCGTGACTTAAGCAAGAAGTAATGCAGAGCAAAACTGAGAGAGGGAAGAGGAGACGAAGAGTAGCAGAAGAGCCCATCACTCTCTCTCTCTCTCTCTAAACGGGAAGGAACAAGAGAGATGAACAAAACGAACGCAGCTTAGGAATGGCGCTATTTCTTTTGGATTTTTTACTTTTATTTTGTAGGTCAACCGCCATTCAGAATTTCATATTTCCAAATTTTATATAAGAATAAATTATTTACACCGTCGATGTAAATATTTATTTTTTCTAAATCAATTATATTACGCTACATTTCAAAACAGTGGTTCCAATCAATAAAATAAAAATTTTCATAATTATTTTCCAAAATATTTTGGAGTATGTTTGTTAGTACTCTAATATTTGATTTTTCAAGAAACAAGTAAACTGGACTATCAATCATTTATTATCTCCAACTGACCTATGCTTTTATAAATATATTATACTGTAGTCCTACAAAATGAATAATTCAAATCGTCATAATAGAATCTTGGTACGCTTTACTTTATATTGTGAAGAATCAATGAAATGGGATTGTCTGAACTCCAAGATAGTATCATATTCTTGGACCCTTGTTCTACATCTCTTTCAGCATTTAATTTCTAAGAGGTTAAAGGAACCGAACAAGAGATTAATGGTTAGGAGAAAAATTTATGCAAACAAACAATAAGTGGGTTCCACCTTTACGGTTCAAATTTCAACTATAAACTATAGGAGTAAATATCAACTACTTCTAATACACATTTGTGAGACCCATTTTTATCCTAACAAACATTTGAATACACAAAATTATCAAACTCATTGTGAATGTTCTAACACACTTCTACGTTATTAATGTCTAACACACATTTATGGGATTCATTTTTATTTTAATACACCTTTTAACAAATATTTTAACATACAAATATATCAAACTTCATTGCGGATGCTCTAAAATTTAACTTTGTTAAGACTTTGCCATTTATGAATCATTGAGCTATATCATAGAAAGCTAACACAATCTGTTCCCATTCACGTACTTAATAAAAGAGATTATTATTATTATTATTATTATTTGTGAAAGGAGAGAGTAGTTTGTCATGTCTAAAGAGAGAAAACGAAACATGTCAGTTCGTCGGAGACGAGGTACATGGATGCAACTTTTTTCTCACCACACATTTGTACATGTGAGTTCACGCTTCATATATTTATCAAGAAAAAGCTAGCCACGGTTGAGTTGTAGTTGCAAGGGTCAAGGACAGAACAAACAATTTACGATGAACAATGAAAGAAAGTTCGGTCCCAAGAACTCACGCTTTATATAAATGGAAGGAAATGAAACTATCTAATCCTCTTTTTTAAAAAAAAAAAAAAGGAAACGAAAAAAAATGAAACTATGTAATCATTAATAAAATGAGATATTTTAAGATACGAAATATCAGTGTCAGAACAAAAAGATGTTCCTAAATATGTATGTTTAATTTAATTGGCATAGTAACCACTAATACATGTATGTTCCTAAAGACGTTCCTAATTAAATAAATATTCAAGGCTCCGCCCCACCATGAATAAGTTTTTCTCCTAACCATTAATCTCCCGTTCGGTTCCTTTAACCTCTTGGAAATTAAATGTTGGAAGAGATGTGGAACAAGGGTCCAAGAGTAGGATACTGTTTTGGAGTTTAGACAATCTCCGATTCATTTGTTCTTCGCAACATAAATTTAAGTAAAGTATGTACCAAGATTCTATTATGATTATTTGAATTATTCATTTTGTAAGACTACAATATTATCTCTATTATAAAATAAAAGGGCGGGGGACAAGTTGTTGAAGTGCTTAGGATTCATTTTATCCAATGGCTCATGTGTGCTTTCCAACTCTCTCAAGAAAATACTTACATTCTTACAAATATATTACAGTACAAACTTTTGTTTTGTTGATAAAAAAAAAACAGTAGTCACCGCCCCATCTCTCTCTCATCAAAGTCTTCCCTCTGATTGTCCGGCCACAAATAGTCATCGCTCTTGCCGGTGAGTCACTTGGAACTCGGAATCTACTGTCCTCGTTGACATACTTTCTCGCTCTTTCTCTGACAGTAGCACTCCTACTTTTTTGGTTTTGGTTATCATTTTCTCTCCTTTATCCTTTCTAATTTTTTTATAACTACCTAAAAATTGAAATAATGTCTTGAGCCACTATCAAGATTCAAATGGTAATTTCAATTCCAATTGGGGTAAGTAGTGCCGTAGGCACGGGTAAACACTAGTATATCTATAATAACATTGGTTAGTTGGAGATAGTAAATAAAAATATTGGAGTACTAACAAACATACTCCAAAAATTTTTGGGAAATAATTATGGGAACCCCAAAAAAATTGATAACAAACACTCTAAATTTTAGGGTTAGTAACAGACAAATATAGGAGTGCTGTTATAAAAAAATATGTGTCAAAATCAATTATCTACAAAATTTATATATGTAACTATTTTTTAGATAAGAATACGAGTGCACTTATCGAAAAAGGTGTGTGAAACTCTCTTTCCTTCTTATACTTTTCAATCCATTTTGACGCACTTTTCTATTCTTTTCACCGATTTCCAATAAAATTGTATAATTTTATCAACCAAAATTAATTATCGAAACTTTCCGTATTTTTTAATACATTTCCACACGCTTGTATATACTCTTCATTGATTTTTCAATACTATAATTTTAAAATCTTAACGATCCATCATTGAGTTGTATTTATTTGTATTTCAAGGGGATGAGCTCCTCACCCTACGTTGTCTCTCCGACTCCTTCATATTCCCAATTTTATCCCATTACAAAATGATTTAAACTGTTCAACTCGCAAAATGTGGAGAGAAGAATATGCTTGTTAAAAATCAGTATGATCAATCATCAATGAAAATATATGAATCAGTTTGATTTTTTCATGTAAATTACAAGGTCTAACCTTACAATATCTTTACCATTCACTTTACATCACAATCTGCAATGTGTTTTAGCTCCATCCGTCCCACTTTGTTGCGTCTGTTTCATTTTTGGGACGTCCCAAAAAATTGTCTATATCTTATAATCTATAATGTTTTTTATGATTTCGAAAACTTTGTTTAAAAAAATAAATTGAGATCTATCAAACAAGATCCATATTGAATATATAAAATACTAGTGCTTTCCCATGCCTACGACACTATGCACCTCGGTTGGAATTGTCCGTACCTAAGACACTTGCTAACTAGTGGTTCAAACACTAAATCGATTCATTAATGTGTAGTATGTAATCCTATTTTTGGTGGCACGAAATATAATTACTTGTTCTTATGACACTCTCCAACTAAACTTTTAAGCTAGCTACAAATAACTATCAATTTGCGTATAGGGTTTTGGAATTGGAAGATCGGTAGCATTTGTGCAATTACTACAAAGAATGTGGGCACTTACATTACATTTGTAAAGTTCCTTGTCAACCATTTGGATCAAATAAATCTCAGCTATTCTTTCAATTTGTATTTGTGTGATCATCACACCTTGTGTCTTATTAGGTAAATTATAGATTGTAAGATATAAATAATTTTTTAGAACGTTTCAAAAAAAGAAATAGGTGAAATAGGCGAAATAAAGTGGGACGAAATTATAACAAAATGGTACATATTCACAAAAAATCTAGAACGGATAAACCAAGAGAACTATTGGCAGAATTCGGGCACATACAAACCTACTCGAGAAAAGAAGATATCGCTGCCCATTGCCCAAGCACTCCTCTTTCGGTCCTCTCTTCTTCCCCTCTCTCTCTCTCTCTCTAACAGCTATTTGAAGCCCATCAATCACTGCTTAATCTCCATTTGACATCGAACACTTTCGAAAGGCCTTGATATACGCAGTTACATACGAAATATATGCACGTATAGGCCATATATATTATTTAATGGGAACGCTGACGAGCTGTAGTTTCGGCATTGTGAACCCGAAGCTCCGATGGAGTACAACCGGAAGTACTTCCAGGACACGGATTGAGTTGGTCGAGCGAAAGAGCAAGTGTTTCCTGTGCAAAGAACGAGTTCTTCTGGGTAGGGATTTTACTAGACTTAGGCGGTTTGCTGTGAATGAGAACGGTGATAGTGATAGTGATAGTGATAGAGAGGGCAGCGACGGTGCGTCCAAGGATTCGAATCTGGCGACGGCGTCGAGGGACGAGGCGGAAGAACGGAGCGGGAGTGAGTTGGATAAGGAGAGTTCACCGGCTTCTGTTTCGTCGAGGGTGAGCGCGCTCTCTCTCTCTCTCTCTCTCTCTCTCTCTCTCTCTATACACACACACACTAGACATGTGGGCAGGCATGTGCAAATTGTATTAGGTAAAAGAGGAAAAGTGGAAAATCTACAATTGAGATTAATTCGGGATCAGACATGAGATGTGAAAGTAGAGAAAGGGGAGAAGAAACTATAAGTGTTCACTTCAATATAGGATTATCCCTTTTGAAGGGTTAGTTCTTTTTTACATGTGGGCAGGCATGTGCAAATTGCATTAGGTAAAAGAGGATATACAATTGAGATTAATTCGGGATCAGATATGAGATGTGAAAGTAGAGAAAGTGGAGAAGAAACTATACGTTTACTTCAATATAGGATTATCCCTTTTGAAGGGGTAGTTCTTTTTTAAGGATGATGGAATTTTGAGTTCTAGATGTAGTTAGGCGTATTTTGAGTCAGTTATTGAACGTGGGGTGGTTAGAAAAGGAGTATTTTACTCTTCTGTATTTATGAGTGTGGGGTGGTGTTCAGTCTTCTGGATTGAGCCTCTCCTTCTCAGGCTTTCTCTAGTTCTCTTGTGAGTTGGGTTGCCTAGCTCCTCTCTCCCTTCTGTCCACTGCACAAGAAGCAAATGGTTAGTGCCTACCAGCCGAAGGTGGCTGGTGGGCACTCCGATGGCTAAGTTAGTTCCGTACCAGCTGAAGGTGGCCGGTGGGCACTCCGATGGCTAAGTTAGTTCCGGCTCAAAGAGAGGAAAACCAACTTAGCAGGAGAGAAAAGAGCATACCTGTTAGGGTTTATATCACTAGTATATATAGGGGACTGCCCAGCCTTGGAGTTCAAGTTGGCATGCATGCCACCCCTGTGGCGAGGTGTCGTCTCCGACCACCAACCATCCTCTTGAATGTTTGGCCAGATAGTGGAGCGGCCTCGAGCTTGTCAGCCAGCACATTGTCGAGCCACTTGGCCACACCGGGTTGGACCAGTACGCTCGTACCAACAACTGCTGAAAGACTTGCTATTTCCCAGTTGGGGACCGCGCCACGTGTAGGCACGAGATGACGGCATGTGGCCGGGCTATACTAGTACTGTGCGGCAAGCTCATCATTTACTGTTTGGCCGTACCATGCGGCTGACCCAGAGTGCCGCCACATGGCTGGACCGAATCGTTAGGAGAACCTAAGATCCACTAAGATACCTGATCATGACCAGGGGCCAGTGCCCCGACCCGGCTGTCCCCTAGACGGGTAGGGCATCTCTATGCTCCTATTCCAAACAAGTGGGCTAATGGGAATATGGGCCCAATCAGCCCATTGGACTATAATTGCTATTCCGACCCACTACTATGGGTAATTCGGGAAGATGGAAAGTCGACACAATGACAAAAGGAGGAGTTACCAAATTGGTGTTCTGCCTTTCTTTATTAGAATGGACAATAGATATAAACCTGTGTTATTGTTCTATTGTGTGTTTTGCATTAACAGAAGGAGGAAGCTATAATAGACAGTCCTAAAAACATGCATATCATGTGCCCAAACAATGTTTGGTAATGAACACAACTAATTACATCCTAAAAACCCCATCACAAATTTCAAAAAAATTATTGCCACAAATTCTGATAGCGTAACATCCCAATGTGCATACTGACTAGTGGAGCTCTACTTCGTAGCTATGCCAAAACAGTTGGTTACATTTACAACAAAACATCGTCACTTTCTTACGACACACTGGGTGAATGTCATATGAAAATAAGTGAATGACTTAGTATACTTCTGCGTGACACGCAATGACAATGGAATGACAAATGAAAATAAGTGAATGAGTTAGTATACTTCTACGTGACACCCAATTACAATGCTGATTCTATTTTATTTTTGCCCCCTTCTTCAGCCATCGACAGTTTCACCTTTTGGACCGGCTTATGATAATTTCCAAATTGACTCTTTCAAACTGATGGAACTCCTTGCACCAGAGAAGGTCAATCCTACTGATGTAAAGCTAATCAAGGAAAAGCTTTTTGGATACTCCACCTTCTGGGTTACCAAAGAAGAGCCATTTGGAGATCTCGGCGAGGGCATTCTGTTTCTTGGCAACTTGAGGGGAAAGAGCGAGGAGGTTTTTGCCAAACTCCAGAGCCAGTTGTCTGAACTTATGGGGGATAAGTACAACCTATTTATGGTTGAGGAACCCAATTCAGAAGGACTGGATCCACGTGGTGGGCCCCGTGTCAGCTTTGGTATGCTGCGTAAAGAGGTTTCAGAACCTGGGCCAACGACACTATGGCAATATGTGATTGCTGTTTTGTTGTTTCTTCTCACTATTGGTTCCTCCGTGGAGCTAGGAATTGCATCTCAGGTGTTGCCAATTGCTTTTATGCATATAATTTGTGTTGCTTTCATTTTCATTAGTCATTTCCTTCTTGTCATTCTGGATAGGTATATAGGAGTGGATTATTTAATTTATTTCCTGTTTCTTCATGATGCAGTTAAATAGGCTTCCACCCGAGGTAGTTAAATACTTCACTGATCCAAATGCCGTTGAACCACCAGACATGCAGCTTCTAGTACCATTTGTGGAGTCTGCTTTGCCCTTGGCTTATGGTGTCCTTGGGGTTCAGCTGTTTCATGTAAGAGGAGTTCTATCTTTTTGTTCATTGAGTTCAGCGAAGGCATTTTGTGGGGACAAAAATGTTCCTTGTGTATTAGAATCTTCTATGTTGGACCCCATGCAGAAATAATTATTTGGACTTCTTTCATAATCATTTATTGACACAGTCACAGCATCATAACTAATAAGTCTCAAGCTCATTAAACCAGCCTATATTTAGCCCATATCAACTGTTGTAAGGAAGATCAAACTTCAAAGGGTTCACAACTATTTGTTGTGATGGCTTCTTAGTTTTTTTTTTTCCTATTGGAATTTCTGAAAGCACAACAGAAAAAACGCAAAAAGAATGTAGAAAGAATATCACAAAGTTTCGGTCACAATCCCCCCTTCATGAGCAACAGCCCACGTGCTTCATATACAGACAATTCCACTTTGTTAATTGAATTAATACAAGATACAGCATACCAAGCCCCAAGCCCCAAGCCCCAAGCCCTTCCTCAATAGTATTTGTCTCTCCCCCTCTTTTTGAATATTCTCTCTCTCTCACCACTTCTGCATATTTTCGCAACCCTTGCAATGAGTGTTTTCATACATCAAATAGGGACCCACATTAGAAACAAAAGAACCGGGGTGGCTACCCCATTTTTGGGTGTATTTCTTCTAGGTAGATAACTCACTCTAGTGAAGTACCTTCAATTGCTAGCAGACCAAGCCAGGTAAATACAAAACTCTCGTTGTGTTTATCCGTACATCATCTGGCAGAACCTAATGCCGAACTCGTAGTTTTGGCTTTATTATTTTTTTTGAAGAGTAAGTTTTGGCTAGCTGTCATTCATGTCATATCATTTGTTATCTGAATATGTAAATGAGAAAATTCATTTGCTGCAGGAAGTTGGGCATTTTTTGGCTGCTTTCCCAAAGAAAGTAAAACTAAGCATTCCTTACTTCATTCCTAATATTACTCTTGGAAGCTTCGGAGCGATCACTCAGGTAATGTTAATTCATATTAGTCTTGTTATTATATTTGTGAAAGAACCCCTCCTTTTTTAACCAGTCGCTCCCCATCCCCCTATTCCCAGTGACTTGTGCAATGGTCGAACATTGGTCTAATAAGTTGCATGTGATTGTTGATAATCAAGTTTTTCATGCCAAATATATGTAGGGTAGTCCAAAAAGTACAATGAATTGGTTAACTTCTTGTATGAAGTCTTGTGCTCACGTCTTAAGTCCATACGAGATGTACTTGCTTCTCATGGTTTTACGCACAATGTTTGAGAAGTAAGGTTAGGATGACAGAAATTTGAGCCATTTGCATGATTGCAAATTATATTCTTCGTTTACACATATAATATAGTTGTGGATTTGTTTGTTTTTGCTCCTTTCTGTTTTTCTAATTGTCTTTTACCATGATGCCTTTTAGTCTGTTGAATAATTCATATTGGGTTTGAGAGAGAGCTGGGGTATGAAAGCTTAGTGGGTCTGAATGATCTCAATTGTATGAACTTCAACATTGCATATTTTCTGGCGTTATCTTTTGGTCGCTATTTTTTTCCATCTTTCTGATTGAATGGAGATTATTTGTGTCCTTTTCCCTCATCGTTCACAACTTTCTTCTCAGTTTTGACAGTTGAGAGATGCTGCCTGTGATAGTGAGACCATAAATCCAGGGTACCTCTTAGTTAGCGGTTAATAATGATCAAGTCTTGGTTTCTGCAGTTCAAATCTATTCTTCCTGATAGAAGGACAATGGTAGATATTTCTCTGGCGGGTCCATTTGCTGGTGCTGCACTGTCTTTTTCTATGTTTGCTGTTGGCTTGTTGCTTTCATCGAACCCAGATGCTGCAGGGGATTTGGTGCAGGTTCCTGGCATGCTATTTCAAGGTTCTTTGCTTCTTGGATTAATCAGCCGAGCCACTTTGGGTTATGCGTATGTTTCTTCCTTGCTAGCATATATTTGGTTGGTTAATAGATGGTACATACGCAGATATCACTCAATTACAACTTCTAGTTGTTGCAATTCCTCCTTTGGATTAATACATTAGAGTAAAGATCTTTTATTGATCCTTGATATGCTTGCTCTTTTCCTGAACAGAGCTTAATATCTCTGTATTCTGGGGTTGTAATGCCAAAGAAAAGGGGTGGGTTTCTATATTTAACAGGGTTGGGGTTTGGAAACTAATTGGGTGCAAGTGCAACCAATAACTTCAGGTTATGGTGATTGGTGGTTATTGCTATTAAAGTGACCTCATATGGATAAGAAGAAAATAATTTTATGAAATAGGGAAATGAAGTAAAATGGAAGTCCTACTCCACATGGGCTTCTTGGGATCAACATGCCAATTCAAAGAAGAGTCCCCCCTCATTCTTTAACCAAGAAAAACTGGTATTCCAACTCTTAAGTTGAGAATTCATAAAGGGACAATTTTGACGATTCTGATAGACACTAGAAAACTACGATTTTGACGATTCCGATAGACACTAGAAAACTCTAAAGATAAAACAAACTCTTCCGAAATTGCCCTACCCAATAGAGAGCATAAAAGACACAAAATCCTACAAAATAGGTTACTTGTAAACAGGTAATTGTATGCAATAGTGATTGACCAGATTCTGCCCAGGAAAAGACTAATTAGTACCTTTGGAACACAACACATGACATCAGAAGTAATCCCAATAGGACGCTAAAAAAGATAGATTTACTGAATGTAATGGTTTCCAGAATAATCTGAGATTCTACAAGGACTAACTAATAGCTAAGTACTCCCGAGTGATAGAGAGAAACAAAGGAAAAATAGAAATAAAGATTAGTGTGCTACTACTAGAAAGCTAAAGGATTGATGGTATCACGATTATCTTCTCTTAGCTAAATGCATGCTTGATGTATAATTTGTTTATTTAAGGTCGACTCAGAATCTTGTTATCTTGAAAATAGTTATTGACATTTTGCCTACATGTGTTTGTAGAGCAATGCATGCAGCGACGGTTTGGGTCCATCCTCTCGTAATTGCAGGCTGGTGAGGTACCATTGTTAACGTTATGTCTTTATCACAATATATGGATTGCTAAGAATATATGTCCTTGTTGTAGGTGTGGTTTAACTACCTCAGCTTTTAATATGCTTCCGCTGGGATGTCTTGATGGTGGAAGAGCTGTACAGGTATCCTTCTTTCAAATTTCCAATGTCTGATAAAGCAGGGAGCTTAAGTGAAGATCAGGAAGCATGTTGGTGTTTCTGTAGCAATTGGAACCTAAACTCATCATGGTAATCAGTAAAACAACTCCTCGAATAAGGTAAAGGATTTGATAATAAGACCACCTATAAGATAAACAAGACAATGAAAGCTTCTTTAGGATGGATTTTTCAGTCATGATGCACAGAACATGGAGAAGAGCCACTTTTAGTTAGTAGATGATGCTGGCTCTGTATTGCCTGGAACACAGGTTTTTCCGGTATGAGGAACATGAATGGGAATGTGGTACGCCACATGTACCAATAACAAGCAAACACAAGACAAAGGATAGATGTTAAAAACCAAAATTGGGGAAAAGCCATGGGAGAGAGTCGATCACTATCTCAACGTTGAAAACAAATTTCATCACTACCTAATACCTTTAACACAAATCCCATTACTCGTGGTCCTTAGACTACTTGCCAAGTCCATGTTCATCACCTCATTGCGCCCCTCAAACACTTCGAGCTCTGCAAAGTACCTTTGAATACCAACTGAGGTCTTCAACCACTCATATGGTTTTAAATCGCAGTATCGAGAAACCTAACAGCATGTCAGTATCAATGATATGGCCATATATCGGCCAATATTGGACCATATCGGCAGATACCTAAGTAAATAACGGCATTGGATTGCCGAAATCCCATCACGTAACGGCAAATGCAATAAGCAACGGGCTTTTTTTTGAAACCCTGAATTAACTCACCTTGATTACACAAGCACAGGCATTCCCCTAAAGTGTTTTGGAGAGCACCTTTACTCCGTTGAATTTATCACCTTGTTTGATTTTTACTTGTGGGAAGCTATTTTAGCACTTCCCCATAGCACTCTCCCCTTATTTCATCTTCATTTTACGAAACTACCCTGCTGTGATTAACAATTTACAGTTTCACATACGAAGGCAATGCTCTAATTTTACATCAAAAACTCTATACGGAATGCCGATACAGAAAAAGCGAGTACAAAAATTATTTCCCCCATCTGACTCGAATGGAATTTTAGCTCATTCGGAAGTTTTGTCTAATTAGACATTTGGAGTCTATTGGTATAGTCCGTAGACCTAACAATTTGGTTAAGACAGTAGTAAATACATTTGGGCTAAATAAATAGCACTTGACCAGCTTCATAATTGGTAAAATATAAATTTGTTGGAGCCACCATTTTTTTGACAGTAGTTACATGAGAACTGGGATGGAATACATGCAGGAAAATGAATCATTAAGCATATGCTCTTGGTCTTACATCAGGTCCCCAAGAGAGTTATGGTTTGATTTCTAGGTGACGTTTTCTCGGAGGGATTTACATCACAGGGGACTGGAAGTTTGAAATACTATGAATGGCATATCTAGATTAGAGGGTGATTGAGCCAATCAACGGTACCTAAATTTTCAAGTCCTTAATTGAGCATTTGGGTACTAATTAGTTTGTAATTTGTATTAGCTCATTTCAGTGTACTCTAAAAACCTGAACAAGAAAGAGCGACAATCATTAACAGGATTATATGTGCAATACTTAGAAACCATGCTGCAAAAGTACATCTCTAGGAGCCTCACTAATTTTCCTCCTTGTAATAAATGTTGTCCTACTACATTTTCAACCATTGAAGAGGAGATGGGTAAATGGTTCACATGGTGTGATGCAATGGAATTCCTTAAGAGTGATTATTCCTTATGACTGTCGTTTATAACTTCGGCATAGTATAGCCTTGGATTGGCTTCTTCGACTCCCATAGTAGTTTTTTTTCCCCTTATTATTAGCATGTCACTTATTTTACAGGGTGCCTTTGGAAAAGATGCACTAACGGGATTTGGTTTCACAACCTATGCATTGCTTGGATTGGGAGCGGTAAGTCAGCATTTCCGCTTTTCTTTGTAGAGCTTAATATGATTTTTATATACAAGTCACTTTCTACTTAGTTTTGGCGATGTCATGTGTTAACAGATAGCAATTGCACTTTACCCATGGAGGTTTATGACTTGAAAGTAATATACAAAGAAAAATGGAAGAGAGTATAGAAAGAGAGAGCTCACAAAGAAAAAAAGAAGTCTTAGGCTCTCACACACAACCCTTTGCATTTATACTAGTAAGCTCCATTAGTGCATATTAGAAAAAACCCTTGGAGATAAAACTAATAAAAGGTAAAGGACTGTAACTCTCAGCACTCCCCCCTCAAGCTGGTGCAAAGATGTTTCTAGTACCCAGCTTGATGAGGCCAGAGAAGAACAACGCATTAGGTTCTACTTTAGTAAGCACGTCTACAAGTTAAGAAACGGGGAGAAAAGAGAGGATGGGGAAAAAGAGAGCTGATGCGGAGGAGAAGTCATAGGGTTCTCTCTCACAACCCTTTGTATTTATCCTGGTAAGCTCCATATTACAAAAATCACTTGGAGATAAAAACCCAGTGAGTTGCTAGTGCATTATTTTTGCCTGGTGAGTTTGCGTTGTGTTTGGGTCCCAAAAAACCAGCAAGACTTACTAAGTGAAGCTTCACCGGGTACCTGTGACGAGAGTTAATTTGTCCCCTCTAGGCAAGTATTTGGAATCTTGGATTCTGCCACTCCTTGATTTGGTCGCTTCTTGTATTTAACCACTTTTGCTTTCTTGTTGATGCTGTTTCTCAATCATAAATCAGCGCCATGAATCTATATTCATCTGAACGCGACATTTTGTTTAAATTGAGTTTATTGTAGTGTTTTTTCTATTTTCTTCTTGCAGCTCGGTGGACCTTTGTCACTTCCTTGGGGTCTCTATGTGTTGATATGTCAGGTATGATATCACTAAGCTAGATAAGAACAATAACGAAACCTAGATTTCAAAGTGAATCCCTTCTTCGGGGTTTTCGAAAATGTACAACCTGCAAGATGGTAATTTTTTTATCAACACAAGATGATGGTTCACAAACCCAATTTTATTGAAATACATGTACAGAGGACACCAGAGAAACCATGCTTGGATGATGTGACAGATGTTGGAGGATGGAGGAGAGCAGTCCTGACTCTGGCTATTATCCTTGTCATGTTGACACTGCTTCCTGTATGGGATGAGCTTGCAGAAGAGCTGGGTATAGGTCTTGTAACTATATTTTGATTCCATACACACAGATGAATCCAATTTTGACTTTAAAAACCAAATTAGCATCGATAACATTGTTGGCTCGAGCAAGTGCAATTCATATCCAATAAAGATGTTCATGCATATATTCTTTGTGCATCTTTCGATAATCGTTCTAAATGCTGCAAGAAAGACAGCAGGAGCATTTTGTGTGTTTCCATTTGTTGTTTTTACTCTGGAAAATAATTTCAATTAGGGGACATGGTGTGCAATAATTTTTTTTTTTTTTTTTTTTACTTTTGGAAATTAAAGGTGCATAAAAAGGTTTGTGATTAGATGCAGCGGCTATAGACCCGTTTTTTTGGGGGAGAATATAAACTAGCGTTTGATTGAGGCTTGGGCTACCATAGTGCACTCCTGCCGTAGTGCCACCCAAGCACTATAGAGTAGTGCAATGCCCTAGCTGTCCATCTTAACAATTAACGGTTCGAATTTAAAAAAAAAAACCTCCTCAATGGAAGAGCGTGCTCTTTCCTTCCCGGAAAGAGTTTTTCTTTTATCCGAAACATTGAAAACACTTTGACTGTTAAAATTATGCACTACTGGGTCTCCGATCCTGGTTTAAAAGGTACTCAAGGTTGCTGGAAATAGGTGAGATTCATCAAGGGTGCAGTTTGTTGGGGTGCTCCATGTGCTGCTAGAATAATGTTTACACTCCCATCCACCTTCCCAGGCTTGATCCAAAACGAGAACTTGCACAAAATATTTTTTCATCACGAAAAATCAAACTTTATTTGACAATCTAAAAGAGCTTATTGATAACCAGTTACAAAAAATTAAATTTTTCCGACAACGATAATTTAAAATTTTTTGTTTTGCGGTCCAAATAAATTTTTTTTTGGACGGAGGTACAACATTAGAATACTGATAAGTCTTTTTGCACAGAGAAATTAAGAATAGATCATACACACATTCTTCGCTGAACCGATCTCGGATTCCACACCGATTATCCAAACTGCACATTTTTTTAAAAAAATATTATTTTATGAAATTCTGTAAAAAAATTATCTCAAACGGATATCAATACGGCTTTTTCAAAATTCGTAGGCCAAAACTTACTCAAAATGTTTATTACCGGTAAAAGTTTAAAACATATCTCAACTAGTAATTATTGAAATTGACGAGTAAAATTGCACGCTTCCATGAATAATTTGTTCACCACCCCTCCGTGAATAAGTTATTTTCGTATGGTATATGTCGAATTCAACTAAAAAATAAGGCACCAAATATTAATGCATAAACCGTCGATGGGGAAGCGTCCGAGAACCGAAGACCAAGAAGAAGAACCAGACCGCCGTAAAACCCACGAGCGAGCTCTGTTCCAGTGCGCCCGCCTCATCCTCCCACTCCTCCACCCGCCCGACCTTGCCGCCACCTCATCCACCTGCAAAACCCTCCACCGCATCGCCGAATCCGTC
>CM033791.1:8945704-8960187 GCA_019656835.1 Rhododendron ovatum
TGAGCAACTCATACAATTTCTCAGAATTTGAGAATAACTCTATCTGCAATCAAACAAAATACAAAAGCTCAAGATGATTTCCATTCAAGCAACCATGGACGAAATACGAAAACAATCCTGGCTGCACATATTATACCTTGAAGCCACCGGCAGTGCCAGCATTTATGATAAGGTCTGGCTGCAACTCGAGGATAGAAGCATAGGTCACAAGAGATGCTGAAATCAATGCCTACACTATCAACTCCTGAAAAGGTTCAAGGACTCAGCAACATGCAATCCATCCTAAACTTTCCACATACACATGCATCAATCATCAATCATCACAAATGCGTAGGCCCATTCATAAAGTTGTTTTCCGTATATCCCTTTTTTTCTTGGGTAAAATACAAAACAATTGCTAGGTAGAGACATCTTTGACAATATCTGATTGAAACTACACACAAATGCGCCAAAATTAGCTGAAGTTAAAAAATTGCTTGGATTAGCTAGAGGTAAATATCCTAAATTATGTGGGTTAGCCAATCGGTGTTGCATCAGCCTAGACAAAAGTCACCAGCACTCATACTTGTCAGCCAGGGAGTACTGAATTCAGTTGCACATAAAGACCAGCTGGAAAAAGGTCTTAGTAGCAGAATCAGCAGTCTATCAAAACTCACTAAGAATGTATGAGAAAGTGTGCACGCAATTGCCAAAGCACATGATTGTCATTGCAATGAAACGAAAAAAATCAAACAAACTTTGGAACCATTACCCGCCAAAAATTGTATCCTTTCTAGGCCAGTTATATTGATATTCAGGTCTTCGTAAGTACCACAGTAGCGAACGCAAGGAAACCCCATTGGGAACTTGCATAGTTTTGAGTTAACAAATCAAAACCCAAACCAAGCAAGAGAATATAGTACCTGAAAGCAGCAGTGAAGCAAGTTCACTTCAAATGCCAAAAGGAAGAGAAAAAAAACCCCGAGATAATTGAAACTGGGAAAACACGATTTGTAATGTTTGATCCCCTGTGATACAAAATGCAATTGACAAAACACAAAACTGCATCAAACAAAATAGAAACCAATTTTTAACATAACATTGACCCATTTTAAATCAATGTCAAGAGTCTATAATTAAGTGAAAACACAATGAATACTTGTTATGTCCACATTCAAGATAGGTTCACATAAATTTGTCTCCATTCACTACAAGAAATCTGACTTTTTCCGGCGTTTTATAAACGCTGGCAAACACCTATTCTTTAATCTTTAATCTTTATAAACAGTGTTCCTATCGAAAGTTGTAAAGTATGTTTGCACCATGTTTTCCAGGTTTTCTGAGCCACTATGCTTGGCTGGATGAGGTAGAGGAATCGAACCTGCTAATTTCATGTTTAAGCAAAATTTCGCAACAAAAGTTAAACAAACATGCTAAGCAATAGCAACAATGATACAGGTATCTATAAATAATTTTGAAACAAAATTGTAAGCCATTGAGGTTGAGTCTAGAACAGACAAAGGAAAAGGAGTGGCCCTGAATTCTAGACCTTGGAACTAACCCCTGATTTTTTTCTTGTGTTCATAACATACCCAGGGGGTCTCTATGTGACCCTAAAATATTGTGGGACACCATCTCTCCACAAGTCCTAAAGTGCTTACTCCTTCAGTTGCTTGAAGATTGAAAAAAGTGTCAAAAACAAATATAGCTCAATATGACCACTGTAACTGTCAGAACATATAACACAAAGCAAACTATAAGCCGACTTGCATGAATATTTTCTTGCTTGAAAGCATGTACATAATGAAGATAAAACTATTGAACCCCAGCCAAAAAGAGAAGAAAAAAATCCAGGCAGTAGAAGGGGAGATATTGTTGTGCATTTTGTTTCCATTACAGACTGTCTTACATCTACATAATGAGAAATAACCCTTTTACCGAATCAAAATGAAGATTAATTGGAGTAAAAAGCAAAATTACTTGTTCTTGATACTTACTTTATTAAGATGGACTCATACACAGAGATTTGTACATCTGTACCAACTTCCTCAAGGCGCAAATTTGCCAAGTACACCTGCAGGAACCCATATGTCAACTTCCCTAACAAAATCAGTCGACCTAGATACAAAACCTTTTTCTTTGACTGAGCGTGAGACCAAATCAAGTCGGTTGAAGCAATCCATTTCACAACTAAGCACACATACAAGTGTACATATACACACATACATACCCATATGGAAAGAGAGACTGTTTCACTAAGAATTTCAAATAAAAGAGACTTAATGAACAGAGAAGGAGAAATTTTCAAAAGTTATGAGGTTCGATTCTTTATGTGGGGGCTAGGGTTCATCCCGCGAGAAGCGTGGTTCAACGAGATCGAGTGCTATTGATTTCCCCACCCCTAACCTGATCCCTTCCCTCTGAACCCAATCATAGTTGAAGCCTACGACCCCGCGACCCCAACTCCCAATCCCCCGCATGAATACCGAAGAGAAGATACAAACACACACACACAGACACACACAGAGAGAGAGAGAGAGAGAGAGAGAGAACGTACCAAGAGGAGGGAGCCGCAGATGGTGAGGAGGCGAACGGACGAAGCGGAGGAACCCTAGATCGAGAGGAGCGCTGGTTCATTTTTTTGTTTTTTTGTTCTACGCAGAAGTTGGGTCGGCTTTAGATAAAGGGGGATAGTGTAATATATAAAAGGAGATAGTGTAATTTCAGGGTAGAGTTCTGCTCCGCTACAGTAACTTTAGTGGGGGTTTTGTACAAACGCTGGAAAAAAACTGTTGGGTATTCCCTTTTTTCTTGTAGTGATTATAGAGGGCAATCAAGAGCCGGAAAACTGTCCTGCTTCATAATTTTAGTTCTCCCAGGACTATTTCCTTAATCAATCATCACTACTATGCATTTGCTATTTATGTACCTGTCATAAAAGGACATACCTCTGCTGCCTATGAAATCAAAAACTCTACAATCACACTCTTACGCACACACACACACTTTGGCCCCATACATTGAAAGTGAGGTGTGTGTGGATCCCACATATAGTTTCTTCCTCGTATCTCACAAGTAGCAATATATACACTCATAAAACATATTTCTATCATGAATATGAAAATACATGTGATTGGACCCCTGCTAGACACAAATCATGCATCCTCCACCGGAAGTCTCAACTCTCAAGGGTGACTGCACAAAAAAGGAACTATACCATCGTACCACATAAGATCAACAATTCAACTTACAAAAATAGCAACACTAGCTTCATTAAAAATTCAACTTACAATAAAAATTCAGCAATATCAAATCATCCCACATAATTCTCAACATTCTAGACTAAAGTTTCAGCAATTGAACACCTTATTCAGCAAATAAAATTAAGTTTTCCATGTTTAATCACCAAATTTCAGAACCTAATCACAGTTTCAGCACTTATATACAGTTTCGGGGTCTAATAATACAATTTCAGAAATAGTGAAGTGATAACGAGGTACCCATGTAACAAATTGATAAGGTAAGATCAGTATGATAAACATCAACTACCTTGATTCATTCCAGTATAGAACCTCTGAGTCATTGTTTGGGTGAGTGATACAAAAAATTATAGTCTCCCAGATAAACAACTACTCAAGCTATCCTAGAAAATTACGAAATGATAACACACAAACACATCACCCTAAACATATATCACCAATTCAACTTACAAATTTGGAATTTTTGTAATTTTGCCGATATTCTAAAGAACCCTGAACTACATATGAATCATACTAAAACTAATCCCGAAAGCTAGCATTTGAACTCTAGGGACAGGGTATGAAAGACGCCTTGTGTTTATATAATGAACATAAACCAGTGCCTAGAGTTAAATTTTGATTTCGTATCTCCACAGTGACCAGTGAAATTGATACCATGGAGTTAGATTTCCACACAAAAAGAACTATTTATGCGAGGAATTAACAAAATCAACAAAGGGCTTTACTAGTTCCTACAACCAAACCCTCCTTCCCCACGGGCCACGACACCCTCCCTCCCTGAATCGACTGCCCTAACCAAAATCTCACACCGACTAACAAAACCCAAACCCGATGGAGAAAAATCAGAGATCTAGAGGCATCAGGAGAGAAAGATAAATGAGCAGAGAGAGACTAGCAGCAAGGGTAGCCCTAAATTAGAGAGAGAGAGAGAGAGAGAGAGAGAGAGGTAAACCCTAAATCAGTATGGTTTTACCCAATTTTAAAAAAAATCACCAAATTAACACCTCCTTTATCCATCAACCTAAGATCGTAGAAAAGAACTGAAAAACGGAATAGAAAAGCAGAAGTTGGGAGTTGCCTTCCAACTTTCGAAAGTTTGGGAGTCGCCGATCGAAGAAAAACATCAAAAGCAGAGGGAGAAAGAGGAGGACGAAAAGCAGAAGAGAGAAACTTACCAGGAGAGAGAGATCGGACGGCGACAGCAGTAGAGAAGAGGAGCTAGGTCTTTCTTGGTTCACAGCAGCGGCGTGACAAATGAGAACACGAAAGAGGAAAGTTTTGGCTTTAGGGTTTAAGACCAATGAAACTACGTAGTTTCACGTTACCTTTGGAAAAAGAAAAACTATCCCCCAGATTTTATTTGTCCGCGCGAAAATTAGGATCTTTCGGTGACAACTTTTTCCTTGTCACTGAAATTTGTCTTCAGTGACAAATATTTTGTCACCAAATGATCTTTCCGTGACAACTTTGTACTTGTCACCAAAATTTGTCTTCAGTGACAAATATTTTGTCACAAAATCTCCTCATTATTTACCCTGGTCACCCAAAGGTTTTCGGTGACAAGCAGTAAAATTATTTGTCACCGTCGAGTATATTCAGTGTCAACACCAATTTTTTGTCACCAAAGAGTGTCGAAGGGTGTCACCATTGATGTTTTTTGTGGTAGTGTATTCCCCAACTTAAGTATTCACTAAGTTACTGTAAGTTGACATCAAAACATCTAGGCTTCCAAAATTTATGGATAAAGTTAAAAGTTAAACCATTCAGTTAAACTCTAGATTTACATAATTTATTAGACCACTTTGAAAATCGATTAAATTGTACTTGATTACTACAAAAAGTCAATACAATTGAAATTAATTCCCTACGGTCATTAGATTACACTTAGAAGCCTCAAAAGCTCATCTAACTACACGTGGCATATTATTATTATTAGAGATTACTAAAACACTTTAGGGCCTGCAAAATAATTAGTTAATTTTCTCAAGTTAATACTATAACTAACTACTTGTTCGATAAAGAATTTTTAACAATCTAAAAGGCATTGCCCAATCCAAATTCTTTGTGTTTAATAATTTGCACCTATCAAATGTTGTATTGTTATTGAAACGACCCGCTCTAAAAGGATTAACACAATCTGTCTTAATGAAAGCTAAATATCAACTTTAATGAAATTCATTCCATAAACGCAAGACAATGTCGAATAAGTAGATTACAACTGGCTTCCAAAATAAAATTTACAAGAAAACTATACAAGATGAGTTGCATCCACATAAGGTACGACAACTCTTCAAAAATTGATATCACAAAATGTCCTACGCCAGAAAGACACCAAGTCGCCCCTCACCTCCACTCCTACAGCCTGTCCGACCAGTAGTGGACCAAAACTCTACTTCAGTTACCTGGAAGGATTGTGAGTGTTACTACTCCATTCAAACAAAAAGCATAAAATAATTTACACAAGCAAACATGGATCGAGTAATGCTTCTAACCATATTTTGCAATAAACAAGTTATTTTTCACAAATTATTAAATAAGCACAATATTTCAAGAAGCCATAGGGTTGCTTCCCTCGCAACCAGGAGTTATGACGGTACCGTGACCCTGTAAACAGGGTACTTCCAACAATTTATACCATATTTGTGTATAGCAAACAGACAATTTATACCCTTCTTGTGTACATCAAGAAGAAGACAATTCCAACCAACAATACAGCTATGGCATGCTCTTGAAATAAAATCATGTTTCAAGTAACTGAATCCATATCCACAACCATAAAAAAAATTTCCAACATTCGCAGAAAAAGTATAAGTTTATTTTTAACAAGCTAGCTTCAATAAAATAGCACACTCACCTTAAAGATTCAAAAGACAAAAGCAAAAAGCCTCATTCTCAACCTTGAGGTGGAGACTCGTTCCCCGATCCTAAAATATGAATAACACTACACTTAGTATATTTCGTACTCCAATTCATGTTAAAATGCAAACAAAATGCATCAATAAGTCTAGTATATGATCTTCTTTTTAATCGCCATCCTTAGTATGATACTAAATGAGACCAATGTAATAAAATTGATGGATGATGTGTTTTAATGCTCCAAAGTTGATTCAATAAGGTTAGATACAAGAACTCCAAAGAATAAGGCTTAATCCATGGCCAAGGTGTACGGTTCTGACCATATCCAATAGATAATCGTGAATTCTAAGAATTTTACTTAAACTGTGGAAAAGTTAACTTCTTCCTCTTCGAATCAACAGGTCATTCATAAAAAATGGAGTTCGGGTAACCTTACTACAGCCTCGCAACTATAACTTAACATAATACCAAAACTAGTGCAAAGACAGATTTTAAGTAAACTTTAACAGAAATTCTATTATTGCTCGGGCATAACCATAGCGCACGGGTTGCACCGTTGGAAAGCCCTACAAGTCTAGTTTTCAGCAAAGCAAGCGAAATGTGATTCGAGTCTTGAGCTAGGAGATATGACTGTTTTCCCAACTTATGTCAGTGCAGTTAGCAATGCGAGTTTCACAACAGCAGTTCGGTGCGTGATTTTTAACTTTTTATCCTCTTTGAAATAAATTCTGAAAATTTTACCCAATCAACTAGACATGCATATCCATCTCCAGTAAAAATTTCAGAAAATTACAAGGTTTTCAAGTCAATGAGAAAAATTCGTTAAGAACATAACAGATTCAGTCAAGTTCAAGCTCTAATTGACATGTCCATAAGCCACACGAATTTGCTAGGTTAAAATCCATTCTCTTATGAACCAATTAGGATTTAAACTACAAGAATATGCAGGTATATATATGTTTGATCAAAATTCAAAACATAGATTAGGTATAAAATAGGGTTTACCTTCAAT
Source organism: Rhododendron ovatum (assembly GCA_019656835.1). Taxonomy (NCBI): domain Eukaryota; kingdom Viridiplantae; phylum Streptophyta; class Magnoliopsida; order Ericales; family Ericaceae; genus Rhododendron; species Rhododendron ovatum. The sequence goes on from CM033791.1 coordinate 8,952,812, forward strand.
TAAATTTTTTTCAATTTTTTTTTCCTTCTTCCTCTTCCTCCTCCTCCTCCTCTTCTTCTTCTTCTTCTTCTTCTTCTTCTTCTCTCTCTCTCTCTCTCTCTCTCTCTCTACGTGATACAAAAAATAAAAAACACAGTGGAGGGGTGTGAAATGGTGTAGAATACCGTAGAAGCTAGGTTTATTAGGAAAGAATTATCCCATGAGGTTGGGTGTATAGGTTTAAATGTGCTATAACTCATCTTTACCCTTCATTCCACCTACCAAATCAATCTCCTTTAATTAATTTAATTAAACCCTCAAATTTAATCCCTCTTTTTTTTTTTACTTAACTAAACCCTCAAATAAAATCATGTATTGCTTAATAATTAATTAATGATATGCGGATAATAACACAACTCGCGTAACAAATAGCATGACCTATGCAACATAAAGTTAAATGACATATGCGATGCACATGCATGTTCAGAACAGGTGTTACAGTTATCTCATTGAAATGTGTCATGTTATGAATTGAGAGGTTATTGATTGTATCATAATGTACTTGCTAGTCGGACATAGATTCATGGGGTGATTTACGAATAGTAATTCACGTTGACGAAGTTAAGTAAATGACAAATTGATAAAGTGTTGAGATGTAAGATTGTGGATTGTGATTTGAGCCATGGCTATGGCAAAGGTAACCAATAGAGTCCTATATTGAAAAGGGTAACCAATGGGGCCCTATATTGAAAAGGATTATATGCGGGGTCCGGTGATGAGATATATTGTGACACTAATGTATGATACGTCATGAAAAGTTTCCTTTGAGAAAGGAAATGAGTCTCATGAGACGGTTATAGTTAATGAGACGTTAATGTATGATACGTCATGGAAAGTTTCTCTATGGGGAAAGGAATGGGTCTCATGAAACGGTTATAGTTAGTGTGGGGTAGTAGATGTCCGATCCTAATATACGATACGTCATGAGATGACTCGATCTTCCTGTTATGGTCTTAAGTGAGAACATGCTAAGTACATAATTTATGTGCGTTCACCTAGGACCCCGATGCAGGACAAGCAAGAGGAATGGTGGACTCATGAGACGGTTGTAGTTAGTGGATATGGAAGGAAATGATCTTGTGGAGAAGATCTTTAGATTTCATGTAAGTTAATGGATAGTAAAGAAAATGACGATGTGATATTATTCTGTGTACTTTCTGTGTATTACCAATTCTTATATTGTTGAATTGCTAGCCGTAAAATATGGGATTGGTAAGTTTGAGATTATTCTACTGGGTGAATTATCACTCACGGATACGTTTGTATCCTTGTAAATCGATTACTTCGTCGATCAATTTACTAGAGGATGCATAATTCAATGGTGGAGCAGTTTGACACAGGAGGAAAATAATTGATAGGTTTGATGTTAATTAAATTGAATAATTCAATCCAACTCAAACAAGTTTACAAACAATCTCACAAAACTTCTCTCTCTCAATGACAATAACCTCTCACCAAGAAAACCAACCCCTAAAGGGCCCAAATACATTTCAAACCCACCCAGAAAAATCCAGCTTCTCATATGGCTGGACTGGACCGGACCGGACCCTATCTTTACTTCTTACGCCCCTTTTTGTTCCTCAACACCAAAACACAAAACCCCACCCAATTAAAGCTTATACAACTAGCATCCGTTTATAGGCCTGAATGTCTTCACAAACAAAGGCGGAGCTACCTAGCGCCGGACAGGGCTCGACCCCCTGCGATTTTAAAATATTTTTGAAAATTAGATCTAGCTAATTTTAGGTTATTATGAATATTATTAGTATAATAGCTTCTCATAATCTTAACAATTTTAGTTTGATTTAGTAAAAAATAGATTGTTTGCATTCTCATTTCTTACTCCCTCCGTCCCATAATATTTGTCCGATCCGCAAAACGGTGACGTAAAAATAATACAATTTTTGTAAGAAAAGTTGAAAAAAATTTAACAATTTACTAGATCTTGACGAGTTCTTTTAACTTATGAAAAAAATTTAAATTTTTTCTTAAAAGAAATACATTATTTTATAGTCCCCGTTTTGCGGACTGGACAAATATTATGGGACGGAGAGAGTAATTTCTTTTATAAACGTTCAACCAGGCATGTGAGTATTGTTGTAGTCTAAATAAAGGTGACAAATGATTCATACACTTTTACTGTTTTAAGCTAGAATCATTTTAATTTACAAATGTATTATATTAAAAAATTAAAAACTCTAAAATAAGTACTTATTTTAGTTAATCGGCTCCCTCGTACCAAAATACTGACTCTGCCACGGTTCATAAGATACCTCCTTTGCAGCAACTAGCAAGCGCATCAGCTTAATTAAAGCACCATAAAAAAGTACATCTGGAGCGTGACTAGTTGGATTCTGATATTGTGTTGACGAGGACGAGTCCAAATTTTTCTTAGTATATGCAGGAAATTCAATCTAATTTAACTTCAAAGGTGTGGAATGAAACTCCACAATGAAAATCGAATCCACAACCTATTTGTTAGATTTTTTTTCATATCGCTCATTTAAGCTACGCATGGTTAATTATTATATTCTAAAGGCTATCTTGCCTGTAACTAATTGATTTTAGGTTGGAACCCTTCAAGAAATTTAACATGATATCAGAGTTAGGTCTTTAGTGGCCTCACCTCACATGGTCTAAGTCTCCTTCACCCGAATCAAATCTCATAATTATATCCTCAATTCGTACCTTCACGTCCATCCGGTTTGCACATGAGGGGAGTGATAGATTCTATCTCACATCGCTTCTAAATCACCCAAACTTTATTAATATATTCTAGAGGCTATTCCACATATATCTAATTAATTTTTAGGCTGGAACCTCGTAGAAATCTAGTACTATTAATGCAAATGAAAGCTTTACCACTTCCAAGTGAAGTGGGGTACAATTGGTGCCTCCCTTATATTCTTATGCACATGGGCAGAGTTCAATTCCCGTAGCCGTAAGCACCCATCCACCTTCCCAAGTCCTCTAAGATAGAATAGATTATGATTAACAAATGAAAAAAAAAAAACCCTTACTACTTGATTTCCCCTTTGTTCTCCGACTAGTCCATTTCAAGCCTTGTTATTATTACCGTTCCTCCATACGAATTACAGTTGTTACGAACGAGTCCCTTTTGCGGGTATGGCAGTAAGGGGTGTACAAACGAGCACGCATCTCGGCTAATCCATTCTCTGATCTAGTAAAAAACAGACTATCAACGCCATAATTAAGAAATTCATAAAAAATAATTTTCTTACGGCTCAGTTCCAATATTTGAACCCTAGATAATTGCGTGGGAGCACACCCACTAATCACTTAGAGTCTTGGACTAACCCTCAAGGTTGAGTCCCATCTTTCTTTGGCTAGCTACAAATAACCACTCCCATTGGAAGGAACTTCATAATGGGCCAAATAATAGCCCGACTTTGGCCCCGTTCTACTAGGCTCCGTTTAGTAAGAAAGTACAGGAAATGATGGGAAAATCAACTTTTTCATGATTTTTGTAGTGTTCAGTTGGCAGGAAAGTAGTGGGAAACATGTTTTTAAGTTTTCCTGCAGGAATTACTTTCCTGCAAAAGTGATCCTGCAAAAAACACAGGATTTTGCGTCGCGGGAAAAGGGAAATGAGTGAACACTCACAAAATTTTCCCGAAAGTTTCTTTTTCTTGACAAATGAACAACTAAACCTTAATTATTCTTGCAAAATTCTTTTGTCAAATGAACACTCACAGAAAAATAATTTTCTTTTTCTTTTACTTCACCTCACTTCACTTTTTCTGGGAACCAATTTCCCACACAACTTTCTCGACAACTGAACAGAGCCCTAATGTTCTTATTTTTTTAAGTAGTTTATTTCTTGCTTTACAAGTCATATCATTCTCTCACAATACATCACATTTAATTCAAAAAATAAGGGGCCCCTGTATTTCATTCTTTAAAATTGGGAAAGGGAAGTGGTGTTTGGCAATGAGGATGGAAATTCTTGAATCCATTCTCCCAAGATCAAGAAAATGTAAAAATAACAAAAAGTAATATACCATTGTTCATGTAAAAGGAGATCATCCCCAAACGTTAAAGAATGCCAAAGACAGAAATTAAGCTAAATCAGAAACTTAAAAGTGTCAAAAAGGCAGCGATTCCATTTCTAGAGGAACCCCAGAAGAAACCTCATGGCCAAACCCCCTCTCGTGACTTTGCTTAGCATATAAATTGCCATCAATATTCTCCAACATCCTGAAAGACGAAGAACATGAAGCCTCCAACAAATACAGCTGCTAAGGGCGCCGCAACTGAGCCCGCCCCGGCGGATGCCAAAGCCGGAGATGCAATGCCGACGTACGACAATTTCGAACCTTTCTGCGGTTGGCGGAGAGGGGAAGGGAAAGAAACCCTTGTGGTCCATGTCCCTGGTAATATTGTGTAACTTATTACTATGTTAATGATATGTACGCACCATTTTGTTTAGTGACATACAAGTTGGATAAAAGGCATATATTATCGCATGATCTATATTCACGCAAAGGTAAATAAAAAAAGGGGGCAAGTTAGGTTATTGGTTGTGGCTTATTGATAAATAGCTCGACAAGTAAGGAGCTTTACAAAAATTATATACTGGGTAGCGGTTTACTCTAAGTTTCAACTCTAACTCAGCTCATGAAAATTCAAATGTGCTGAAAAAATTACCTTGTTCTTCTTTTTATTTAATTTCCGACTTTTCATGCACTTTTGTGTCGAAGTTATTTTTGGTTCATTATTATCCGTCTTTCCTAATAAATCTTATATGTCTCTCGTTATTCTAGTTTTAGTTATATTTTCACAATATCCTCTATGTGATAGAATTCAAGAGAGACCAAATCAAAGTCCATCTCATCAACCGTGGCACCCTAAGGATCTCAGGAGAGCGCCTGATTGACGGCATGAAACGGAGTCGTTTCAAAAAGGATATCAAAGTTCCAAAGGACTGCAACCCAAATGAAATCACTGCAAAGTTTACCAATGCTGGCCTTCTCCATATTATTATGCCCAAAAAAACTTCAGTAGTGTTAGAGACCAGGCAAGTTCAACCCATACAAGTAGTAGCTGAACAACAGGGTCAGGCTCAGGATCAGAAAGCACAGCTGAAAACCAAAAGGATTCAAGGTCAAGTGGCTGAGGAATCAAGAAAGGTATTTTCGGTGGCAAAGCAGACCATAATCAGGGATCAGAAGGTGGTGATGGGTGTTGCACTAGGGGTGGTGGTAGCGGTCGTGGTGGCTCTTGGTGCTTTTGCAACGTACAAGTATACAAGGCCGGCGCCTAATGTTTAGGGTACTTGGTGACCTCAAAACATGGACCAAGACACTCACTTTGTCACCTACTGATAGAGCTGGGAGGTCCTGCAAAAAAATAGCTCGACGCATATGTTAGATTATATATCAATCTATTAATAAGTTTCTCACTCAACAAAAAGTATACTTCTCTGTAAAAGATTATGTTGAAAGGTTGAAGTAAAAAAATTTGCTATAATTAAGTGCAATGCTATAATTTCTTTCTTACTAGTGGGCCCGTATTAATGTTATTGGTAAATTAGCTCAATTTCCACCTGGTATGTCAAGATTGCCGTCCATATGGCCACTCGTGTTGGACCCAAGAAAAGAAATCCAAATTTCAAAAAGAACAAGTTTTCGAAATAAACACATATTATAATGGAAATCCAATAAAAAAAAAATAATTGTGGAATGAATATAGTATGTATTTTGATAGAGTGCATCCGCTATGTAAAAAAATTAAGTTCATTGAACACTTACGGTCACATTGGTTTAATCACTTTTTTTTTGAATTCGGGCTATACCCCATATAGAGAGAGAGAGAGAGAGAGAGAGAGCAAACCCTATAGCATTCCCCGTTTCGATCGACTCTTTAAAGTACGGGAACGAGTCTATCATCAAATCCTTAGTTTTTCCTTACCATGCCAGTCGATTTATCAAATTCATTGTCTAGTTTAGACTATGTAATTCGGGTGCTGCATCTGGCGAGCCAATTGGAGCTGGAGATTGGGCCACCTTGGACTTGTTGGTTGGGCCGAGCTTTTGTCCCAGTTTCAAGCAACGGAGCCCAACACCGGAGGGAAGTATTTTTGGAAAAATGATGGCTAAGGACGTTTTTGATAATTAATATCCCCTAAGGGCATTTTCAGCATTAACAAATGTTCTCAGCATATTCTTGGCGGATATTAATTATCAAAACACGTCATGGGCCGTCAATTTCCCTAATGAAAATGCAAGAATAAAGTGAATTTACCGAGTTTGTCTTCAACCCGAAATTCCTTCCCCTTAGCACACACTTCATAATCGTAATCCGTAGTCCACCCATCTCCATCAGGACCGTCACCAACAAGAAGCTCCGCGGCAAATGTGACCATTGGAAGGGCAACCGTGACAATGACGAAAGCCAACAGAAATTGCTTCGCCATTGTGTTGATTCCGGATTGTAAGATTTGGGAAATGAGGGGATTATTTATACTGTTTGTGGTGGTAAGAGATAGGGTTTAACAACCGGAAGAAAATAGGATTTATGGGTTGTCTAGGGTTGACCAGAGACAGAAGCTCAAAACTTAGAAACGTGAGTTTGTCTCTCTGTATTTTGGCATGTTTTGGTCTGAGGGCATAAAATGGTCTTTGAATTGTCATTTTAGGTTGCCAAGCTACAATAGGGTTTTCGAATTAAATCCAAGCCGTCTGTGCCGAGATATACAGTCGGATCGGCCGCGGCGGGTGCACTACAGCCCCTCCCATTCCGTTTTTGAGACCAAGTCCACGGGTTGATATGTAACCTAAAAGGCCGTTGTCATGCACGTGCATCTGATAATTAGGTTGAGTGATGTTTTTGGCCAAGAACATCAATCAAAATCCATTTGAAATCGCTAGGAAAATAACCCAACAAGAATTTGTGATCTAATGGCAAATATTTTTTGAGAAATGATATAGGTACCGACGCCGTGGGCAGGGAAATTGTACCGACGGCTGTGCCGGACCGCCTCCGGCCATCGGACGGCCAATCAGAGCCATCCAAAAATTCTATAAAAAAAAAAAATCGAGTGGACCCACACGGGAATCAACAGCATCTGTTGTGTGTAAGGTGCTTAATCTAAACACCCTATTTTTCATGCATATATGTATATCCCTCGGGATTTTTTTTTAGAATTTTTGGACGGCTCGGATCGGCCGTCCGGTGGCCAGAGATGGCCTAGCGCGGCCGTCGGTACAATTTCCCTACCCACGGCGTCGGTACTCGTAGCAGCACTCATATTTTTTTAACAATTTCCTTCACAATTATTTTCCTTTCTCTTCTCTTCCTTTCCTTCTAAACCAATC
>CM033791.1:8960287-9062643 GCA_019656835.1 Rhododendron ovatum
AAAGCATAATTTTCATTAAAAAAGGAAAGTGAAGAAAAACCTTCAGGGTACTTACAAAAGCTTCAATCATTCCCCAGCAGCCCAAGGCTTCTTTTTGGGTTGGGGTCAGCGGTGATGCATATGCAACCCCAGACCCCGTTCAGTTGTACGGAAATAATGAAAAAATAAACTTTTTCGTAACTTTTTGTCTATTCAATTAGCAAGAAAGTTATGAGACCCGCCGACTTCACATTCCCACAGGAAACCACTTTGCAAAATAGATTCTGTCAAAAGGAAGGATTTTAGTTATTTTGCAAGAATTCCTTGTCATGAGAACACACAGGAAAACAAATTCCATTTTTCTTTACTTTACGCCCTCTTCACTTTTCCTAGGAATCCACTGAATGGAGCTAAAAGACTACAACACCCTTTCTGCAGTACTATTGATGTCTAACTTCCCAAAGACCAATGGAGATTTCTTATCTGCTAACAGAACGCGCCTAATAACAGAGTTTCCACTAATCTGAACGACTAAAGGCGACACGTCTATGAAATTTAAAAGTAGAACTTAAAAAAATAGTTCACAACTAAGGAAAGATCCAGTATGCTTACATTAATCCATATAGGCATTTGTTCCTAGATGTTTGAAACACCATCTAAAAGTTCCCAAATCTGAGAGAAGGGAAAGGAACATTAACAGTGTACCTTCCTATTACTGATTTGGATTCATCTTCATAGCCACCCACTTGTCATCGCTAAAGGGCAACACATTGGCACCCTTGGGATATTCCACGTTTGGCCCGCGAGGGTAAACACAAATTTTCTCACGAGGTACGGCATTCCTTCCATCTGCTGTTCCAAGTGGTGTCTTATTGTTGGAATCCAAAGTTGAATTCTTAGAGCTCTCTGAATGCACCAAAGGCAGAGAGAACCCATCCTCGGGCGACGAACAGGTAGAAGGAAATGGGTCTCGCAAACTGGCATATATGATGTCAGCTGAACTGGAGCCTCTGTGTCTCTTTGCGTTTATATCTGAGTCAGGAGGCGAGGGAGGGGCATGGTGATAGTTGACTTCAGCATTTGCAGTGGTCAAGTTGGATGAGCGCTTTTCTTCATGTCCAGCTGAGACATGAAAAATATGGACATGATTCCAGTAAACTTGTAATGAAAGGTCCATGTGCCCAATAACAATGATGCTACTTTCAAGAGTATAAGCAAATTCAATACACCATACATATTTGAGCAGGAAACTACATGTTAGACATAAATTACAAACAGCTAAAAAAAAGGGGGATAAATAAGAAGAATTTGGGCACAATTTCACATATTATCCTTTTACCATGATTTTCTATTACACTCCCTTGAAAGAAAACCCTTAACAACCTCTACTTTGGAAATATGACGAGATCAGGAAAGATGCTTCAAGGGACACCAAAGAAGCAGCAATTTACGTAGTGACACATACATTCCAAAACATTCACATGACTCGGATACAACACAATATGAACATATTGCAGATATGTTATTTTCTCTAAATAGTAGTACAAGGAGACATTGGGGATATGCTAAATTAAGTATATCAAAATTTAGGGTTATGCCTATAGATTCCAATAGCTTTACATCGTAAGTCAAAATAGACATGATACATTAAGTTAAGAAGAATCTTCACGGTCACTGGACTCCAAATATCCTTAAAATATAAGGCCATGATGCTGCGAGTGATTAATTTATCAAATTATGTCTCATCTCTTAAATGGGTTTCGATAACATGTAACTTTGCGGCATTTGATTTTTCCAACTTTTATAAGAGAAATGTCAAATTCCAAAATTTTGATAGTCACGTGTATGCAAGTTCTTTAAAATTTTGTTGATCACGTATTAGTTAACTAGTTTTTTAGTCACAGACACCAAACAATTGCTGGACACATCAAGATTTTTGCGTCAAACTATGTACACGAGAAAAAAGAGTATTGAACAAGTGTGTGAGAGTGTCCAATAAGTGTCCCATTCTTTGAAGTGTCCATTTAGATTAACCTATTTGAAAGATAACATTTCCCAACCTCTGAGCTGATATATGAATAGATCAGGATGATGCTTAAAACCCGACCATTTGAAGTACCACGGAATGACTGAGGAAAGGAGAAAGCAGTACAGAAAGGCCAAGCAACAGAGTGCAGCACAGTACTTACACTTTAAAGGGAGCCATTTGGCATGGATAAAGCAATACCCACCCCATTAGCCTATTCTAACCCTTGCTTTTCTCTAGTATAAACCATGATACTCGAGCCAAGGAAAGAATCTTAATTGGATTACTTTAGTTAAACCTTTATCAATGCTATTATTTTCATCAGCTCTCAATATAGCTCATTCAATACAAGGGACCAGAAATTCAAGGATTAATGAGCAGTTTCCCAATTCCGTTGAGACTTGAGAGCCAGCTGGTTCTGGAAGTTGTAAAGTTGGCTTAAGTATTCAAACCATTTGGTCAGATCAGTCCGGAATTCCCTTCAATTGGAATATGACTAGATAGTTTCAATTTTTCAAACAAACAATCATGTATATCTTGACTTCCTACATGAGTTTGGAGTGTCAAAAGCATTTGGTGTGCAATTCCAGAACAATTCTAAGAACATGAAGGCAAAAACTAAAAGTTATTTGTTGAAAGTTAGTGCCACCAAATAGTAAAGAATACATTGAGAATAGTCACCTATATAGTCCTTGCCCTCCTCTTCCCGAATTACAAGGTTTGCAGTTGGTCCAGCAGCAGTCTGTTGCAAATCACCAGAGAAAACAACACCCTTATACTTCTCGCTCTGCTCTTCTTTTGGTCCAGGCTGTCCAGCACTCTGTTGCCAATCACCAGCAATGACCGACTGCAAAATGGAAGATGAGGCCTCCAAAGCTTTCTTTATTTTGCATCCAGATTGAAGAATCATAGGGACCATACTTGCTCCACCTGAACAAAAATGGCACAGCATCAACAACGGGCATATGCTTCAATGAAATATGATCCCCAACATGCAAATCTATAACATGTCCTAATGCATCACTCCAAAGCTTTGATTTAACAACATGAACAATGTTAAAAATTGTCTATCTTCTTTCTTGTCTAACACTTCCACTAAACATTCAAGTTCCGGAAGCAATCATCGAAACAGCAAGCATGCATGTTCACCAAATTTCCATATCTGAAAAGTACTTCGCAAAGGAAAAGAGATTTTGTCTTCTATCAAAAGAAACAGACAGCACTAAGATGCAACAGAGAGTGTAAAACCGTAAACAAAAAATGATATTATACCACCATTATCCAAGCATTATTCATGCAAAACATAATGCCACTCATTCTACACAAAGATGATAGACTATAACATACTTTCACCGAAATTGAAAACATTAAGGAAAAGGGCACAAGTAGAGATAACATATTAGCCATCTACAGATAGTTTTCACTAACGGATTGATAAGCAGCAGCAGCAATGATAAAAATTAGCACGACAATAAGAACAACGGGTGATATCAGGAACAAGAAATGAGATGGAAAAACAAGCATTGAATTTCAAACGAAGCATGTGTTCCTAGCACCAATAAATCCCAAGGAATGGTACTCCTATCTTATGAGGTTGCTATACATATGAAGCTTTGACCATAAAACCCAACAGCAGCAAGAAAGTTCTTACTATTTATTAACAAGTAAGCATGAATTAATTGACGACTATATGATAAAACACACAGAGCTAAAAAGCTCAAGGCATCACATTGATAAGAAAATTACTCTACCAAAACCCATGTCATTGTCTTCCTCTGAGTTTTGACATTTGAGCTATAGAAAACTTGAAACATGTACCTGAGGTAACAAGCTTCTTACGCTCTTGAAGGTCAGTGTATGCAACCTTAGCTGCATTGGTCTCTGCTTGCTTTTTGCTCTTTGCTGCTTGACCTTCAAAAGATTGCCCTTTGATTTCAACAGTGGAGACAAAAGTTGGAATGTGAGGTGGACCAGAAACATTTGTCTCATATTTTGGAACATCTAAACCTTCTTTTTGAGCCAGTTCTTGCAAGAGATTCTTGAAGAGACCAGAATCATCCTGACATTTTGACAAACACACTAAAAATGAACAGCAGGAAAAAAATTATGTGAAGCAAGCATAAAGAACAAGGAAAATTCACGAGATTGTTCAAAGACTAACTTCCTGAACTTCATTGACTGACAACGATTCCAAGGCAACTTTTGCAGCTGCATGTTCAGCTTCTTTTAATGTCGGGGAAAATTCAGGACTCCCATAGGTTTTCCCATCAATTGTGACCTTAGACTTGAATCGACTCGCATGTGGAGGGCCTTCACGTTCAGTAGAATAATCAGGCAGTGGGAGATTTCTCTTTTGAGCATAATTTTGCAGCCGATTTTTGTACAGATGATGCATATCTGCAAGAAAAATAGCATCAAACATGATATCATGCCACGACAAGCAAAAATATGGTCATATTAAGTATAAGACATTTGGCCACCTCAACCCTGGATTTGTAAAAATATTTGCCAAACCCTATCCGTTTTTATCCGAATTGTCAAAGTGGAACAATGTTTCCAAAAACTGTACTTCATAATTCATTTCATTTTCTACATTACCTTTCCATTCGAAAGGTGAACTAATCAAACTTTTAAGCATCCAACTAAATAGACAACATTAAACTTCTCAGAGTTTGAAATTCCAGCACATCAACACATCTTACACATCCTATAAGAGGGAAGGTAATGCCTCTCACAGCAACTGCTATTGAGATGGCAATTCCATGAGAACCCAGTTCAAAATTTGCCAAAAACTACAAACTAAAGATGGTTTGGGATTATTCTGTTTGAAATACAGTCAAACCTAAAACAATATACCTTGTTCTATTTACTTGTTTTCAGAGTTGAAACCTGATCACCAAGATTTGGGAACAAAACAAAACAAAGCCAATCCAACCTGAGTTAGTCAGGTTAGTCCTTTTTTGCTTTGTCCATAAAAGTTAACATATTCATTAAAAAACTCACCATGTGTGCAATGATATGATAATCCACTAAGGGAATGTCATTCATACACAAAATAGCAGGCCAACAACAGAAGGGCAAATAGGTCAAGAACCAACGACCGACCAGCACTAAGAGCGGGCAACTTTTCCGCCGCCCCAAAAGGGTTGCCAGGTGGTAAGGACCCCTTTAAACCACCCAGTTCCCTACATGAAGAAGATATCTAACAATCCTTGTTCTATATGGCCTAACAGTCTAACACTCATAAAGGTTGGGACGGCTAACGCTATTGGCCACACCAAGTGCCAACCTCATCCAAACCCCTAAATCCGAGGGGCATAATCCTAAAAGAATTCAACCTTCCATGCCCTATATAAACAAACTCCCAATCCTAAACACCATAAATCTACAAATTGACTTAGAACTCGGAGGGGTGTTGGTTGACAGTTTGACACCATACTGGTGTCCTTAGTTCTTGCTTGCAGGACAGACGGTCGTATGAATTTATTTTCGCTTCACAAGTTGGTGCCGTCTTTGGGGAAAACTCATCCCTAAACACCCATAAATGGTGAACAATTAATGGCTCAAACTTGATCCAAGGCATCGTAAGCCCCAAACGATAGAGGACAGACTGCTGGCAATCAAGGAGGCAACCAGAACAGGCCCCCAATTCCACCCCAAGAAGGGAACCTTGGGGTTCAGCACGAAGCAACTCCGAGCGTTGCAGGATCTGGCCTGTGCATCAGCCCAGGGAATGCAACAAGTTGTGAAAAAAAAAAAAAATTTGGGGGGACTTATTAAGGAAATTTTTCACCAACCACGCAATACCAATATGCTGTGTTTGTGTGTGCACGCGCGTGTTGGTTATATAGAGAGTAAAACTTCAGGGATTAATGTGATAAGAATTCCATCTGTTGGCAGGGGTCTAAAAGGATTATTAAGCTTTGGTACAACTACACCACTCATTGGTTTACCCATCTTGAATACTTCAAATACACAAGAAGATAGAGAGAAAATAGGTTGCTTTGAGGAAATCCGAATTGGCACAAGTGCATTTAAGAAGAAAATAACAGGTTGATCTTCATTCACATTATTGAATTGCCTAAATTGAAAATAATAGGACAGATTATCACAAAATTCATAGGACAGATCTATAAAAGGATAACCCTAAAACCAACAACAGACAAACATTACAAAAGGAGGAAATAAAGCTAAACAAAGCGACTTGTACTCAACTACCCAAATGCAGCTGGAAGTAACGACTCATCTGAAAAGTATCAAGATGTGTGCAATGTGTCACCGCAAGCATTATAACAGTTCCTGACCAACTAATGAGCGGAGACGCAGGGCCATGAGAAAAATTGTTATGCTAATTACATGATAAGCAACTGACCGATCAGTTTCTTATCATCTTTGGCTCCAACTAGAGTTTCACTCATCAGAGGAGTCTGTATTGTCCCTGTCATGGTAGGCTGTGATATCCCTGTGCTGAGCTGTCCAACATCCAAACCTGGAACATTCAGAGGAAGTAAGATAGACAAAAAGGTAAAGGTAATTAGTAATTATAGTTTACTATGATAGATCCATTAATGTCATTCCCTTGTCTGCATAATCGACTAGAATAGCATACAAGTCTAACACACCAAAGTACCATAACAAAGCACACATTGTGTGATGTAAAACATAGCAAGTTGGTTAAATACAAAAGCAAATATCATGAGAGAATACCATGTCATTCCATCTGTATTAGCACCAACAACACCATTAATCAAGAGAGAATCAACTATGTAAGATGTATTCAAGCCTGAAGACAAATGTAACAATGCAGACTAAGGTAAAGTTGCTTTGAAGATGCATTAGTAGCCACAAGAGAATGAGAGATTATCAATTACAATCCTTCCAGGCTTCCACAACTAGACAATTAGACTTGAAGATATCATAAGCAACACGCAAGCTTCTGAAATTATTATGCCAATGCCAATCCATGTCCAGAAGAATAAGAAAAAAGCACATGATAAAATGCAAATAAGGCTTTAAATATGCTAAAAACCAACAAAGACCCATCAATAACATCATACGAAATGACAAACCATTAATGTTAAGATATATTGCAGGGATACCACTATATATAACCAAAAGAATGTACATTAGTTCTAATATCAAATTCCAGATACATGACAGTCTGGATTAATAGGATAAAAAAAGAATTTAAAATTTTGAAAACAAGACAAACACGTCATTTTCTGTACGCTTTCTTCTATTTTATTCTTGCCCTTTTCCAGGGACGGAAACATAACACATTCACACTGACAACACAGAGCTTAGAAAGCAAAAATTGTCGGCAATATGCATATGCAACATAACTACTAGTGTTTTTCATTTTACTCTGCTAATCTCTTCCCCAAATCAAAACGCAAAACCTGTTTGATTAACAAGATATGACATGCGATTGCCTCACAATATCCATGGGAAGCCATTTCCAGCATTTGGACTTAGTCGTTAGGGAATGGATAAACACATGTTTAGAACTAGAAATCATAGTGTATAGGGTACTTTGGGAAGGGTATCACTGACCCCCTCACTATCAGTCAGCCCCATCCTATACAAAAACACATATCCCCTCACAACTTGTCCGGACAATCATACCTTTAAACATGAAACCATCTCCAGCCCTCCACACTAAGTCTTACTTATTTGCATGAAAGTTTGACTACAAATATCATTTGATATGAGCATTCCAAAGGGCCTAAGAGTAAAACAAAGATATAAGTAAAAGCTTACCAATAGCAGTCATAAATCCAGAGTTCAAAAAAAGGGACTCGAAAATGCGAACAATAACAAAAGGCCACCTTCTTTTGAGTAAAAAATTTGTGTAGAAATCATTTTGATCTAAGTTTCGGCCAAGGCGTGTACAAATGTTCCAGGTACTTCAAGTAAAATTTAAAATTAGGGCAACATTTGAGTAGAGAGTGGAGATGGTCTAACAGATTATAATGCATACTAACAAGGACAGACCGACGGGCCGATGAGCCTGGGCAGCCGCCCTAACCAAGTTCCAAGACTTTTTTCGAATTATTGTACCTTTTTCGTCAAAAACATAAAAATCATATATACGTTCGCCCACCCAACGTTTTAAAACAATTTAACACCCGCCCATCCAAGTTAATGGATAACAATATCGTCGTAACTGTACAGACTGATTGAAAATATGTACAAGAATTTAGTTAGACGCCGTACATAGAAATAGGTAGACGGCAAACAAAAGAGCCACAAAATCTATAGAAAATTATCAGGTTTATTACCAGAAGTAGTAGGAAGATGAGAGGGTTGTGGAAAGCTAGGGTACGGGTTAACAGGGGGAGAGAAGTGGTCGAGAGCGACCTTGGCGGCTTTGTTCTGAGCTTCTTTGGAAGTCCTGCTGTCATCGGCGGTGGTGAAAGGGACGCCGTTGACAGTGACGGTGGCGGTGAAGCTAGGGTTGTGGTCGAGGCCGCATTTGGTGGTGGAGAACTCCGGTAAGCCCCACGAGTTGCGCTGGCACAGGATTTGCAGCTTCGCTTTGTGCATGACTCGTTCGATCGGTGGCGTTGGGAAAGGAGAGCGGCGTGAGTGAGGGAGTAGGTTGGTGTTAGGAGAGAGAGAGAGAGAGAGAGAGAGAGAGAGACTTCTTGTTGAGGTTCAAGAAAGGAATGAGGACTTAGTGAAGGACCGAAGATAGGTGAGCGTTACGTAAGAAGAAATCTTTAAACCAAATTCTAACCACAGCATAATCCGACTCCGTTCAATTAAAGTTCTTATTTATGAAGTAATTATTTTTCGTTTTACGAGATGTGTCATGAATTCTTCATAAAAATAAAAATAAGGCTAACTCAATTTTTAGGTTTTTTGTTATTTTGTTATTATTTAAAATTTTTTTGAATTTGTTAGTTTTACGCCTAATTTCTATTGATTATTGATTCATCTCGTCTAGACAAATTAAAAAAGTAAAACTTATGATTTTTATCCAAATATTTTTTGAAATATTTAAGATAAAACTTTAAAAAAAAAACCCTTTGCGAAACTTAGTCTAAATATGACATATAACGCCGAAGTGGTCTTAGCTTAGAACTGAGATAATTTCTCCCTCCCAAAAGCATCTCCAAGACCCCAACCCATCTCCAAAATTTCAAAATGAAGAATAAATGTAACATGCTAAAAAAAGAATTTATATATGTATTTTTAAAGAATTTAGGAGGGATCCATCGTCTTTATTAAAATATTTGGTTTCCTAAATGGAAGTGTGGTCAGATTTTGTAATTTATCTCATATTTGCTATTTTTTTGTGTTTTTTGAAACAATTTTGGAGAGACCCATCATCCTCTTTAAATATTTGGTCTCCAAAATGAAAGTTTGGTCGCCATACTCCCTCCGTCCTAATTTACTTGTCACAGTTCTATTCTAACTGGATTAAAAAACTAGTTATATTTTTAAATTGGTAATGAATTTTATATCCAATATGAATCTTGTTTGATAGATCTCGATTTGTTCTATAATATAATGTTTTCAAAATCATCTAAAACATTATAAATTATAAGATATAATCAATTGAAAAATTGCACGAACTCCAAAAAGTGACAATTAAATTGGGACGGAGGGAGTATTAAATTATAAAATCTCTCATCAATAGGTCATATCCATTATCCATTTTGGAGTTGAGATGGGTTGAAGTTGCTCTAAGTATAAATTCGATTTTTCCTATTAGTAATTCTTGGGGTCACCTTAGCCGTATGAGAGGGTGTTCCAGTTTTGAGAAAATATTACTTTTAGAAAAAAAAAATAATTTCAAGCTCAAAAATTATGTGCTTACGCAAATAATTTTCTTACCAATATGGATATTATTTGATAGATCTCATTGAGATCTTTTAAACAGTACAAAAAAAATTAAAAAATTAATTCTAATTTTCATTATATTTAAACTTGAAAAACTTTTTTTTGTTAAAAGTTTTTTTTACTGTTCATTGGAACACCCTATGATACTTTGAAATTGAAAATCAACAATCTTTTCGGAAGACGCATGGGTTAAAAACGCCGCCACAGAATATGTTTTGTGTCCATATCTGATCACTTTAGTCTTGGTCACTCTAACCTCCTTCACAATTATGATTGACAAGTCCAACTCCGACGTCTTGACTCCCGGCGGCTTTTGGTTTGTTTGTTTTTTTGTTGTATTTTGTTTTATGTTTTTTTATATGTAATATCGGACCGATTGTATTCCTTTGTTGTAGCGTTTTCTTTACAGTATATTCTTTTGCATTTTCTGGTTAGTCAAAAACACCACCAGGGGTACCACCCAGTGCGAATGTGAGCATGAAGTGCATCTCCTCAAACAGACAAACACCACAGACTCTGAGAGCCTATTCTGACGGTGCTGTCCCTTTCAAGTTTCAAAGCTGTGAAAAGCAAAAGAAACGAAAAATGGCAAAAAAAAAATTTTAAAAAAAAAAAAAAGCTAACAGGCGCGATATTGCATCCATTAAGTGGGCCCAACCACTGCAATTTCTGACCTCTGCACAACTTCCATAAATGCAGAGTTGAAAGGATTGAACTTTTAAGGCTTAATTGCAAGAACACCCCCTAAACTATCGCATTTTGGCAAGTTCATCCCTTTAAGTTTAAATTCGAGCAACTTCACCTCCCAAACTACCAAATTCGAGCAACTTCACCCCCTCTCCCATTTTCCGTCCATTTCTGTTATAAATTTGGATGGAAAGTTTCCACATTTGGTACTGGTACTGAATTTTAGGTGGTACTGGTACCCAATTTTCTGTCCAAATTTGGTACTGGTACCGAATTTTAGGTGGTACTGGTACCCAATTTTGAAACTTTCCATCAAAATTTAAACAGAAATGGACGGAAAATGGGAGAGGGGGTGAAGTTGCTCGAATTTGATAGTTTGGGGGTGAAGTTGCTCGAATTAAACTTAAGGGGGTGAACTTGTTAAAATGCGATAGTTTAGAGAGTGTTCTTGCAATTAAGCCAACTTTTAACGCCAAATTACATAATTGACCTTTCCACTTTTTCACTCCCCTTTTATCCCCTAATCCAATTTGTGAAAACAACTCGTGGTTTCGAGTCCCACCCACAGTTTGGGAACTAATTTTACACCGACTACGACCGCGACTGCGACCACTATACGGGGTCTGAGTTATGTACAAAAATTTTAGCCGTGCAATAATTTTTATTTAAAATTTTGCCCCAATTCCGCTAATCCTTCTTAAAAAATAGTAATTACTTATTTGTAATTTTTAAGATGAAAAATAATGGGCTTATTGAAATAATTTTTTGTGCAATATGAATTTTGTTTGATAGATCTCGATGAGATCTTTTGAACGATATAAAATAATTTAATTTTTTCATAAATACATTATTTTTTTAAAAAGCTTGGTGGAACGGGGAGTGAACCTGTGAAAAATTAGCTCAATCATGTAATCTGAATGAAAAACGAAAAGATTAATTCAAGTGCTTACACACATCAAATTGAGCTAATTTTTCATTAGGCCACTCAATTTTTAAAAAAAAATTTTATTGAACGACTAATTTTTCCTGTGGGTTTCATATTGACAATGGTAGTATTTTGATCTCCATATTCTGTGATTAATCAAGATTTGTGAATTTGTGGTTATGATTTACTTCTGGGCAATGAAAGATTGAAATTTAAGGGTTGAAAGTTTTTGTTAAATTCCATGGGAAATCATCTTTCTCTAAGGAGAAGAAAAAGGAATCCCGTATGATATCGTTTTAACACTTCACTTTTTTATGATAACATTTAAAAAAAAAAAATTTAGTGTAAAAATTATTCATAGTAAGACACACTAAAAGATAAATTTTAAAGTGTCATCTAAAAAATTAGAGTGCTAAAATTATTTTTCATAAATTACTTTGTTTTTGAAATAGATCACTTATTTTTAACGATTCCAGATGTTTCACTTTTTAAGTGATTTATTCTTGAAGAAAAAATAAAATTGATTTAGTAGTATTGAATTTACAACTGTTACCAAAAAAATACCGTTCGAAATATAGTAGGAGTATTAAATTAATTTTCATCTTGTAAAATGATATTGGTAGAAAGCAATGACGCTGAGGGAGAACGAAAGTGAATTTTCTGAAATGCTATTAGTACATACAATCTGTGCACAGATTGTGCACAAAATTTGTGGTGGGACCCACCACGGGTCCCGCACAAATGATCTAAGCCGTTCATTAAATGTAAAACATTTTTTAAGGGTTTCTGTAAAAAATCAACTCAATCCAATACCTATAGGTGCTTGATCTAATCATCTAACTTTTCATTACCCGAAAATCTGAATGAAAATTTAGATGATCAGATCGAGCACTTATAGGTATTAGATTGAGCTAATTTTTGCGGGAACTCTTGAAAAAATATTTTACATTTAATGAACGATTCGGATCATTTGTGTGGGACCCGTGGTAGACCCCACCACAAAATTTGTGCACAGATTGTCTATACCAATAGCATGGTTGGTGAATTTTTCAGAGAGATGAGAACTTAAAATGTTAAAGCATGTACGTGACTCTTTAAACAATTCTCTAAACTAAAGCAAAGAGAAAAAATGAGAAAATGGACAAAAAAATTGCCTACAACATCCTCTCTTCCTTCTTCTTCACTTTACAAAATATGCTTTGTTTTCTTTGCTTTTCAAAAAGCATTTTTTTTAAAATTCTTCATAGACTCTCTCTATTTTCAACATTTCTCTCTCTATCTCTTTCTAATTATCACCCATACTATTTTTCAAATCCAAATCCAAACACAGCATAAATAACTTTGCTACAGTGACTCTTTTGTTTTAAAGAGTCACTATTCACCCTTTTAATTATTAATTGAGAAGAGAAATGTGGAAATAAATGAAGGAAATATAAAAGTATGAATATTTAATTGAATAGAGAATGAGAGTAAAGAGTCTGATGTAATAAATATTTTAAAAATGAGTAATTAAAATAATAAAATGAATTTTTAATATGTAATTTGATTCAAAATTTAAAAAAACTGATGCGGATGCTCAAGATTTCCGTATAAGTGGAGATGAAGAGATCTGTCTCAAAGCAAAAGACCAAAAGGGTAAAATTGTCAACTGCAAGATGGTGCCAGACTGAAATGATGTCTTATCAGTGACAAAGTAAAAAGAAGACAACAAAGGACACGTGGTTAGATGGGGTAATTGTTTACCCGGCTCTATAGGTCGCCCGTTAGACGTATATATTGCAGCTGGAAATCCTTCTTCTTCTTTTTTCCCCTATTTATTGTCCAGTCCTCCCCTTGTTTTTTGGTGGGAAAATCTGTTACATCTCTATTAGGGTGATTCTGTACTTGGCTGTGTTTGGTTTGCTTTAACTTTCCGTGCAAGATGACGAGAGAATGATGTAAACCCAATTTCAACAACATATTTCTACTCGAGAAAATCTTCTCTATGGAGCGTCTCGTAAAGAAGATTTACGGCGCTAAATTGAGCGCGTTCAAAAGTATTTTGGACGGACCATATTGAAAATCAATTGTGACCGATCAAAATTGAAAACACATCTCCACCATTAATTGCAAAAATGGGACGGATGAGATTACACGGAGTTATAAATAAGTTTCTCATTTCTACTCAACAGATCTGAGATGTGTGAGCAAGAAATAAGTTGGAATAGGGAAAGAAACCCATATATTTTTCCTGTCACATTAATGATTCCATCACAGGTTTGCTAAAATAGCAACTGTGGTTTGCTTTCCTCTGTCTCATGTAAAAGGGGTTTGACAGAAAACAAAGAAAAAAAAGTTGAAGAGGTGGTACCTCATATATGGTGGGTAGTTGAAGCTGCCAAGGATTCAACTGGGTTTCTCTCAGTTTTTCATTTTTCTTCTGTTTTTCCAACTGGGTTAGGTTAGCTGAAGGTCTGTGTTTGGCTAGTCTCTGAGCTTTCTGGGTTTTGCTTTTCTTGATTTTATTGAAGGCCTGTGTTTAGCCATAGCCTAAAATTGTTGACTTTTTCTGCTTTGTCTGGGGAATACTCTCACATCAAGTCTACGTTCACCTCACGCCTACGTGAGGCGTGCCACAACATAGAGTATTGGATTGGAGATGCTCTTAATCGATAGTTCTTGATATCACAATCCGTCAGTACTAATCACACAAACACAGGACAAATCCGAATATGCAATGCATCAAACTTGGGAGTTAGCCCCCTTTTCCAAATATCTATTGCAATGCCATACGAGGAGTTTTGTCTCAACCAGAGAAATCCGAAAAGTTCAAGTCGTGAGATGAAAAATGTTCGAACAGGGTGTGAACTCCAAATGACAGCATCACGAACTTTGGAATAACATGTCTACAAAGAAAATAAAAATAAATGCAATCTTAATATCAGATCTAAAGGAGCTAAAGCATAATCTGTGAACTGTCAATACTGGCGAGAGAGGGGTTTTAACCAGAAAGTAGGATTTCCATAATTTCCTTTCCATCCATACTCAGTGACTCAATTTCCCATTAGCGAACGGGAAATGAATACCAAAAAACAGCTAATCAGAAAATTTGGAAAGGTGAAACATCCACATTGAGTCAACAGGAGCGTTGGATAACTTGCTCTCGTAAATAGATCCAAATACACCCTTCGATTCCAGATGAAGAAAGATCAGAAAAATATAGCACACCCTCCATGAACCAGACCCGAAATTCAATAATGAAATTTCTTGAATTGGATTCATTGAGAAACAAACACTACTCAATTTAATGCCTTTCGAATATGCTGAAGGTGAAACCCAAAATTACACAACATTCAAAAACAAAAAAGGGCAGGAAAACAAGAAAAGAAAATGCCCATTGGGCGAACTACAATACTGAATATTTCATCACCAGAAGCACAATTATTATCAATCAATTATGAGGATATTTTAAGATTGAATTATGAGGGAGCACCACTCACTTAGCGCTAGCAAGCTGGGTGCGGATAAGCTTGGCCGCAGCCACCATGTTTTTGAGAGCCGGGTTCACTTCAGTGTACTTGCGAGTCTTTAGCCCACAGTCGGGATTCACCCACAAGATGTTGGTCTCGAGAACTTGAAGCATTTTGTTGATCCTGTCAGCAATTTCATCGGTTGATGGTATTCTAGGAGAGTGGATGTCGTACACGCCAGGGCCGATTCCAGCACCATACTTCACTCCCTCACGGAACACAGATAGGAGTTTCTCATCAGAGCGGGAGTTCTCAATGGTGATGACATCGGCATCCATGTCAATGATGGAGTGGATAATATCGTTGAAATTGGAATAGCACATGTGGGTGTGGATCTGCGGTTAATGGGGCAAAAACAATGTAAGGACATTTCCAATAGCAGTATAAAGATGTCTTGAAATCCATGGAAGTTGATTACATATTTACATGAAGAGAGAAAACTTTCAACGAAAAGGTGGGTAAACATCAAATCAAAGGTGGGCGGCAGAACCTGGCAAGTGTCTTGGACGCCACAGTTAGTGATCCTAAAGGAGTGGACGGCCCATTCCAAGTAAAAGGCTTCCTCAGACTTCCTAAGTGGCAAACCCTCCCTTAAAGCAGCTTCATCAATCTGGATAACATTGATTCCAGCCTTCTCAAGATCCTCTACTTCCTCCTTGATAGCCAACGCAATCTGATAGCAAGTCTCAAATCTGGGAAGAAGCAACATAACACATTAGAAGTTTACATTGTAAGCAACTCTAATGTAATGCCAACACCCTTGGTGGTCCCTTGCCAAAGCCATGTTCTGGCAACCACACTGGAAAACTACCCTCCAATACCTTTGGCAAATTCCAACCGACAAAATGGCGTTGCCATTGTCAAGCTAAATTTGGCTCCAGAAATGCTAAAAACTCCTTTATATACACGTGTCGTACAAATCTCGAGGACAGAGATCAGAAATCCAATGATATCTATGATGGTTGGGCTTAAAAATTGGAATTGACACAACTGGAGCAAATTAGTACAATTTTAACAAAATGTAACTTTGGCATTAAAAGAAGGCCAAAACCATTGGAGATACTCTAAACCACGCAATTAAAAGATTTATTCTGTTCTCACGTAATCTTGTTGTCTCAGCCTTCTTTCTCTCCATTTCATTGTTTTATTAATACCTGGGCTGGTCATTTCTGACAAACGACCAATTGAGGATGGTCACGGGGCCTGTAAGCATTCCCTTCATTGGGCGAGCAGTCATGGACTGAGCCATAGAGGACCAGAAAACCGTCATGGGCTTGGGGCGGCTCACATCACCGTAAATGATTGGTGGCTTCACACAACGAGATCCGTAGGATTGCACCCACCCATTGGCAGAGAAGGCAAATCCAGACAACTGCTCTCCAAAGTACTCAACCATATCGTTCCTCTGAAAAGAGCACAAACCCACCACTCAGAAAGCAGAATATTTCTTTCACATGTGCACAACGACATGAACCTCAATTCTAATGCTTCTCACATCTCAAGAAGCATTAAAACTTACCTCGGGCTCTCCATGAACCAAGACATCAATATCAAGCTCTTCCTGGAGCTTGACAACTTTGTTGATTTCCTCCTTAATAGCCTTAACGTATTCTTCCTCGGAGACCCTAGAGAAAGAAAATCATCATCAGAACACAGGCACGAAGTAACTCCATAGGGGGAGCTAGGAAAGCATAAGAAAAGTAACAATCCTCTACTTTTTCGCCTTGTATTCACGGCGAACTCTTCTGAGTTCCATTGTTTGGGGGAAAGAGCCAATGGTGGTGGTTGGCAGAATTGGAAGGTTAAGCTTCTTCTGTTGAACATCTAGTCTGGCACTGACATTTGTTGCACGACGGTGGTCAGAACCTTTCAAAGCAGCAGCCTGGTAAACAAAATGGAATGAGTCTTTGGCAATTACAAAATGGATTCTACAGTGTATTTAGTAAAAGGCATATTGAATGTACTATAAAGTCAAATCACTTACAGCTTTTTGAACAGCCTCATTGGTAACCCTGGGGGAGGACTTCCTTGACGCCTGAGCTGCAGCATTAGCAGAGAAGAATGCCTGAAAAAGAAATGAGATGGTTAGTAATGCAGCATTCACATCTTTAGACAGCACAATCCAGAATCAAAGACAACCAAGGATCAAAGCTGCAGCTTCCAAGTTAAATGAGTGCCAAATGGCAGAGAAGTGATTCATTTACGCTAACCAACAAAATCAAACCCAACCCAGCTTTGTATCCCGACAATTTGAGGTCGGCTACATAACTTCTTATCAACTACCAAACCTTGCATGAACTGCCCTTGCATCAACTACCAAACCTTCTAACCCTATTAACTTGTCAATGGGTGCTAGCCCTACCAATTCATAGAGTTTTTCATTCTAAACCTATCTCACCTATTGGTACCAGTTACCACACAGGCACACATCCACCAACCCATCCAGGTATAGAGTATATCCGCTAAACATATACCAAATAAACTACCAATCCATATAGATTTTTAATTCTAACTACCTATACTCCCATGTTAACACATCAAACAACATGTATATATAAGCAAAACATATACGAGTAAAAAAATATATATATATATACCTCCTCCTTGTGACCGGCCAATGCCTTTGCCAACGCATTCACTTCAACGACTTTTTGAGCAGCAAATGCCAGCCACGATTTCAGCTCTTTGTCCAGCTTAGGCTCATTAACTAGGTCAACAGCAGTGTGGAGAAGCGAGCAGGAGGTGGAAACCACAAGCTTGTCTGCACAACCGAATGATAAGAATAAACTTCTGTGGTTTTGAAGAGTAACTGTCATAACAAATAGACGGTTTAACAACTGTACCTTTACCCACGATGCCCTCAAGGGACTGTAGGACGCTGAGAGATGAAGCAAGGTCATTGGCCCAGATGTTTCTTCCGTCAACCACGCCAGCAAATAGGTATTTGCCAGATGGGAATTCGCCCTTGATCAAATCAAGAGTCTTTGTTCCACGAACCAGATCAAAACCAAAGCCAGTCACGCACTTCAGGCCAGTGAGGGTTTTAAATGCCGCAGCCGGAACGTCAGCAAAGTAAGTCTCAATGATAACATTCAGGCCTGATAGAGATGATTCTAGCGCAGAGTAGGCACTGGTGAATGCTTGCAACTGGTGAGATTCAAGATCCTTTACAAGAGTGGGCTCATCAAACTGTATCCACGATGCACCAGCTGCCTTTAACTCGGCAATGACTTCCCTGCAGAGAATTTTTGGTTATAATAGCAAATTGGAGGAGTCAATTTACTGATTAAGAATATGTAGAACTGACAAAAGCTACTGATGAAACAGTTCAATGCCTTACTTGTAGATTGGAAGGATTTTGTCCAGTAGGGAGAGAAGAGAGAATGATTTCTCAACACCCTTAGCAGGTTTTGAGAGCAATAGGTAGGAAACAGGACCGACAAGGACGGGAACGGTGTCTACTCCAAGCTGCAAGAAACGATAAAGAAATTATGGGACAACTAGTAAAAATTGAAGGTCGGGATTACAGATAATTAGCAACACATTCAAGATCGGAATCACCCAAGCACACTCTAATTAATAGAGAGCTACACTGCTATATTCAACTGCCTTGTGATAAGAAAAAACTAGATTGCCACGATAGACCTATGATCTTGGGCTAATGCCACAATGTTATCAAGAACTTGATGCCACTTTTCTTCACGAGTGTTCAAAGCATATCAGATCCACTTTAGCTAAATTCTGAAGTAATAATATCATAAAAAGAAAAATTAGTGGAAATGGAATTGTTCTGATTAACGTACCGCCTTGGCTTCCTTGTACTCTTCAACCGCCTTGTGAGAAGCATAAGAGAACTTCACATCAGGTCCCAACTCAGGAACAATGAAATGGCTGGATCAACACATCACAAAAGATTCATCAGTATAGCAGCAAATATCAATAAAAGTCCAAAATACCGTGTTTTGGATTGACTCATCACTTACTAGTTGGTGTCAAACCACTTGGTCATCTCCATAGCCGGTACGGTGGCGTTTCCTCTAGCCATTGAGAAGTAAGTGCCAAACTCGATCTCACCGCCATTCCATCCGTACCTAGGGGGGACCGCACCGATCATTGCGGTTGTGTCAAGAACTTGATCATAGTAGGAGAATGTATTGCTGGGAATATACTTGATGCCAGCATCTTTCATCTGCTTCCAGATGGATGACCTCAAATCGGTGGCCACCTTTTTCAAATCCTCAGCACTGCTCTTCCCATCCCAGAAAGATTCCAATGCAAACTTAAGTTCTCTCTTCGGGCCCATGCGAGGGTATCCAACAATATGGGAGGCCATTTTCCTGGCTCAACAAATTCAACTACAAATCAATCGACAGCAAGTATATTCAACGAAAAAAGAAAACACCTCAAATCAAACAAAAATCGACAGCCATCATCCAAGCTATTAAGTTATGGCAAAAAAGAATACTAACCCAACTTGTGATAAATCGACTATAATATGCATGTGCTTTGTGTGTGCATATATATACACAAATACATGTTGATGTATCACATGAGAAAGGCATGGCATGAAAGGAGCTCAACTAAACATGCATAAGCAACATGAAAGAGATTTAGGAGGCAACTGAGATTGAAAACATGCCGTGATGACATTATATCAACCCTTCATTCAATACCAATTACAAAATGCGCACCGTCATTTCACTTGCCTTAATACCGAATGCAAGATATCAAGCCATGGTTTTCAATACGATAGTCAGGAATGATTACTTTAATAAGGGGATTAGAACATATTAATCAGGCCTTAAAAATGTATAACAATGAGACCCAGATCAAGTATAAGCCAAGGGAATCAAGTACAGACCCAGATCTATAATTCACGAATACAGATCTGAAGTACAAAAAAGAGCAAGGGTATTAATACACTAAAAAAAAAAATGCACCTAACGCCGACAGATATCTTGCACCCATATTAAATTACTCCATTTTCCTTTCCTTTCCTTCACGTCAAACAGTAGGTCTATAAAAGATACTACTATTAAAGAGCTAGCCCCAAAGGTTCAGGCCGCAAGAAAATAGTATTCTTGTGAATTCCCAAGTCCCCCCGGATGTGGATGGCCTTGCCTCTGACCGAACCGGGGAGGGGAGTGATTAATTGAGGCCAGCACGTAAGCTGGCCCGGACACACTGACTGTCGGGGAAAAAAAG
Source organism: Rhododendron ovatum (assembly GCA_019656835.1). NCBI lineage: Eukaryota > Viridiplantae > Streptophyta > Magnoliopsida > Ericales > Ericaceae > Rhododendron > Rhododendron ovatum. Next base: position 8,980,467 of record CM033791.1, read on the forward strand.
CTTCTTCGCATTAGATCTATTAAAGATACAAGATCCAAAACCAGATCTAAATGTTCCAACATCCTAATACACTTGATCTAGCACACGTGCCCACAAAAAAATGCAGATGCGAGACTAGCATGAATCAGAAAGCAAAGCGCGGGTATTGAATTAATTAAAACAGTACCCAACCAATCGAAATTGACAAGTAGTAGATCTACGAGTGGAAAAACAATTCTGGGTTGAAGTGATTCAAGCAAAAGAGGGCATGTAAAGCAGTAAATCCAGTTTGTACAAGCTTAAAACCATATGGGTGTGGAAGAAGATCGATTACCAAGGAAGAAATGGGGGGAATGGGTGAAGTAATAAAGGAGCAGAGAGTGTGTGTGGGTTCACTAATAGAGCGTGGATTGAGCGACAAGTGCGGAGGGGTGAGGTACGTGACGGGGAGAGCTTACCTTAAGGAGGTGAAACCGGTGGAGAGAGAGAGGTCGGGGACTGGTTCAGAGAGAGAGAGAGAGAGAGAAGCGCGATGAGTGAGGAGGTGCGAGGGGTTATTTATTGGGGAGAAAGCGGGGGGTGGGTGAGATCTCGGAATTTCCCCATTTTTCCTATTTTTCGTTTTTTTTTTTTTTTTTTTTTTTTTTTTTTATGTACACCCCGGTGAAAAGGCATTTGACGGATTTTTGGTAAAGGTAATTTGGGGTAGGTTGAGGAAAAATTATTCAATTTGTGGTGGAGAGAGATTTAGTGCACCGCCACGTGGTTTGCCCTTGGTTTACCAAGGGCACTAGATAAGTATCTCATAGGTTGAGAGATTGAAACGTAGACTTGGTTCGACAAATACTACTATGTTCGAGTTTTTATAGTCTTTTTTTTATTGGGGCAAAACACTCATAACAATATAAATGGTGGAACATTAACTTCGTCCTCGACATAGTTGCGATGTGGTACCTACGGATAGGAAGCGGCTCCTCGCCAATAATAGGAGAGGAGCTTTCCCTCCACTTCTGCCTTTTTCAGGCCCATACGCCCATACCGGCCGCACATTGATGATTGAAATTTTACATTATGTTGATCTCGTTGAATACTTATTTTTGTTAACATTGTATACATCAACGGGTGTTAGATATTAGTATTACTACAAGGAATTGATCTTCTATCTATAGGAATCGAACCCGCGACCTCTCACTCCAAAAGTGAACCATGCAAAATTTGGTGTTGATCGGATGTCATTCGACAATTCATCGATTTAGATTAATCTTGGAAAAATGTAATAGACACACTAGATCGAATTAATTCTTCCCACTTTTGTCAAGATGGATGCTTTCCAATCTTGTTTGTGCTACAATCGAGTGCTTTACTCTTTGAGTGCACCACGACACTTTTTTGCATATGCAATTGTATGAGTCAATTTTCCCGTATGAGCATTCGGTACATGTATCAGTCCGTGGAAGAGTAAAAGGGTCGCCACTATTGAGGATCTGCCCCTAATTAGATAGGTGTTTGAGGGTTCGCACGCGATTCATTGCTGTGTGACCCTTCTCCGAAAACTCTGCGGGACCATCTACCACTAGTCTTTTGCCAGAGGGGTTTACTGTGAAAAACGCTGGGATGCAGGCTCCCGAAGAGGGAAGCTATTGAAACGGCATCCGATCAATACCAATCTTTGCATGGTTGAATTATTCGACGAGATCTACATAATGTACGATTTCGATCATCAATCTGGGCCCATTATGAACCCGAAAAAGGCAAAATCAGACAAGAAGCTCCTTTATCATTACAGGAGAGGAGCCACTTCCGTACAGATAATAGTGTTGTGTGACAAGACATTAGTTCTTGACGGAGGTGATGGAATATCATATTTACTGTTCCCATTTTATTTTATTTTTTGCCAGAAAATGAAGGGAATTGATATTCGCGCTCCAAAATTTACTGCAGGCGCTCCACCTTTTTGTTTTTATATTGTGATGTTACTGGCAATATCAATGTATATTTTATTTTTACACATGTGATGTTGTAAAAACAAAAAGATGAAACACCTACAATAAATCTTAAAACGCGAAAATCAATTCCCAAAACGAAAGTTGATGCAAATTAGTGACTGTCATGTCGTCCTACTAGGCCACTTTATGTTTGCTGAGTTGCGTTTTTTGGAATGTGGCCCATTATCTCTGCCTTATCTCTCTTCTGATATTTTGTTCCTTATTTAAAGATAGGATATCGTCATAAATTCACTATCTCAATTCTAGGTCGATCAGTGTAAATAAATTCACTATCCACACAACTATTGGGCCAACCGAAATTGTTAGAAGACATGAAAACAAAACATGAAAGTGTTCATGAATTCTAGTAAATTGTTGATTGTCATACGTTTGATCGAATTAAATAGCTTCAGCGTCTCTTTTTGAAGAGAAGTTTTTATACGGCTGCTAGAGTCAGCAAATGATTTTGAGCTTAAAAAGGTTGGCTTGGCTGTAGAAGGTTTGGCTGTTATCAATAACAGGTAGACACTGCCCAAATTAAGTACTACCATAGGGATATGGGATACTAGCAGCGAACTCATGTTATGCACAAAAGTTGAGACATAGCAAAAAAAAATGACCGTAGGATATAAGATAAAAAAAACATGGGGGAGAAAGTGTTCTAACCATATTAGTAGATGTAATTGAAACCATTAAATGAAGATCCTCACTAACAAACCTGAGATTTCCCAATGGGGTGGATATTCTTCCTCTTACGTGAGCATGGTTAGTGTTTTTTATCGTCTTGCCCGATTCAACCACTTGTTTGACAGGAAGGAGAACTTCACCGGCACCAACACAAGATCGACAAACTTGTGCCAACTCGAAATTCAATACTCATTTGACCCATATGAAATTCTTGTTTGGAATTTGTAATGATTATATTCTAAATTCTCCAAAATTATGGTCATCCAAAGTTTTAAATCAATGCTCGAGGTTTAGTCAATTGAATTTAGTGACTAATGATAATAAGAACATCAATTTTCTCCTCTAAATTCAGTGAATGATAACGATAATAAGAACATGTACATATATCAATGGAAACCTGTCAAATAAAATTTTGAATTTGCCTTAAAACTTATATGAACTCCTGAGTAAGATTTTTACTGAGGTTGGATTTTGCAGCTCGATAAGCTAAAACTTAATGTGAAGCTTAGTAAGTTTTAGCTTAGAAGGTAAGATTGCTTGACTTGTACATATCCATTGCATACAAAATAGAGCTCAGCTTAATTAAAAAATAATACTGCTTGACTTCTTTTGCTAGGTCATGATACTGAATGTTTTGTTTTTTTTTTGGGTAAGTCATGATCAGGTCATACTTAATGTTGTTTGTGTGGTATTGTCCTCCATCGTAATAAAAGACAACATTGAGTACGTATGACCTAGCAAATTAAAGATAACAGTGAACTTGATTTTCCGTATAAAGTGGCTCGCAAATTCGCAATTTCATCGTCGACTGGCAGATGATTCAATTAAAGCCGGACCTAGACATATTAGATATGTGAGTGACTTTTTATTTGATGCTTCAATTGCTTTGGAATAAAGTGACTCACTACTCGGTGTTATTTAGTATTTGTTTTCACTAGTTAGGCACTGAACTTTCCGCATGAAAATTAGGGAAAAAACAATAAAAGGTAATTGCATGTGGACAAGTAATCTTGAGAGTTGGTGGGGCGAAGTTGGTGGAGGATTGGTGGAGGGGCCCTACAACTTCTCACTTGGGTAGAGATTAGATTACATTTTCTTATCTGTGGTCTAGATATACCAACTTCCTATTTTAACCCTTTTTCCTTTTTCAACCGTCATTTTCAGGTCAGCTTACGCGCACCTTAACTAATCTTTTCCATCATCCAGTGAAAGATAGTGCCGCAACTAGCTAGGAGACTCATAAAAAATTACCCAAAATTCGAACTCTGATTAATTGTGTGGAAAGCAAACTCACCAACCAACCGAACTAACTATGAGCTTCTAAAGCACCCTTTGATTGGTGCCAAATGACTCGAATTAATCAACACATGCATTTGTTGGGTTAGTAGGTGAGGTGGGAGCCACCCTGATACAAGCATAACACTTACAAAACATGTACACCTGACGAGAGGGAAACGTATATGGGAGGGTGATGGTAGGCGTAGGAACTACCACCAACCACGACTTTGAACTTTAATGGGAGTAGTTAATCTCTCTTAATTAGCATCATATATAAATTAGTCAGAACCCACTGAGTTAGTATCTTAACAAAAAGGGTTGGTAGGGAGAGACTACAAATTAAGGTATTTTTCCATTCACTGAGTTGTGTATCATGATCCATCTCTTACTACAAGAGGGGAGGAAGGTGGACTGAGAAAGTGGTGGTGCCGTGGCGGTGACATTAGCAGAAGTGTTTGGACCGCCGGTGTTAGCATGCCGGTGAGTAGTCCTTGTTCATTGTTTATGGTAAGGTAACAGTATAATTGGCTTGCATTGCTCCTCCACAGTGAATGTGAGAATGTCTTCCTTGTCCATAGTTTACAATAAGAACTAATAACAGTTAGGATTATGCTTTCGGATATCACAATGTTTTATTAGGAAGTTGAGAATTAAGTCTTACTTCCATTTATTTTTGGGTAAATTTTTGTAGTCGTCCCTCCAGTTTCAATTGCAACCAAATAAACCCTGTAGTTTGTTTTATGTTTCAAATTGGTAAAATCGTTCACCACCGTGAATGAAACTAACCGAAAAAATTCGTTTTAGTTTCATGGCCCTTTTAGGGTGCCTATTGAAAGGCCTTATAGCCAAAAATCCATTATCACCATTTAAGATAAAATAATCAGAAAAATAAGATCTTGGCACCGGTTCAAACAGATTGAAAACTGAAACACTTAATTTTTTAACTGTATTTTTTACAATATATAAACGGTGTAAAAATCCATTATGACCATTTAAGATAAAATGATCAGAAAAATAAGATCTTCGCACCGGTTCAAACGGATTGAAAATTGGAATATTTAATTTTTTAACTATATTTTTAAATATATAGAAACGATGTAAAAATCCATTATGATTTTATGGAAGGAGGATGAAAATTGGAAGGAGGATGATTTTAAGATGAAACGCAAGCGCTTGCCAATTTTTATGGAAAGAGGACGATTTTTGCGTTCCAATTTTCTCCGGAGGCGCTCCTCTCTTTGTCTCCATTAGGGCAAAGTTACTAAATTACACTTTTTTTTTACACCGTTTATATATTAAAAATATAGTTAAAAATTTATGTGTTCCAATTTTCAATCTGTTTGAACCGGTGCCAATATCTTATTTTTCTGATCATTTTATTTTAAATGGTCATAATGGATTTTTAGCTCTAAGGCCTTTCAATGAGCACCATAAGAGAGCCCTGAAACTAAGTCCAATTTTTCCATCAGTTTCATTCACGGTGGTGAATGATTTTACCAATTTGGAACATAAAACAAACTAAAGGGCTTATTTGGTTGCAATTGAAACTGAAGGGACGAAATTGAGACAACCGTAAAACTAGAGGGACGACTACAAAAATTTGCCTTTTATTTTATTCGTGTTCATTCTTTTCATTAATTTGTTGCCTCGCGCTATTATTCATACAAGTTTAAATTAGATTTTGCCAAGGAGTTGGGAGAGAGAGAGACGGGGAGAGTGCGTGTAACATGTGTTTTTATATTGCTTGTTGATGTAGGTAATATGCTAGTCCCTCTGTCCCTTTTTTTGTGTCCAGTATTCCATTTTGGGCTGTCCCTTAATAAGTGTCCATTTTGTAAAGTTAGAGGGGGTAAAAGTTGGTGTATTGTCTATTTTGCCCGTAAAAGTAGATTTTATTTTGAAAAGTTAGTGAGTAAAAGTGTAATGATGATGGGTAAGTAGGGAAAGTGGAAGAAAAAATTAATGTGAAATGTGTAATGATGATGTCTTTTTAATAAGTTGGAGTTACGAAATATGACACTTAAAAAGGGACGGAGGGAATACTAGTTAATTTAATGCTTTATCACTCAGGAAATCTTAAGGACAATCCCCAATTACACGATAATGTGTAAAAAGCACACAAAATAGAAGCATAAAAGTCATTTTCTTTCACAAAGAGATATAAAAGTGAATTATGGTTGGATAGTCTTTCACAAAGTATATTTAAGGTAGTCATTGTTATCCTATTTTATTACTCCATTTATGAAACAGGGAGAAGTGTTCCTATAATAGTACTAGTATTAACTTAACTTTAGAAGACCTAACTCTGATGGAAACATCAACTATGGAACTTAAATTTGAAACTCGAATCCTTTTTTTCTTTTTTCTTTTTTTTTTATGTGAATCGATCGATAGGAGTTACATCATGTATGAATTGCAAAATACAAATCACGAGATACTACATCAATTGTGTGACAGTTCACGAGATCACCAAATCCTCAACTAAACCAACATAAGAAATAATCTCATCACATGTAAGAAACAAAGAAAGAAAGGAAGAGTCCCTCTAAAAAGAGAAATTATCGATTGTTGCATTTGGCAAAATTTGAACTCTTTTTTTTTTATCGGCAAAAGTAACATTTTATTAAGGAAAAGGGGGAGGGGAATCCAACCAAAAGTCAGAGTACATCCAATGGGAACAAGCTCATACACCCGAAGGCCTAAAAATCCAAATAATACAATGAAGTCCAAAAACACCCCAAAAGGAAATAAAGCCCTAGAAAAAGGCCAAAAAACCCAAGATATTACAATAAAACCCAGCCCAAAGAACACCCAAAATCCTAACCATAATTACTGAAACATTTCAAACACCGCCTTCCACACGCCGCCACCAAATCAGCCTGACCACCAGCCCGCCATCTAGCCATCCGATCCAAACATCCACCGAGCACCAAAAAGCCACCACCACTGGACTGCAAACCGACGGAGGGAAACCCAAGGTCAGACGTGTGCACTCAACCATAGCCATTAGGCGAAGACCGAATCCCCCAACAGTAGATATCGGCGGGAGGTCGCCGACGATGCCCCTAAACCATCCGATTCGCCTCGCCGTTAGGCATAAGCACATGTAGTCCAAGAACTACCAGGCTGGCAAATCCAATGGAGAGAAACACAGTTGAGTCGAGGAGAGCACAACGCGAAGACGACAAGAAAGAAATGTGCAGCAAACCAGGGCAAAAGGGGTTAGAAAAAACAGGAGGGCGAGGGAGAAGACAGAAGAACCAGATAACCTTACTGAGGCCGATCTCATCACCGTCCGAACGTCCGGTCGCTGATCGCCGTGAAGCCGTCGATTCCACCCCAAAAACGATCTGAGGAAACTCGGATGTCGAAATCCAAAACTTCGATTGCAGCCATCAGCACCACAGCCACCAACCTCTCGTTATTTCGCCCATCATTTTTTGAAAATGGAGGAGGAACGCCCCAAGGAGGAGGAGAGAGGCAGCCCCCCCCCCCGGTAGAAACCCTAGTTTCCTCTTTCTTTTCGCCTCTAATTGTAACGCCCCGCTACTTTCTAAAAATAAACTTCAAAATACATTGTATTTTCAAATGCTTCTAGGCCTCTATTTTCTCTATAAATAAATTACATTATCAAAATAAACTTAAGCCGTCTTCTTTTGCATCATTTTGCTCAGCACCGAACTCTTCCAAATTATAAAATCCTCCCTGTTCGTCTCCAAACTCTGGCATAAGATGCCAGAGTCACAAAAGTAACACCGTGAGCAATTAAGCCCAATAGCTAACTCCTACCCCTATGTCCCATACATTAACAAAAATAATATATAACAATTTATCAAAAACAAAATTTAACATCACAAAATAACCAAAGGTGTCGGTGTCTTTTAGAATTATCGCAGCGTATCGTAAACTGTGTCATCTTTTTTGAAATATCGATTCCACTTTCCAATTTATTCTCTCGAGCACTAGTTCCGCTGACCATCATTTGAGACCTACCGGGCTCCCAGGTTAAATTCAGATTTTGCCACCCAAAAACACTGATTCCGCTGACCGTCTCTTTCAGGACCTATCGGGCTCTCAGTCTTTAATCATTCCATAACACAAACACCGCACTAGTTCCGCTGACCATCCTTTCAGGACCTATCGGGCTCCTAGGCCACACACGCACACCCGAGCCATGATTTCGCCGACCATTCTTTCAGGACCTACCGGGCTCTCATGCTCACGCACGCACACTTGAGTCATGATTCCGCTGACCATCTTTAATGAACCTATCGGGTTCTCATGCTCACACAATCATTAATTTTTTCCACATTTCTCGTTTCTCGTGTCTCGTAAACATGCAAGATTTTCTCGCGTTCACATTATTCTTTCAAAGCTTGCTAAAAATCATGCGATAATAATAAATCACTAATTTCACGCAATTCTATTTGCAACAACATTATAAAATCACAACTTATCAACAATCATGCAATTAATTAAGCACTACCACAATAAAATCAACCTTTCAACTCAAACAATTTAATCGCGGAATATCATAAATAAATAGTTAAACATATAGCACATCAACATTATACTTAGGTGAGCAGATAGGAGGTTTTTACCGTTCTTCTTTGCGGTAGAGCGGCTACGAAGTACGTTGGGTGAAATCGCGGGCGGAGTAATGTCGTTTCAACTCAATCGAAGAATAAAAAGAGAATAATTTTTTTTCCCCCTCCTTTCCCTCTTTCTTTTTCTTCCTCTCCTTTGTGTGCCGTGCGTGCAAATGTGGAGTGTGTGTGTTCATGGTTTGGAAAAGGAGTGAGCATTGCCTATTTATACTAGGAGAAGAAGAATCTAGACAAAATCTAGAAAATCAATTCAAATCATGATTATAATCTTACGTAATCTTATAATATCTAAACAAAATCTTATAATATCTAACAAAATCCAATCTAATATATAATAATATCTAATCAAATCTTATATAATCTTATAATATCTAACAAAATCTATATAATATCTATTAAAATCCAATATTATCTAACAAAATCTAGAGTAGATCTTATATAATGTAATAATATCTAGAATAATCTTTCAAAATCTAAGTATATCAAGATGAAATCTAACATTATCTTTCACAAAATCTAACCATATCTTCTAGAATTATTTAATATAATCTAATAATATCCAACAAAATCTATACAATATCCAATAATATCCAAACAAATCTAATCATATCTAATAAAATCTCAATCAAATCTAATAAAATCTTATCATATCTAATAAAATCCCATAAAATCTTATCAAATCTAATCCTAATCATTACTATAAGATCCAATCCAATCTTAACAAATCTATATCAAATCTCTCCTAGATTCTTCCATATCCTTCCTAGATTGTTAGGATCACGAACCGAAGGTTAGGATTCTATAACAGTTGGGTACAATCACTTTAATAAATGATAAAATAATTTTTAGTAAAAGATTTATAATAAAATGTTAAAACAAATTGACGTGAAAATTCGGGTCGTTACACTAATTCTGTTCCTAGAGAGAGAGAGAGAGAGAGAGAGAGTTTTCCGACCCTTTTTACAATTAATATCTGAAAATATTACAAAAATTAATAGGAGTAAGGAATGATGACATCAAAATCCTAACCCGAGATCCAAACGATCTACAATGCTAAAATTAATTTTATGCCCATCCGAGACCCAGTCCCCAAGTTTGACAATAAACCAAACACGGGAAGCCCTTTAGGATAAAGCCCACACCTGACGACCTGAAAGCCCAAATAAAAAAAATTCGACCCTTTCACCTCCCAATAGTGAGTGAAACTCGAATTCTTAAAACTCGTGGAAGAAGAAAACAAGAAAGAAGTTTGCACATCCAAAGCTGCTGGAGACTCCCACTCACTCATGCCCCTCACACTTTGGTCGTATATGAAATTGAAGGAAACAGAAGTCACCAAAAGCTTGAAAGGGGAGGAAAAACAGATTATATAAAATGGAGATGAAGTGATGGAGACGAAAAGAGACAAAAGAAGAGCAACATTGCTTGGGCCGGACTGGCTTTTCAAGAGCTTAAAGCAACAATAAAAATTAGGGTCTATGTGAAATTTATGAACAAGATATATAAACTAAATATATATATATATATATATATATATATATATATATCAGATTTTAAAATAAATACAAGTATTTATCACTAGGAAAAATTCAATAGGATACCGAGCATTACAAGATTTTAAAAGTATCACTTGGATATCACTGATCTTCCCTGAAAAGAAAGTAGCCGAACATTACAAGATTTTAGAAACATAACTCAAGTATTGGTGTACCACCCCTTCTTACATTTTTAGCAGCAAAAATATTCACAATCTCATACTTTATAGATAATAAGATGGATAGCCCTTTTAACCTTTCTTGTGATATGGGTGAGTGAAGGTAAGACTTAATTAATCTCAACTTTCAAAAAAACTCTTTTTCTAAAAGTAATTGTAATGAAAAATAAATAGTCAACATTGTAAAAAAGTTTTATACTTTTACCCTGAATACCAAAATGAAACCCCCCTAAAATTTGTAAACTTTAGGGGGCCCATAGCGTAGGTAAGTGAGCTTTAGCTCAAGACCGACATTGTACATCGCACCTCCAACAGTGAAAAAAAAAAAAAAGAATAAATAAAGCAACCATGATGAAAAGGATAAAAGGTCAACTTACTTCAGAACGATTTTTTTTTTTTTTTGGTTGCCCAAGTTTCAGATTATGATCATATGTTATTGTAGTTATCATTGGTAGGTATTTTCTTTCTGTATAGTTAGGACTTAGATGCAGATTGGTTGGACCATGTAGAGTATGAAGGTTAATTTGAGGCCTTGTATCGAAGAATCAGAAATAGCGGGCCAAATATTTAGATCTGATGGACTTGAGTGTAACGGGTTGGGGACTGATTGGGTTTATTTATCCTATCTCTTTTAGCTGTAATCAAGCCCAGTCAGAGTTTCAACTGAGTTGGGCCCATGTATTGGAATGAAAGTACGGGTATGGTACCCGTCCCCCTCCACCGCAAAGCATTGTTCCGTCACACTATAACACTATTTGTAGAGGACCCCACTGCATTTATATTGAGACAAAAGATAAAGTCCCAAGATGTGTTAGTGTTATGGGATCCCGTTCCGATAAGATTTTTATTTTTTAAGTATTTATTTTGTGTTTTACGAGACAGGTCATTCTTTCACAATACATTATCTTTTAATTCAAAAAATACATACTTATTTCAAAAATAAGTACTGAATTATTTTTATTAGTAAAACACATCCTGAATATGTTTAGTGCCAATAAAGAGCTATGGAAATTTGAACATAAGCATTATCCAACCAAATCCTGAGTTTCCATCACTAAACTAACCCATAGCCTCATTGGTCTAGAGAGATCAAGTTGGTAGAGATGAATCAGATGATAACAATATGGGACCCTAACAATATTTCTAATCAACATTGTTACACACACAACAATTCATACACAACATCAAACACAATCTCTCACATACATATGGGACCCACACATAGTAGTGTGTGTGAGTCTCACATGTATATGAGAAGTTGTGTTTGAATTGTTGTATGAGTATCATTTCATATTTCCAATAGCCAATGTAACAGGAGATTGCGGAAAAAGTCACGACCACCCTACCTGATTTCAAATTTTTATTAGAATTATAGTATTTTTTTTTTCAAACTTTATAAGTATATAAGTTCGTCCACCCAACATCGTTTTGAACAATTTAACAACGCTCAACCAAGAGTTTTGCTAGAAAATAGTGTTTTGCAAAATTTGTATCCAGTTATAAACTAGTAATAATTATAGATGACAAAATCTAATTAGTCAATTCAATTCGGCTGCTGATAGAAGATCTCTATGGGTCGATATGAGATTCTTGCCTAGTGTCATGAATACGTTGATTGGAAATCTATAAGATGATCCATATATGGTATATTTTTACGATATGTATTGGCGAAATTAATATCGATCATCTTTCATATCTTTCAATTTCTTTTGTCAGGATTCGTCCACCGATCCAACCTTGAAATCTTGCGTTTGTCCTTCTCACTAATGATATCTCATCTTTTTCGGTATCCATTCAAAATCACAATAATTATTTTATTTTATTTGAGACAGAGTGCTCGGATCATCATATGCCCGATGCTAGGAATCTTTGAAGGGTCACGTCAAAACAGGTTTTTAAGTACTACCTCCGTCCCAATTTATTTGTCCCAGTTCTATTCTAACCGGATAAAAAAACTCGTTATATCTTTAAATTGGTAATGAATTTTATATCCAATATGGATCTTGTTTGATAGATCTCGATTTGTTCTATAATACAATATTTTCAAAATTACGTAAAACATTATAAATTACAAGATATAATCAATCGAAAAGTGGCACGAACTCCCAAAAGTGACAATTAAATTGGGACGGAGGGAGCACTAGTATTAACTTAATATGGAGGCAGAAAGGGTGGTCGATGTTTGCAACCGCTTGGACAGTGCGTGGAAGTAGGTAATTATTAATTACCTAGTATTCTTTCGAATAAAAAAAAGATTAAGTGTTTGAATTAAAAGATCAGTGGCTATATCCAATTTTTTATACATAAAATGTTAGTCTTCTTGTCGTGAAGTTAAGGTGGGTTTGGATTCCTTCTGGTTCAAATTTAAATCGTCCATACCTATGGTTAAATCATTGAAGTTGTAATTACTATTGTTTAAGTGTTTGAATTGAAAGATTAGTGACGATATCCAATTTTTTTAGGATGGTGAGATGATGCATACAATGTCAAGTCTTTTTGTCGTGAAGTTAAAGTGGGTTTGGATTCTTTCTGATCCAACTTTTGGATACTGAACGAGACAGTCCAAATCTGAATCGTCCATACCTATGGTTAAATGATTGAAATTGTAATTATTGTTCAAGTGTTTGAATTGAAAGATTAGTGACGATATCCAATTTTTTAAGGATTGGTGAGATGGTGCATCAGATGTTAGTCTTGATATTCCGAAGTATAAAAAAAAAAAAAAAAAAAGATGTTAGTCTTCTTGTTGTGCAGATAAGGTGGGTTTGGATTCTTTCAGTTTTCCGATCGTCCATTTTATGATCCGAATTGTCTCATCCAGATCAAATTAACGACGGGAGACGATCCAATTCCAAATGGTTTGTCCCAAATGAAGAGTCTTTCACTGGTTCTTGAGGTTTTGGGAGGCTTTATAGTGCGGTTTTGCCATTAAGCTGCCATTACTTCTTTGTAATTTGGTGCAAGATCTGGATTTGGAGTTTTCTTTTCTTTGTTTTTGGATTGTTTTGGGCTACGCTAGTTTTTTTGAGTTTTTTTTTTCTTTTTCCGGTTAGTAGCATTTGTTCTGTTGGCAGCTTTGGCTTCCCGTGCAGCTAATCTCTTTAATGTTTTTCTTTTCTTGAACCAAGGGTCGGCCGAGATGAAATCTGAGTCATTTATTGTCGAGCACAACAATCCAGATGGACCCAACACACATAATGTCCTAGTTCCCTTTTCTTTCTCCACCTCTGTAACATTTTATTTTGGGTCGATTACCGCGGTGGGATCTTGTTTTACACACAGCTCTTTGAATAAATCCTTATAGCCAGTGAAGAAATGTTTTTGCTGAATCACAGATTCACAATACAAGTTAGTGGACAATTATGCCATATCAATATGCCAATTAAATTTCATCTTTTTCGTTACTTTTTCTGGTTTGAGAATGTTGTAATACCAAATATGTAACGAGATTAATGGAAAGAAACAAATATGGGTCTACAACTTCTTCCACAGATTAATTTCAGCAGAGAAAGAATCAATAAAAGCCCTCAGGCAACGCATCCTCTGATATCGAAAAATTTCAAACCTCCCGCCCCGGCGCACTCGAATCCTCGAGATTCTATCTCGAGGTTTATAATTTGTCTTGAGATTCTCACCACATCGCGCGGCTGAAACAATGTTCTCTCTAATGCATGTCGACCTCTTATATATGCCGGCTTAAACCACAGCCAATGTCACGGATTGATCGAAGCTACTCGTAAGGGATCGCGATCGCGAACGACGACTGTGATTCTGCCTCAGCTCATCCTCTCTTTCCTTGATCCCATTCCTAAAGGGAGTCCCAGTTGGAGATGCAGCAGCAACAACTTGTTTGAGCACAACCTCTTTGGTTGAACCACCATGGCTTAGAATCCTCTTGATTCCCGAGTAATGCAAGGACTCGGCAATTTGGATGGCACTCATTCCCTTATTAGTCCTGGCCTCAACATCAGCCCCTTTCTTCACCAACAGCTCAATCACCTCACTGTGCCCGGCCTCCACCGCGCAGTGCAAGGCCGCGTAACCGTCCTCATCCGTCGCGTCGAGATCCGCCCCTCGCTCGATCAGGGCGCGAACGACGTCGATTTTCCCCTTGAAGGACGCCCGGTGGAGCACGGTCCACCCGTGCTGGTCCCTTCCGTTGATCGCGGCTCCTTTGTCGAAGAGCCTGAAGATCGCCCTCACTTCCCCCTTCCGGGCGGCCGCGCACAGTCTGTCCCCGAGGCCGAGCGCGTCGAAGAGCCTGTCGTGCCCGTTCTCGACCGCGACGTCGTACGCCGTCTTTCCGAGCGCGTTTGTCACGTCTTTGTTCGCTCCAGCTTTCTGGAGCAAGAGCTTAACCATGTGCTCGTCCCCTTGCGCGGCCGCGACGTGGAGAGGGGTATCGCCGTCATTTGTGTTTCTTACGTCTGCGCTGGCGCCACCTGCCAGTAGTAGTTTCGCACAATCCCTCCGTCCCTCCGCGACTGCCACGTGTAAGGCCGTGTTCCCATCCTTGGTTAGCGCGTCGACTTTGGCTCTTTTTAATAAAAGTAGCCTCAGTATGTCGATGTGGCCCCCACTAGTAGCAAGGTGGATCGGCCCCCACATGGACGACTTTGACCTTTCCATGCTAGCTTTGTTAGCCAACAAGAGCTCGACGATGAGTGCTTCTCCGCTTGCAGCCGCTAACTCGAGCGGGCTGAAGCCGGATCGGCTCTCAGCGTCGACATCAGGCTCAAACTCCAAGAGCAATTGAAGAAGGTCGGGCCGGCACTGAGCGATCGCCAAGTGGAGCAACGTCTGACCGTCTGAGTCAACCGAGTCGACTAGTTTCCAGCTCGGGTCACTCTTTTCGAGCACTTCTCTAATTTGGTCCATGGAGCCGTTGGCCACGAGTTGGGCCAACACCGGAGCTCCTACAAACATTATCCTGAGTCCACTATAAAGGAACACTTGCTTGTTCCTTGCGGTGAACCAATCGTTCGGGACCAGATCCCCGGAAGACGAATGGTCTTTGACCATTATCGCACCGGGGACCACGACGCTGTGCAGCTGGAATGCGTCGTTGCAGTAAGGGAGTGAGTCCGGGAGATAACCGTTCGGAGGGATGTGGTAAGTTATTTCCACGGTAAATGTGGTGAGAGGTGCTATGATCCCCAACTGCGGCCGGACCGAGTACCGGTTCTTGTTCACCGGTAGGAGCCGGAAGGCCACCGGCATGGTGTACATGACGTTGCGCAGGGTGACCTCCCCGTAACACTTCCGTCCATGTTCTACCCTTATGGCTACTAGGTTGGATGGCTCTAAGCTTATGAGCCTGTCCATCTCTCTCTCTCTCTCTCCCCTCTGATTTTTCGTCTGGGTTTTGGAGGAAAATCAACACCCAAGTAGGGGAAACGAGGAATTAATAAAAGGGGGAAAGGTGATGGGGTGTGAATATAATAGAGGTGAAAGTTCATGGCCGGCTACATAGATCAAAGAGTTCCAAATGGTGGTGTAAGAACCATTGCTGACTGGTTCTTTTCTTTTTCTTTTTCCTTTTGATTCCACGGCGTTTGAAATAGCTTACGCGTACCACAACTAATTTCGTTGATTTATTCGGTCGTGTCAAGCTTGATGCATCCAATGTACAGCCGTAGATAGATGGTAATTAAATAACTGAAAACTCTCATTTTCGTTCAGTCTCCCATTTTCTTTAGGGGAGGTTCCCGTCCAGTGTAGATTGTCCCGTCCAGTGTAGATTCCCGTCAAGTTTTGGCCAATTGTGGGACTTTTCTAGGTCCAAAATAATGATCGAAACTATTCACTTTTTAGATCTTGTCGAGAATATTGGCCACGCCAAAAATCGCGTTGATCGGATATCGTTTGATATCGTTTCAAAATGCATTGAAGTTTCAGACAAATGTGTCAAGGGGTGGCAATCCAGTGTTGCACATCTTTTTGTTCACAAGATTAATGCTTTTTGAGGTGATATTCAACGATATCCGATTAATGTGATTTTTTATGTACCGAATGTTCTTGGGGAGTTTTAAAAAGTGAAGGGTTCTAATCATTGTTTAAGGCCCGAAAAAGGCCCACAATTGGCCGAAACTGGACGGGACATGAGCAACCTACACTGGACGGTAGCCTGCCTGTTTTTTTTTTTTTTTTCTCTTTTTGTAGTCATATTCTTTGCTGTATTGAAAAAACCTCTCATTGTTGTTCCAATAATTATTCAATAGTCCGGGAATACCGCCATGTGGTACTCCAGATCATTTTACAATTACACGTTCTTATGGGTTCACACGCTTAGTGATAAACTCAGCAAGAATGCATGGTTGTAAAGGTTCCGGAGTTTCACGTGTCGGTACTCCCGGACTATTATATAATTTCACTTGCTGTTCTGCCTTTCTCTTTTTCCTTTTGTAGTAAAGTTCATTGGTCCATTCGATTTTTCGAGAATACGGTACCATATTTTAATTTTTTAAACTAGGGTACACAGCTAAGCATCTTAACTCATGAAAGCTCTTTGATTCTATTTTTTGTAGTGTTCAGAGACAATCGGAATCGGCTCAAGATTCTTCGATATCGCTCTCGCTCTCCTGGCGTATGCAAACATATAAAAGAATAAAATGAGTTCAATGATGTATATGTCTGCGAAATTATCTATGTTCGGGATTAACTTCAAATGTTAGAATGATATGCGCAATAAATCGTAATGTCTTTCGCCATCAGTATCATTGACCTTAGTATTACTATAAACGAGAAATCTTATGATTTGGTCATCAGTGTAATTAAATTAACACTGATCATATGATTTCATAGACGACGAATTTGATGAATAGTAACCACAACTTAATAGGATTTATTTTGTTGTGAGTCTTGTGACAAGGACAAATAATAAGAATTAGACCAAACACGATTCCAATGCGTATAAAATATTTTCTAGATATTAAATACTAATTATAATTAGAGGTCACTTTATACGCTCTGAATTCTTCTCACGCAAAATCACTCTACAATACTATATATTGTAGATCTAGTTCCTCTAAAAAATTGCATAGAGACAAATATGTACCAATAGAGTATCTCAAATCGAGCCCAACGAGAAAAGAGACCCTCTTGATTCTTCAAATATTATGGAGAGACATCTAAGAAGTAGAGAAACATCTCTATTTTTGTATTTTCCTTTGGCAATCTAAATTTTCTCACTTTATTCTTTTTATCTTTCGATTTTGAATTCTAATATCATCAATTCTGTTTGTCCTTCGTCTTATATTTCATGTACAAATTTTCATTCTCAAGACTAATACTCCAATTGAAAATATATTAATAACGATATGTCTGTAAGGAGTCCAATATTAAGTATATGTACCTAGAAATGTAAAATACTTAAATCATAAGAGAAATTTATTGGCCTAATTGATTAGGGAAAATGACGGCTAAGGACGTGTTTTGATAATTAATATTCGCCAAAAATATTTTCAGCATTAACAAATGTTCTCAATATGTCATTGGCGGATATTAATTATCAAAACACGTCATAGGCCGTCATTTTGCCAATTTATTTCACAAGGGATGCACTATGCACATTTTCCATCCAACAGTATGGGCCTATTGGCCCTTTTATTCGGCCCACTACACATGATCATAAGGCTTTTTCTATAATCTCCGTCCATTGGGATTGGGCCCTAATATGGTCTGGCTAGAGAGGGAGAAAAGCTAGAACTCAGTAGTCCATTGGGCTGGGGCCGTAGACATTATTATGGAGAAAGAATCACTTGACTACGTTAAGATTAGGGCTGTCCACGGTCGGATTTTTTTCGGGTTCGGGTCGGGTTGGACCCGACCCGACTGTTTTCGGATTGAATAAATGCCACCCGAACCCGACCGTACACTTTGTCGGGTTCCAACCGAATTGTTGCCGGGTTGAGTTGGTCGGGTTCGGTCGGGTTCTCGGATTGGGCCTGTTTTGTTGGGCCATTATTTGGGCCGGTATAATTTTTTGGGCCATTTTTTTTTTACTTCTATAATTATTTTGGGCTAGTTTTTCACCATTTCAAATTTTCAACAGGCCAAATGGCCCAAGAATTAATATATATATTTTGGGCCATGCCCCATATCTCAATCCAAGACTCCATGCCCTGTTTTCCAGTCTCCAAGTTTGTCAATCCAAATTCCAGCCGGCATAATTCATAAAAGCACAACCACATAAAAAAAAAAAAAAAAAAAACCAACATTTCCAATTTTTCCTGCTGGAACCAAGACTCCATGCCCTGTTTTCCAGTCTCCAAGTTTGTCAATCCAAATTCCAGCCGGCATAATTCATAAAAGCACAACCACATAAAAAAAAAAAAAAACCAAACATTTCCAATTTTTCCTGCTGGAAATGTTTTCCTATTTTCCAGAGAGCACTACAGCAGCTAGCTATCAGCTCTCTCCTCCCCTGTTTTCTCAGCAATGACTCAGTGAGCAGTTTGCAGTCACACACATATTCATTTTCAACCACCACCACACAGCAAAAAAAACAAAAAAACAAACTACGGAGAGCAACCAGCTCTCTAGTCTCTCCTCTACTCCCCTGTTTTTTCAGCAGCCATACACAAACACAACCAATCAACAAGTCAATATTTTCAGTTTTCCACCAGGACCACCACCATATTACAAGTTCAGAGACAACCACAAAAACAAGTCTAAAATGATTAAAAGAAGTTCATAATGATTTAAATTAGCCAATACTCCATAGTCCATACTCCATAGTGCTGCTACTCCCAACCCCATATTTCCCATGTCCGTTCAAAGTTCAAACCTGTTACATAGAAAGAAAAATTAGAAGACAATTAAAAACTTCATAGATTTTTTTTTTGATAAGTAAAAACTTGAAATATCATCAAATAAACCTGCTGTTATGTTTAACCAAAGGTCCAAAGCCCCATCAATCCCTAGGAACTTGCATCATCAGTTTGTAAGAGTTCTGGAAAAAAAAAACCACTTAATTCAATACAATACTAGAAAATGTTTTGACTGAATAGACCAGATCAATTAAATTGTAAACTAGAGTCATTAGATCAATTAAATTAAATTACCTCGTTCAAGATCTTCAACTTTATCCATAGCCTGTCGAAGAGAGATTGGAACCGTGCTTAAAAGCCAATTTTGGGTGCATACAAGAGTCTCGACCATTGACGGTGAGAGTGAACTCCGAAATGGATCAAGTACGCGACCACCCGTACTAAAAGCCGATTCGGAAGCTACAGTAGACACGGGCATAGCTAATACATCACGCGCTATTTTTGACAAGATTGGATACTTGTTGGAATTGTTCTTCCACCACACCAAGATATCAAAATCCGGATTGTCCCTACGTTCACACAAATCCCCCAAATACTTGTCTACCTCCGAGGAACAAACACTAGAATACTCCTCCTCCAAGTAAGTGTCAAATTCCATAGCTAAATTCAAGCGATGATCACAATCCTCATTCTCCACTCTCGACATTGGACTTGCACTAGACACATTTTGTCTAACTTCACCCTCTTTTGCATAAGAATCATACAATCGGTTCAAAACATCCTTCACTTTTTTCTCCATTTTCTCACCCTCCGCCTTTCCTTTGGATTTTGTATAGCAAAACTTCACCAACCTTAACTTAAACCGGGGATCCATTGCCACTGCCACATAAAGTAGGGGATTGAATTTCTCTTGATCACCCCAATACCTCTCAAATTTTCTTTTCATTTCAATTGCCATTGAAGACATATAAGGATCTCGGTTGGCGATTAATTCATCTATCTTCACTTGAACCTCATACAATTCATGAAAGAATACATTGGATGTGACAAAAAGAGAAGCCGAAAATTTCTTGGTTGCATCATAAAAAAGTTTCAAGAATGTAACAAACAACCCACACTTCTTCCAATCAAGCTTGTTTGGGACAGTTGGTTGTCTTGGAGTTGGGACGCTAATCCTATGGCTCCCACCTTGGCCCTCCAACTCCAATGACAAATCCTCCTCGCCTTCCTTAATGCCAAAAAATTTTATGAAACTACTATCTTCCTCCCCCATTCGTTGGAATGCCTTTTCAAACTTGGTGGCAACTTCTAACATCAAGTAAGTGGAATTCCACCGAGTACACACATCAAGACACACGGTTTGTTTTGACTTAATTTTCTCCTTCTCCACACACTTATTGAAAGTTTCCATTCTTTGTGGAGAAGATCTCACATACCTCACAACATCACGAACACGGAGAATAGACTCACTAGTATCTTTCAACCCCTCTACAACAATAAGATTCAAAATATGTGCACAACATCGCATATGTATATACTCATGCTCCAAGACAGTCCTTTTCCAATCCATTGTTTTCCTTTTCAAGTACTCAATAGCCGTGGCGTTCGAACTTGCATTATCTACCGTCAAAGTAAAAATACCATCAACATTCCACTCAAGCAACAATGACTCAATTTTTTTGCCTATGGTAACTCCCTTATGATCTTCAATTTGACAAAAGTTTAAGATTCTCTTTTGCAACTTCCAATCATCGTCAATGAAGTGTGCGGTGAGACACATGTAGTTAAGATTTTGAATTGAAGTCCATGTATCAGTTGTGAGGCAAATCCTACGACCCTTCAAGAATTTTTTCAGTTTTCCCCTCTCATTTTTATGAATTGCACTAACCTCTCTAGTTATTGTTTGACGAGAAACCAGTGAGAACTTCGGTTGCATAACCTTACAAAACTTTCTAAACCCAATCCCCTCAACGAACCTAAAGGGTAGTTCATCAATGATGACCATTTCGGCAAGAGCTCTCTTACAATCGTCAAAAGAAAAGACATGAGTCACAACGTCGACACCGCCCCCGTCTGTGGGTCGAAATGAAAGGTTTTGTTGTCCATGTTGGTCTCTATTAGGATATAGTGGGCAAACAGGGATGTGAGCTTTCAAATTACTAACGCCATGTTTTTTACTTTCAGCTGCATATCGTTTATTGCAATACTTACATTCAGCCCATTTGGTTACCTCATGCTCTTTAATTTCGTTGAAGTGATCCCAGAAAGGAGATCTATATCTTTTTCCAGCTCTTTTTTAGATTTAGGAGCTCGTGGTGGAACCTTTCTTTTCAGTCTATTTTCAGCACTTTGTCCAACTTCAACTATTGTGTCATCTTGAACATCAATAACATCGGCATTCGTAGACACAGGAGGATTAGAATTACCTCCAAGTTCAACATCTTCAACATCTACAACATCATCCTCAAGTTCCCCACCAAGCGTGAAATCAAAATTGCTTGAATCCATTACCTACAAACAAGTGTGATCAAGATCAATAAACTGCAATGCATATAGTTTTAGTGCTACACCAGTTCTCTTTGCACTACACGTTATGGTTGAGGACTTTGGCATTACCTAGCAGAAAAATAGAAATAACTGGAATTCTCAATGTGTCATTCTCATGTAAAATAGAGCTACAAAAAGCAAACCATTCCAAGGCAAATAAGAAATATCAACCAAATCCATTGCACATGCAATCAGACAAACGAGAAGGGAAATTTTTTTATGCAACTAAATATATTATTCATCCTTGTAAAGGCAGGGTCATAAATAGAGAACTTTCAGTTCACAATTAAAATCTGAAATTCACGTTGCGAAACAGGTTGACTCGTGAGTTCGAAATAGTTGGCAATTTATCAAACACTTAGAGAACAATTGTACCATCAAGTCACAAACAACAACTCAGAGCAGAGGAGACACAAATAATTCTGCAAACACAGACGAGATACGGCACGTAAAGCCAGAAGCACGAGATTTCGCGTACTTACCAGACAACAGAAAGGGCTTTCAGTTGTTTCCCAGATGGACTCAGGAAGCAACCCAGAATCATACGACAACGTAAACAATGTTTAAATCTAGAATTATTGGCAATTAAGGTGCTTTTATTATTAAATCGACTAGGTCACGGGGAAAGACGACTTAAACGTTGACTCCTGTTTCACAAACTGATGCAGAAAACCAAATCAAATTAATAATAGGAAAGCATGAGAGGTTTTTAATGAAATTAAAATAGAAAGATCACATTCAATAGGGAGAAAAAAATTAAACATGGGGGTTTGAGGATTCAAGCCCTATCCATCCCAATCCAATACTCTTATCAATTCATCAGATCAAAATCACATAAAAAAACAAATTTGTAAAGCCCTATCACTGTAACAGTCGAGACTTCGACTCGTACAGAAATTCACAGAGAGAGAGAGAGACGTACCACGGTCCACGGCTGTATCAGTGTCGATTTAGGGACTGATCAATTGAGAGAGAAAAGGGGGACTTGTTGCGTCGGAAAACGTGGGGCTCGGCGATGATTTGATGGCCGTGGCCGGTGGCCGGTGGCGGTGGGCATGGACGTAGGTGGTGCGCCGTGGTTGTACTGGACCACTGGTGGCTGGCGCCTTGGTGAGGGTTGAGACTTGAGAGTCTTGAGAGTGGTCTGGATTCTGGAGAATGGAGACTGCAGACTGGACTGGAGAGTGGAGAGGGGCAGTCGGGCAGAGGCAGGGCCGCAGGGGGGGGCTGCGTGAACTGGATCTGGGATTCTGGATGGAGTGAAATGAATGTAGGGTTTTTTTTTCCTTTTATATGTGTAAGTTCGGTCGGGTCGGGTCAACCCGAAATATTATATGGGTACCCGAAACCCGACCGACAGAATCCAAAATCCGACTAATTAAATCCGAACCCGACCGAAAGAGGAATGCAGAACCGTCCGCCAGCAATTTTTCGGGTCGGGTCGGGTCGGGTTGTCGGTCGGGTCGGGTTTCTGGACAGCCCTAGTTAAGATTATCCATATCAGCCTCTTTAAACCTCGTCTTAAAACTGATCAAATTGACGAGAGAAACTCTGAAACAAGTACTTTATCGGCCTCCGTAAGTAGGTTTAAATGTCGGGATCGTAGGTCACACATACAACGCAGGCACCAAAAATGTGTGGTTGGCCGGAATGTCTGTTCCACGGAGAAAGCTTACGCTATTTCTATACGTCGGAAAAAATGGAATGAATACAAAGTAAAACTCTCTCTCTCTCGCTCTTGGTTCTGTCCGAGTGCTGTTAATCAACCCCTGACCCGGGCCCCTCCCTTTCCCCTTTTACAACCCCACAAACCCACCCACCCACCCACCCCCCCTTTTTTCCCTTTTTTTTGTTATAAAATTTTAAATGCTAATAACTTTTTTCCACGTATTTTTTTAATAAATTTTATATTTTTGAAATCTACTCAATAAAACTTATCAAACAAGTCTAATATTGAATATGAAATAATGTGTTTAAATTAAATGATTTTTTTGGGCCCAATATATTTTCTCTTTGTTTTTATTTTTTTTCCATTTTTTTTAAACTTCTATATTTGAGTTTTTAAGTAAATTATGTATGTTGAATCCACTTAAATTTACTTTATATTTCTCTGAACAGTCAATAATGCAAACTGAAAATCAAACTTCATTTAATTATAATTGAATATATAGAAACAATACATGAACATAAATAAAATACACAAATTTAGTCAATATTTTAGCCAAATTGTGGTCGTCGTCTCGACGGATCTATCTCCATTACTTCGTACCACAATTGGAGACGTGCTTCATAAGGATGAGTCCATCCGCGTGCTTCGATTGATGCATTTTTCCTCCACCATATGATGATGGGTGGTACAGGGTAATGAGGATATAGGAAAACTTGCACGAATTGATTGCCATTAATATGGTCAATAGCTATATGTTTGTGCTCAGCAAATGGAAGTAGATGGGAGCTCAATGGCAAGTGAGTAAGACAACTTGAAACAATCATATCGAATGTATGCAGTACAACGTTGTACGTTGATGAGATAACAAGTCTCAATGGTATAAAATCTATCCAATGATCCTCTGGTGCCGATTGCTAAAAACAACAAAGTCTTTGTAGCCCTTGGTATACATAATCACGTTATGGATAAAGCTGATCGTATAGGACCCAATTTTGTTCAATCTCTTGGATAAGGTCCCGTAATACTTGAGCCCATTCATCATCAGAACCAAAGAGTTTGCGCGGCTATTGCCTTGAAGCCACAATGATCGTAATGAACAATTGTACTGGTTCATAATGTTCTTCTATAAATTACGAAAATGAAATGAAAGGTGAGGAAGTGGTGAATGAGAGTAAGTGTGAAGTAGTTATATATATTGAAAATTGAAGATTAGAAAAAAATTTGAATGGGTAGTTAAAATTGAAGATAAGGGGATAAAAATGAAATCTAAATGAGTGGTTATAATTGAAGATAAGAGGGTAAAAAAAAAAATTAAATGAGTTGGCTATAATTGAAGATAATAGGATAAAAAGAAAATCAGAATGAATGGTTATGAATAAAAGTGGAGAAAATAATAGATACGATGTGCTAAAATGAGTGTTGCTAGCTGTACCGACCAAAACCCACCAAAATCGTACTGATGGCCACCGTCGGGCCGTCTCTGGCCACCGGACGGTCGATCCGAGCTGTCCAAAAATTCTAAAAAAAAAAAATCGAGGGGGTCTGCACGGGAATCAACGGCATCCGATGTGTGTATGGTAGTTGGATCAAGCACCCAACTTTTTCGTGTATTCGTGTATATGCATATATATACGAAAAAATTGGTGCTTGATCCAACCACCATACACACATCGGATGCCGTTAATTCTCGCTAGGACCCCCTCGGTTTTTTTTTTTAGAATTTTTGGACAACTCGGATCGGCTGTTCGGTGGCCGGAGACGGCCCGACGGTGGCCGTCAGTACAATTTCGGTGGATTTTGGTCGGTCCTCATAGGATTTCTGGTGCTAAAATTATTTTAACTACCACGAAAATATAGTTTTTCCGTTTTACATTATTTCACTATTAATATTATGTCGTTTGATAAGTTTTGTTGAGTAGATTTTAAAAATATAAAATTTATTTAAAAAATACATAAAAAAAAGTTATTAGCATTTAAAATTTTACATCAAAAAGGGCAGAGAGAGAGAGAGAGAGAGAGAGAGAGAGAGAGAACGTGGGGGTAGGGTAAAAGGAGCAGTGCTACAGTTCCCAACTGGGGGATCCCGACCGAATTTTCAACGCTTCTCCGGGCCCATTCCGACCCCCGGACAGCTGATCGGAACCGACCAAAAATTCTAAAAAAAAAAAACCAAGTGGGTCGTTGCGAGAATCAACGGCATCCAATATGTGTAGGTAGCCAATCCAAATACAAAAAAAATGGAGTGTTTGGATCAGCTACCTACACACATCAGATGCCGTTGATTCCAGCTTACACCCACTCGGCTTTTTTTTTCCAGAATTTTTAGTCGGCTCTAATCAGCCGTCCGATGGCCTGAGTAGGCCCAGCGAGGCGTCGGAAATTCAGTCGAGATCCTTAGACTTTCAGGGGTAAAAGATGGAAGGAGGGGCCATGTCATGGGGGTCTGACACGGGAGGCCATTAGTAATCGAAAATGATACACCCACCGCCCACCAACCGCTCCGCCCACTGCACGCTTGCCGAGTCCACTCCAGCCATCGGACAGCCGATCTGAACCGTCCAAAAATTCTATAAAAAAAACCGAGTGGACCTACAAGAGAATCAACGGCATCCGAAGTGTGGAAGTTCGGATCGAGCACTTACACACGTCGGATGCCATTTATTCTCGCGTAGGCCCACTCTGTTTTTTTTTATAGAATTTTTGGACCGTCCGGTGGCCGGAATGGGCCCGGCGAACGTGCGGTGGGCGGAACGGTGGGTGTATCATTGTCCATTAGTAATATCCTTCTGTCCTCTCTCTCTCTCTGGTTTAAGAACATTTTTCCTCTTACTCTTTTCAAATTTAAAAGTAAGAATTACAAAATGGCCTCCATTTAACACTTGATTAAAAGTTACACTTCCAAACACAACCCCTGATTAATTTTCTCCCCTCCCTCCGTTGTCTTTTTCTTCTAATTTTTGCTAATTTAAAGCTTTTGTCCTATATTTACTTTTTTGTACCGTAGCAAATACTTAAAAAAAATACTTCCTCTGTCCCAAATCCTTCATTCAATTTGTAAAAAGGAATATTAAATATAATACAAATTTTGCAAAAAAAAAAAATTTCAACTTTTTAGATATCATATTTTTAATTTGTGAAAAAATTATATTATTTTTAACTTTCCATTTTGTATATCAGACAAAAAATTTAGGACGAAAGGGATAGCTTAAAATGTCAAATGTCTCTTCTTTTTTTCCTCTACCCAACACACAGTTAACTAAAAAAAAAATGAATTTTTTGTCAAAACAAAAAACTTCGAGCTATTTCCCACAAATTAGTGAATAAATCTTGGATTTTTTTTTTAAAAAACAAAAATGTATTTTTTTGAAGTCCTCGGAGTCTCGGACTCTTTTCGGAATGGAGGTGGAGTATTATTGTTCCAGTATTCAAAATGGAGACGTTCAAGTTCGAAACATCGATCCAAACTAATAACAGTAATACCAACCAAATCCCATGATAAATTCAGAAAATATTCATGGAGTCCAATTTCTGAGATTGATCTTGGAACAACTGCAACATTTATTTAAGCACACATGGAAGAAGCATTTTAATTTGGCAACACTTTTTTTTATAACTCAAAGCATATCAAGAGACATTATATTGAACTCCCACCCAAATAACATCTCATAAAGCTCTACTACTAATACATCATAATGGACACACTGAAGAAAAAACCACTCTTCATTTCTTTTCCCCCACTCTATCAGGATTTTATTTCTAGCTCCCTCCAGACTCCGTCCACACCTGCAAAGTAGGAAGGCACAAAAAAATTAGAAGGAAAAAAAAAAAAAAAACAGAGAGAGAACAGATTTTTTAAAAACATTTTCATGAGATTCGACCCACAAATTCTTTGGATTAAAAAAAAAATCAAAATGAGTATGTATGTTAGGAAAAAAAAATCCTATAATTAATGCTTACTTATCAATAATTTTTCGATCGGAAAATTTGCTGATCTTTTTTTTTTTGATCCGCGGAAAACTTGCTGATCGATCATGAATTAGTTCGTTCTCTCTTTTGCTTTTGGATCGTTACAACGCCCCGTAGCGATACACAAATTTGAAATATGGCTAATGTTATGACTATAGGACTATATATAAATATATATATATATATACACACACACACACACAGAGATCTATATAGAAGCGTACGCAGAGGGCGGAAAAGAAGATAAGGACGGGGCGATCTAATCGCTGTCGCTGCTGCTGCTATCATGGCCGCCCTCGTGCTTCTTCTTCTTCTCCTTCTTCTTCTTCTTCTCCCCCTTGTTCTCATGATCCTGAGTACCACCGGTACCGCCGCCGCCGTGGATCTTGTCCTTCACCTTGTCCATCAACCCCCCTCCTTCCTTGTGCTGCCCCTCGCCGCCGTGGTGCTGCTCCGTCTTGTGCTGCTCCCCGTAGTGCTGCTCCGTCTTGTGCTGCCCCTCGCCCATGTGCTGCCCCTCGCCCTTGTGCTGCTCGCCTTCCTTTTTGCCTCCCATGTGGAGTGTTTCGCTTATCTTGTTCATGATTCCTGCCATTTTTTCTTCTCTCTTCTTTTTTCCTCTCTCTCTCTCTCTCTGTATGTAAAAGTGGATCGGGAAATGGGGATCGGATGTGAAGAGAAGAGAGTGTCCAAGGGTTTGATTTTATAGGCGCTATAAAAGTGGAGGATAAGGATTAGGTAAACGGGTTAAGGGTAGGTCCACGATTCCAACGGTCCAAACGTGTTTTGAACAGTTCAGATTTATTCTCTCTCTTCTCATCCTATCACTCACTCTTCTCTTTCACTCTTTCTAAAATCCGAACCATTCAAAATGTGCATCTGATCGACTGAAATTGTCAACGGATCCCGTGAGGTTAAAGAAAGAGTATTAAAGAGAACGTTATCCGCGGAGGAGACCTGAAAGTTCGTAAATACCCTCGGTACGTGTACGCGGCGTGTTGGCAGATGACAGGTGTTAACGATCGATTCGAAACGCCAACATCGCAATCCCAACGCAATCCCCCTCCACCTTCTCCTTGCCTTTAATTATTTTCCTTTGGTGTGTAAAGAGAACATATTATTCATCATATTTTCAATAACATAATGCAATTCTTTTGATGAAATTAAAAGGGCTGCCACTTGAATTATCACACTTTTTCAAACTACCCCGTGAACTAAATAAATTCTACACCTAACCATCCTCAGCGGATCGGGATTCTCTACAAGGATTCTCTTTGTAAAAATCGTGTGAGAATTTTCATCCAGACCGTCCAACTCGGCGATCAATGATCCGAATACGTCTATTATCTTTGACCGGTAATTAATATCTACTTAGGCCCTTGTTAATTTGTAGTCGCTCGATGGCTGTTAGAGATCTTTAAAATGGTGATTCGTGATAGTATTAAATTTGGTAATGATCTAGTGATTCTTATCATGATTAGGCATGATATGGGCAAATCTAGCGAGGATCCAAACCGATATCTTTAAGTAAATTGCTAGGGTCACACTCCAACCACATCTTTTTCACATGCATGTGTGAAAATTTCACAATAAATATTAATGATCCGAATAGAACCCATATATATATGAGAGTGATATAATTGAAGTGTGATAAATTAATGTAATCGTAATATCTCCCTTCATTTAAATATTTGACTGGACAATGGATAGATACTCCGTATTTTTCAAGATATGGTTTCTAGAGATGAGACTTTAATTTTCCTTGTCTTTTGTTGCTATCACTCTGGAGAAGACTTTTTTTACCCACCTTGGGCCCATTTAAGAAATTACTTCCTAAGAGGCAGGTGTCTCATTTTTTAGTAGCAGAGATGTTCGGATAAAATTTACATGCATCTCGATTAATTTTGAGATTTTAAAGGGGTAATGAATTAGCATCATTTTTAGTGGCTTCAAAATTTGCGTTTGTTGGCTTCTGTGGGCTTGCTACCTAATGATCAAACATTTATTTCTTTCTCATTCTCGATTGAGAAATCAGTAAAATATTTTTTTACTTATATCCACTTTAGTAGTACTCCATGCCTCCTGTCCATTAATTTCAGGACACGTACGGTAACCCAAAAAAAAAAAACCCTTGCCGACAGAATAAAAGAGATAAAAACCCAATCCTACTTTAAGCAAGAGATATTTTGTTGATAGCTCGTAGTAGCTTGACTATTTTTCACCATTTATTAGTGGTGATTAAAATCGAGGCAAAGTTTAGGCGCTGCTACTAGTATTAAGTACGTAAAAATCACACTCTTTATATATCTTGCTCCCCTCGTTACAAATTCTTGGTCCTCTACGGTTTAGCCGGAGCGCTTGTTCCGGTCCGCAAAATGAGAATTTTAAAAAAATACATTTTTGACAAAAAAAAAATATCAAACTTTTTTTTTTCCACAAATCAGTCAATAAATTTTGGAATGAAGATAGTAGTCCTGTTCCAGGATTCAAAATGGATATGTTTAAGTTCAAACATCCAAAATACCAATCGAATCCCTGGGTGTGCCAGTATTGTATACATCAGCGGCGGGGAGTTAGTAAATTTGTACACAAAGGATCGAGAAGCTGTTCATAACCGCCCCTCGTGGGGCTTGAATGCAGGCCTCAACTAAAGTAGACTGTGGATGATGTCAACTGAGCTAGGAGCTCATTGGCAAATTCGGAAAATATTCAGGAGTCCAATTTCTCAAATCTTGGAACTACTGCAACATTTAAGCATGGAATAAGCATTTCAGCAACATTATTATTATTATTATTTTTAACTTAAGTATATCAAGAGACATTATATTGAACAGTTGAACTCCCACCCAAACATCTCATAAATTCTACTACGTCATAGATACTGAAGAAGAAAAACACTCTTCATTTCTTTTACCCCTCTTATCAGGATTTTATTTTTAGCTCCCTCGAGACACCTGCAAAGTAGGAGGAACAAAAAAAATTAGGAGAGAGAGAGAGAGAGAGAGAGAGAGAGAGAGAGAGAGAGAGAGAGAGAGTAGATTTTTAACAACATTTGTAGATTGTGATCAAATGCTTGTGTCACATGGTTATTTTATTTTTCATGATCAGATTCTTAATATTCTGTGCACAACTGTAAATGTTTTTCTTTAGTTATGTACCTCCTCCTTCTTCTTCTTTTTATAACTTTTAAGGTTAATTAAGAAAAGTTCAAAGTTTTAGTACACTGTAACATGGACCTTGCAAGTTCCTTGTATCACAAAATTCAAAACGAATATATAAGTTCAAAAAATACTCCCTAAGATGCTAATTTTTTTAAAAAAAGAAAAAGAAATCGATGACTACGTATACACCCACAACAAGAATGATTTTGTTCAATCTCCATACATAATAGACGTAAACATTATTTTCTCTCCGATTGGTCGAAATAATGTAAGAATCATAGAAATATTATCTCACTAGAGGACCACACGTGGTTCCGGCCCCCTTTAGATACAAATTATGTGTCCACCATAGGTTGCATGTGTGCACGTAAACATAGAGATCTATAGTATGGTTAATTACCTAAACGGAAGCGTACGTAGGTAGCGGCGGAAAAGAAGATAAGGACGGGGCGATCTAATCGCTGTCGCTGCTGCTGCTCTCATGTCCGTCCTCGTGCTTCTTCTTCTCCTTCTTCTTCTTCTCCCCCCTGTTCTCGTGATCCTGAGTACCACCAGTACCACCGCCGTGGATCTTGTCCTTCACCTTGTCCATGATCCCCCCTCCTTCCTTGCGCTGCCCCTCGCCGCCGCCCTGGTAGTGCTCCGTCCCGTGCTGCTGCCCGTACTGCTGCTGCCTCCCCTCGCCGCCCTGGTACTGCCCCGTCTGGTGCTGCCCCCCGTACTGCTGGTCCGGCTTGTGCTGCCCCCCGTGCTGCTGCTCCGGCTTGTTCTGCTCGCCTTCCTTTTTGCCTCCCATGTGGAGGGTTTCGCCTATCTTGTTCATGATTCCTGCCATTTTTTCTTCTCTGTTTTCTTTTTTTCTCTCTCTCTGTATGTATAAGTGGACCGTGAAATGGGTATCGGATGTGAAGAGAAGAGAGCGTCCAAGGGTTTGATTTTATAGGCGCTAAGGGCAAGTACACTATATGAGAAAAATACATTTTTTGCCATTTTAGCTAAGAGAAACATAAAAAATAGTCTACACCAAATGAGCTAAAAGAGGAGCTAAAATACATTTATGAATAGTTATTCTCTATTTTTACTTATGCACTATTCATACTCCTTTCTTTTTTTTATTATTTCTTTCTCTCTCTCCTCCCTCCTTTCTCCTCTCTTTAAACAATAAAGATAATAAAAAAATGAGTAAAAAATATATTTTTTAATTGGAGTTAGGTAAAATAAATAATATTGGTATAGTATTGAAAGAGATGTGAGTAGGTCAAATGAAAAAAATGCACTATTAATTAATATTTTTACATTTTCATTGGTGTACATGCTCTAAAAATGGAGGATTAGGAGTAGCTAATTTGCTACGTGTACGTGGCGCGTTGGAAAATTCGAAACGTCAATATCACAATCCCAAATGCAATACCCCTTGTATTATTATTATTTTTATAATGCGTGAGACTTTAGTTAGTTTGCGCTTACTTCATATTAATTCATTCAATCTCTTTCTATAATCGTGTTTCACATGCTTACACATGAAATGACGTGAGTGCAAAAATTGCAAGCAATGAGAATTGAAGTTGATCGAAACTTTGAGAGAAGTCTCCGGCCAAGATCACCTGACCAACCCCTTAATGGTTTCCTTCTCCTTACTTTGTCTGCCGATAAAATAAGTTTGGACTAAACTAAATTAATTTTCGCCGACGTCTAATTTAATTTTTGTTTCATACTGTGATTCTTTTCAGGGTTTTAATTTTTGTTTTATAGTTTTTAGGTGTTGAGTGGATATCACGTAACACTCGTCGGCGATCCTGACCGTCCAATCAGTGATCCAATTGCTCAGAATTACCCTATCTCTCTCCACCCCTCCCCCTCTTTTTTTCTCTCTGAAATCCGAACTGTCTGCGTGTACTATGCCCTACCGACACCCAAAAATTTCTTGTGTGTCGTTGTTGTCAAATGGTGGAACCAAGAGGTGATTCTGTGATATTAATTTGGTTGGTCATTCTTGTCCATAAGTAGGTACGATATGGGCAAATGGCAATCATCCAGCGAGGATCGAAACAAATGGAATACAGTAATGCTACACGCACAGCAAATGTGTACAGATTTTGTGCACAGATTTTTTGTGGGGCCTAATACAGGTCCCACACAAATAATCCGAGCCGTTCATTAAGTGTAAAACATTTTTTCAAGGGCCTCCGCAAAAAATCAGCTCAATCCGACACTCATAGATGTTTGATTCAATCATTTAACTTTTCATTCGAATCTCAAGATAATGAAAAGTTAAATAATTGAATCAAACACTTATAGATATCAGATTGAGCTGATTTTTTGAGGGGGGCCTTGAAAAAATATTTTACATTTAATGAACGGTTCGGATTATTTGTGTGGGACTCGTAGTGGACCCCACAAAAAATCTGTACACAAAATCTGTATACATTTGCTGTGCGTGTAGCATTACTGAATGGATATTGTTCAAATATACTGTAGCGTTTGACTGGATAATGTAGATATTTGGAAGATGTGGTTTCAAGATATATATATATAGAGAGAGAGAGAGAGACTTCTTTCCTTTGTTTTTTTGTTGCTATCACTCTATGGCTAGAAGTTCACTTTTCATTTAATAGAGTGAACATTATCTTTATTTCTTTTGATTGAAATAGTGTGTATTCTATTATACTTACAAAAAAATATAATATATTGCAAGGATGAGACCTATACCATTTTAACTAGTAAAAAAGATGATAGCATTCACTCTTTTTTAATGAGAATGAACAAAACACTTTTAGACGGCTTAGATGCATGAGCGTTCATAAGGTGAATATACTCACCTGGCACTGAAAAACTTCTACTTTAGTACTAGTACTCCATGCCTCCTGTCCATTATTTTCAGGACACGTACCGTAACAAAAAAAAAAAAAAAAACCTTGCCGACAGAAATTTTCCAGAAAAAAAAGAGGAGAGTTAAAAATCCTATCCTACTTTAAGCGAGAGATATTTTGTCGATATTTTTCACCATTTATTAGTGGCTAAGAGCATTAGCAATGATAATAATCAAAATGTGTCACGTTGATTATCCATTTAGTCTATAATTAAATTTAATAATATACTTCACATTAATTATTTTTGTACCTCTAACCAAAAAACCCTCACAATACATAATACACATTTGTCCAATCGCAAACGAATTTTAATCACGCACATGACCACACCAAATTATTCGTCTCGCTGAGACGATTCCAATGTAGAGTGTTTTTTGAGTTATTGAGTTTTGTGTTTAGTTATTGGTAAAAGTTGTTAAGTTTGGTAATAGAATTGATGGAATTTTATTATTTGCTAAAAGAATTGTAATTTTGCATATTACAATGTAGGGTGTTTTTTGAGTATTGTTATTCAATTTGCTTATTCACACCTATTTGCTTATTACAATGGAGATGCTCTAAACACACGATTAAAATCAAGGCAAAGTTTAGGTGTTACTAGTTGTATTAAATACGTAAAAGTCATACTCCTATATTATACCATCCATGAATCCCAAATTCTTGATCCTCTGTAGTTTCGCTGGAATGTCTCTTCCTATTTGCAAAATGAAAACTTAAAAAAATACATTTTTAGACCAAAAAAAAAATTCAAACTTTCTTTCCACAAATTAGTCAATAAATTTTGGAATTTTAAACAAAAATGTATTTTTTGAAGTTCTCGGACTCTTTTTGGAATGAAGGTAGTAGCACTGTTCCAGGATTCAAAATGGATATATTTAAGTTCAAAGTTCAAACATCCAAACTAAGGGGTCGTTGAGTTTAATAAGCCAAGTGGCTTATTTTTTTATCCTTATTGAATTGAAAAATCCTAGCTCACCTAGGTTTTTAGATTTGCTTATTTTTTTAATCTCTTATAAAAACAATCAAACTAATAATAAATATTCAACCAATCAACAAAGACGTACCAATCTTATGACCGGAAAGCAATAAACAGAATAACACCGAATATATGTGGAAAATCCAAAACAGGAAAAACAACGTGAAGGAATCAAAAACACTATACTCAATGTGTAGTTACAAGCAAACTTACCTAAGATTATGAATCCTCACCAATCGCTCTAAGTTCTACTTGCCGAATCTTCATTCACCACATTCAGTGCTTCGACCACCGTTGCCTTAAATCCACAAGCCTTCCATTTGCCTCCCGGAATCCACCGAAAGACTTTGTACTATCTAGGAATCCTCCTAAGGGCTTCTGTAGAACTTGTAGTTGTTGATGAAATAACTCTTGGAGATCTATTAACGCTCAATGATATATAAATCGTATCTATACTCCAAGCACAATTGAAAAAACACTTTCTAATAACCCTAGACATGTTTCTAGGTTTTTTCGCCTAGGGAAGGGGAGAACGGTGCCTCAAATAATTAAGAACTAACTGATACGTATTTATAGAGATGCTGAAAATATTTTGCTCGAGCAAAATCCCTGCCTTCAATATTTTGCTTGAGCGAAATCCACATCTTCAATTATTTTATTTACTTACTCCCACTTTCCTTTTCTCCATAATACTAGTATTTCCAAATCACAATCTGTCCATGTTTCTTTTTGAATCACAATCTCTCCGTATCTCCTTCCTAATCCAAAAAACCGCTTGAATAATGTCTACCGCACTCAAACACAATACAAATCAAATTGATTTCTTTCCACAACCTAAACAAATTCTCTAAAAAAATAAATAAAATAAATTACCACTCAATAACGGGATACATGAAACTATGTGTTTTGTCAATGGAATTGCCAACACAAAGAGCTCGGCTCTTTGGAGCTTACGATTTTTTTCGCATTTGTTAGTTTTTCGTAAACTTTTTGTGGATTATTGTTTTTTCATGACAAGAGGAATCTAAAAAACACAAAATTATGATCAAAACCCATTTTTTTTAAATAAAGACGAAAAAATTGGCTTATTGGCTTTTTTTTATTCAAAAAATTTAGGACAAAAAAATAAGCCATTTAGCTTATTCAGCCAAACAACCCCTAATTAATACCAATCACATCCCATCATGAATTCAAAAAATGTTCTTTTGTGTGTGTGCCAGTATTGTATATATCAACGACAGGGAGTTAGTAAGTTTGTACACAAGGGGCCCAAAGGCTATCAATAACCATGAATGCCAACCAACCACCTAGGCTTCCACTAAGAAAGGCTATGGATGATTCCAACTGAGCTAGGAGCTCATTGGCAAATTCGGAAAATATTCATGGAGTCCAATTTTTGAGATCTTGGAACTACTTAGGTGCAACCAAACTAACTTGAACATCCGATTATCAAAAAAAATGTAAATCCACATAACACGATATAAATTATCTCCATATTACGAAGTATATCTTCATTATTGCATTTTTTTTTAAAATTTATATAAGGTGACACTTTAGACAATAATAAATAAAGTTAATCCTATCTGCACCGACGGTTTCCGTAGGGAAACCGTACCGACGGCCACGCGCGGCCGTTTCCGGTCACTGGATGGTCGATCCGAACCGTTCAAAAATTTAAAAAAAAAAAAAACAAGGGGGCCTACGCGGGAATCAAAAATTTTAAATTTTTGGACGGTTTGGATCGGCCGTCCGGTGGCCGGAGACGGCCGCGCATGGCCGTCGGTACGGTTTCCATACGGAAACCGTCGGTGCACATAGTAGTACTCAATAAATAAATCAATTTGTCTGGTATTTTTCTCGTCTCTAGTGAAATATTTTTTTTATGCCATCAAAAATTTTACTGTCTAGATTTAACAACTAACCCACAATTTTATGTTCCAAGTACTAACATACTTTACCTTCACATATTTGATATGACTCCAATTACATCATTTTGAGATTTTGTAAATTGATTTTCATTTATTGTTGAGTATGTTTTTATTGGAACTACCATCAGACCAACGATACTTTACGGGGCAGAATGTTGGCCTATTACAAAATAGTAGGTGAGCAAGATGAGTGTAGCAAAAATGAGAATGTTGAGGTAGATATGTGGTAAGACTAGACGAGACAAGTTAGAAATGAAACGGTTCGTGAGATGGTAGGTGTAGCACCTATAGAGGATAAGGTGATAGAAAATAGGCTAAGGTGGTTTGGATATGTCTACCGTAGATCAGGAGATGCAGTAGTTAAAAGAGCGGATAAGATAGCTTTGGGTAGCAATGCTACGGGAAGGGACACATCTAAATTGAAATTAGATGTTGTGGTACGCAAAGATATGAGTATAATGAGTTTGTGTGAACAAGTGGCCCTTGACAAAGCTCAATGGAAAAAAATGATTCATGTAGCCGACCCCAAGTGATTAGGATATGAGACTCAGTTTGGTTTATATCTAGTGTATCTCAATCTTTAAAAGTAAAGGATTTTACAAAAAATATTCATTATCTTTTTGTAAAAACTATTAGAAAAAGATTCTAAAAGTCAAAATGCAAAGCAAAGATGGCTAGTTCTTCAGGTTCATAAATTTTCACTGAATTTTATTCACATTTTTTTTTTTCAAGCAAAACGAGAAACAAGTGATTTTTCGTGATTTCCCCCAAATTAGAGGTACATCTAAGAGACCGAAATCCGATTTCACTATCAACAAAGTTTACAATAATTCAAACACAATACAACCATTTTGCAAGTGATTCAAGGATCTCACAAAAACCCTTAGGTGTATCCAACAAACTCCAATTCAAAGAGAGAGGAAAGACCCCATCAAAATAGATGAACATAACTCTTCAATGCAGCTGAAAATGAGAGCCCGAAACAGAGACAAAAGAGCCCCAATATATCGAACAAAGCTAGCTGCTGCAAATTTGCTTCAACTTAGAGGAAAAATGGCTGCCCCTAATTTCCTTTCCACGTCAGCCTAACCCCTAAAACTAAACTAAAGAAGAAGAACAAATCAGTTCCCAAAGAAGCAGAAACACAAAAATGCATTTTTGAAGTCCTCGGACTCTTTTCGGAATGGAGGCATATACTAGTTATTGTTCCTGGAATATTCGAAGTGGAGATGTTTTAAGTTCAAACATCGATCCAAACCGATTAATGCCAACCAAATCCCATGATAAATTCAGAAAATATTCATGGAGTCCAATTTCTGAGATCTTTATTTAAGTGCAAAGTATACTTTGACCCCCTGTGATTATCGTCATGTGCGGATATCCCATTTATGATTCAAAACTGATCACATAACCTATCTGTGATTTTGAAAACGTGCGGATAGATTCTCTGCCGTCATGTTTTCCATTCATATTAACGGACACAATATTAAAAGACCGATATACCCTCATCATTTCCCTTGAGTTTTCTTCTTTTTTAAATCTAACCACACCATCACCTATACCAAAAATTGAATCCATACCGTTGATATTGTAAATTTTGATGAGTACTACATATATGCCAAAATTCAAGTCAATCAAAAAATGAAAATCTCATGGTCGAATTGATTTTGTTATGAAATTAATTTACTAAAAATTAGATCAATGGGTTATTGATGCCTGATCGAGATGATTTTTTTACAGAGATACTCTATTCTTTATTTAATATATAATGAATGACTCAGATTACATTCTAGAAGCGTGAGATACACCTCCGTTAATATAGATGAAAAACATGATGACAGTGAATTTATTCGTATATTTTCAAAATCGCAGGTAAGTTAAATGGTTTTGAGCCATGAGGGAGTATTGCAAATGGCGATAACCATAGGAGATGACTT
Source organism: Rhododendron ovatum (assembly GCA_019656835.1). Lineage (NCBI taxonomy): Eukaryota > Viridiplantae > Streptophyta > Magnoliopsida > Ericales > Ericaceae > Rhododendron > Rhododendron ovatum. Next base: position 9,018,542 of record CM033791.1, read on the forward strand.
TCCTCTTTATTTAAGCACATGGAAGAAGCATTTCGACAACAAATTTTTTTACTTATTTTTAACTCAAAGCATATCAAGAGACATTATATTGAACTCCCACCCAAATAACATCTCACATACAATTCTACCACATCATAGATACATAAGAAAAAAACACTCTTCATTTCTTTTCCCCCTCTTATTAGGATTTTATTTCTAGCTCCCTCGAGACTCCGTCCATACCTGCAAAGTAAGAGGAACAAAAAAAATTAGAAGAGAGAATATATTTTTAACAACATTTGTCGATTGTGATCAAATTTTTGTGTCACATGATTAATTTATTTTCATGCATTCTAAAAATAACCTGCACAACTATAAATATTCTCTTTCTAAATATATCCTGCACAATTATAAATATTCTCTTCCGTTGCACTAGTTTTTTCGGAATTTAGAAATTTTGTGGTGCAGCCCGCACTATAGGGGTTGTAGGACATCCGTTCCGTTTGTTCATTTTAACGCCGATCGTTCGGATTTAATCAAAGCTCCTGTTGGAGTCGAGCCGTCCATTTTTTCGTAAGTAGCCAAGCCATCCATTGCCAAATTGGACGACCGGGTTGGCCAACCCATCCTTTAGGATCCCCTTGCCTGTGTTCGCCATCGATTCATTGTATGTACATAAACATACATACATATACGGCTCTATAGCATGGTTAATTACCTAAACAGAAGCGTACATAGCGGTGGAAAAGAAGATAAGGACTGGGCGATCTAAACCCCCCTGTTCTTGGGATCCTGAGTACCACCAGTACCACCGCCGTGGATCTTGTCCTTCACCTTGTCCATGATCCCCCCTCCTTCTTTGCCCTGGCACTGCTCCGTCTTTTGCTGCCCCCCGAACTGCTGCCCCTCGCCGCCCTGGCACTGCTCCGTCTTTTGCTGCCCCTCGCCCTTGTGCTGCTCGCCTTCCTTTTTGCCTCCCATGTTGAGGGTTTCGCCTATCTTGTTCATGATTCCTGCTATTTTTTCTTCTCTCTTCTCTTTTTTCTCTCTCTGTATGTAAAAGTGGAACGTGAAATGGTTATCGGATGTGAAGAGAAGAGAGTGTCCAAGGGTTTGATTTTATAGGCGCCAAAAATGGAGGATAAGGAGTAGCTAGCAAATACCCTTGCTACGTCGACATCACAATCACAATCCCAAACGCAAACCCCCTCCACAACTGTGTCGCCTTTTAGTAGTACTATTACTTTTATAGTGCATGGATCTTCGGTTAATTTGCGCTTACTTCAAACTAATTCATATAATCTCTTTCTACAATTGTCTTTCACATTCTAACGCGTGGAATGAGATGACTGCAAAAATTACTAGTAACGAGAATTGAAGCTCATCGAAACTTTAAGAGAAGTCTCCGGCCAAAATCACCCAACCAAACCCTTAATGGTTTCCTTCTCCTTACTTTGTCTACCGATAAAATAAGTTTGGACTAAACTAAATTAATTTTCGTTGGCGTATAATTTATTTTTTGTTTCATCTTGTGATTCTTTTCAGGGTTTTAATTTTTGTTTTAAAGTAGTTTTTGAGTGTCGAGCAGGTACCACGTGACGCCCGTCGGCGATCCGGACCGTCCAATCAGTGATCCAACGGCCCAGAATTACTCTCTTTCTCCCCCCTCACTGCCCCCCTCTCTCTTTTTTTTTCTTCTCTAAAATACGGACTGTCCAAAGTACGTTTAGATGGTTCGAATCGCGCGCGAGGTACCACGTGCCATTATTGTCAAATGGTGGAACCAAGTGGTGATTAGTGATAGTAAATTTGGTTGGTGATTCTCGTCGATAATTAGGTACGATATGGGCAAATGGCAATCATCGAGCGAGGATCCAAACAAATATTGTTCAAATATATTTAACTGGATAATGTAGATATTTGCAAGATGTGGTTTCAAGATAAATATAGACTTCTTTTCTTGGTCTTTTGTTGCTATCACTCAATAGCTAGAGGGTGAATATGCAATACCCTCATTTCTATTGATTGACATAATGTGAATTTTATTATGCTTAAAAAAAATGTATTATATGAATGAGACCTACACTATGTTAATCAGTAAAAGAGATGATAATATTCATCCTCTTTTAATAAGAGTGAACAAAATATTTTTAAACGACTTAAATGCATGAGCGGGCATTAGATGAATATACCCATGGGGCACCGAAAAACTTCTCCTACTTTAGTACTCCTACCCCATGCGTCCTGTCCATTATTTTCACGACAAGTACGGTAACAAAAAAAAAACCCCTTGCCGACAGAATAATTTTTCCAAAAAAAAAAAAGAAGAGAAATAAAAATCCTATCCTGCTTTAAGCGACAGATGATATTTTTCACCATTTATTAGTGGCTAAGAGCATTCGCAATGGTAATAATCAAAATCAATAATTAAAATGTGCTATGTTGATTATCCATGTGGTCTATAATCAAACTTAACAATCTCTACCTCCACATTGGTTATTTTTGCATCTCTAACAAAAAAAACCAACAACACACAATGCACTTTTGTCCAATCGCAAACGAATTTTAATCACGCATCTGACTACACCAAATTATTCATCTCAGTGAAACGATTCCAATGTTAGGTGTTTTTGAGTTATTGAGTTTGGTTATTGGTAAAAATTATTAAGTTTGGTTAGGAATGTGTAGAATTTGGTTATTTGGCAAAAGACTTGTAACTTTGCTTATTACAATATAGGTTATTGTTTTAGCATTGTTGTTAAATTTGCTTATCCACACTCATTTGCTTATTACAATGGGGATGCTCGAAATACGCGATTAAAATCGAGGCAAAGTTTAGGTGTTACTAGTTGTATTAAATACGTAAAAATCATACTTCTATCCTACACCATCCGCCCAAATTCTTGGTCCTCTTTGGCCGGAATGTCTGTTCCTGTTTGCAAAATGAGAGCTTAAAAAAATACATTTATGACCAAAAAAAATAATCAAACTTTCTTTCCACAAATTAGTCAAAAAAATTTGGAATTTTTAACAAAAATGTATTTTTTGAAGTTCTCGGACTCTTTTTGGAATGAAGGTAGTAGTACTATTCCAGGATTCAAATGGATATGTTTATGATGTAGGACGACAAAAAATAGAGAGTTTTTGTATTTTATTTTTATTGCTTTAGAATAAGATTTTTACTAGGAATATTTTTGTTTAGGTTAGAATTATTAATTTTCCGTATTCGGTTTGATTTTAATTTCTAACTTTATTAGGATTCTTGATCTACAAGAATTAGGATTTTATTTAATTAAATAGGAAATATCTTTTCTTTAATGCCGCTTATTTTGGCATGATTTAAGATTTCTTTTTCAGTAGGATTTCTAGGGTTAGGGTCTTATAAGAAGCACTGTAACCTATTCAATTATTAGCTTTTAATCAATAATATTGCAGAGATTCTATCTTTTTTTCTTGTGCGCAAGGTTTGCTTATTGTGACGAGTTATTTATCTCGTTTGGATTAATACGCTAACTAGTCTCTCGTGAATTCTGTTGCATCAGTTTAAGTTCAAACATCCAAACTAATTAATACCAATCAAATTCCATCATGAATTCGGAAAATGTTCTTTTTGTGTGTCAGTATTGTATACATCTGTGTGCCAGTATTGTATACATCAGCGGAGGGGAGTTAGTAAGTTTTTACACAAGGGGTTTAGAGGCTGTTCATAACTTTGAATGCCAACTCACCGCCCCTCATGGGGCTCGAACGCAGGCCTCCACTAAAGAAGACTGGGGGTGATGTCAACTAAGCTAGGAGCTCATTGGCAAATTCAGAAAATATTCACGGAGTCCAATTTCTGAGATCTTGGAACTACTGAGGTACAGCCAAACTAATTTGAACATCCAATTATCAAAAAAAATGTAAATCCACATAACACGATATATATTATCTATGCATTACGAAGTATATCTCCATTGTTGCAATTTAAAAAAAGAAATTATATAAGATGGCACTTTAGAAAAAAAAAAAACAATTTGTCTGGTATTTTTCTTTTCTTTAGTGAAAGTTTTTGTTTTTGCCATAGAATTTATACTCTCTAGACTGAACAACTAACCCACGATTTTTTATTCTAAGTATTAACATACTTTTTCTCCACATATTTGATACAACTCCAATTACATCATTTTGAGATTTTGTAAATTTATTTTTTATTGTTGAGTATATCTAGTGTATCTCAATCTTTAAAAGTAAAGAATTTTACAAAAAATATTCATTATATTTTTGTAAAAACTATTAAAAAAAGAATCTAAAAGTCAAAATGCAAAGCAAAGATGGCTAATTTTTCAGGTTTGAAAATTTTCACTCAATTTTATTCACTTTTTTTTTTTGAGTTTTTTTTTTCTTTTTATCTTCAAACTATACACATTTTTTCTACTTAGTCCCTAAACTATCAATTTGACAATTTCATCCCTTCAACTATCATATCGTTACCTATTTAGTCTAATAAATAATGGAAGTTAGGAATTTGGACGGAAAATGTCATGTAAGGCCTGTTAGGGACCCTATAGAATAGATATTTGATTATGAGAGCCTTAAAGATAAAAATTACTTATGACCTTTTAGGATAAAATGATCAGAAAAATAAGACTTTTGCGCCGGTTTCAACAGATTGAAAATTGAAATACTTAATTTTGTAACCATATTTTTTAGTATATAAACCTTCTAAAAAAATTAAATGCTCAAATTTTCAATCCGTTTGGAATGGTACGAAGATCTTATTTTTCTAATTATATTATTCTAAAGAGTCATGATTAATTTTTATCTCTAGAGCTATTATAATTAAATATATATTTTTTACTTGGGACCATTTAGAGCAGATACTTGATTATAAGAGCTCTAGAAAGAAAAATTAATTATAACCATTTAGCATAAAAATATCAGAAGAATAAGATCTTCACATCGGTTCACACGGATTGAAAATTAGAGTACTTAATTTTTAACCATGTTTTTAATATATAGACATTCTAAATTCTATATAAAGAACTCAATTTTTTCTACTCTCTTCTTTTTTTTCTCTCTCTGTATGTAAAGGTGGAACGTGAAATGGGGATCGGATGTGAAGAGAAGAGAGTGTCTAAGGGTTTGCTTTTATAGGCGCTAAAAATGGAGGATCATGAGCTAGCAAATACCCTTGCTACGTGTACGCGGCGTGTTGGAAGATTCGAAACGTCAAACTTCACAATCCCAAACGCAATCCCCCTCCACCTTCTTCTTGCTTTTTAGTATTACTACTACAGAGTATTATTTTTATAGTGCGTGCGTCTTAGGTTAGCTTGCCCTCACTTCAGATTAATTTATACAATCTCTTCCCACAAACGTATTTCACATGCTTATGCCATCCGCAGTGGTATAATCAAATGCCAATTGTTTTTAAAGTTAACAATGTTGGTGCAAAAAATTACTCACAATGGTATAATCAAATTTAACAACATACTTAGAAATAATCAAATTATGGACTTTGGATAACCAAAACTAACAACCTTTTTCAATAATCAAAATTTGTGGATTCTACACCACATAAGTTAATTAGTTCCAAAATTTGTATATACACGTGTTTCAACTAGTATTTTCTTCTTTCCTTCTTTGCCCACTCTTTTTTTTTTTGGTTAAAAAAATAAAATTGAAGAATAAAAATTTTATGTAGCCAAGCTTTTTCGCTACTCTATATCTTTTTCACTTCGCCAACAAGCTATTTATCTTTCTTTTCCTCCAAAAGTGAAACTCATATCTCTCGATCATCTACAATTCAATCTATCGTCGTCGGATTAAGGTGTTTTACTCTTCTTTCCTGTTTCTACTACCCACCCCCGAAAAAAAAAAGGAAAAAATCATAGGAGGGAAGGAAGTCACAGATTTTTTTTTCAAAATTAAGAGAGGGAATCGATATATTTTAACTCATAAAAAACGTAAATGGAGGGAAGTGAATGACGGGAAACAGGGGGGGAGAGAGAATGAAATTGTAGTGGACCCCATATTTTGATTATGGACTAGAAGTGACCATAGTGAAGCTTAACATTGTTAAGCGTAGCAACCTCTTAAGTGAATAATCAAAAGCTGATGTGTCAACTTTTGGTTATCATTTTTTGATTATACTACTGTGGATGGCCTTACGCGTGGAATGAACTGACTTCAAAAATTGCTAGTAAAGAGAATCGAAGCTGATCGAAACTTTAAGAAAAGTTTCTGGCAAAAATCACCCGACCAACCCCTTAATGGTTTCCTTCTCCTTACTTTGTCTACCGATAAAAATAAGTTTGGACTAAACTAAATTAATTTTTCGTTTGCGTATAATTTATTTTTTGTTTCATACTGTGATTCTTTTCAGGGTTTTAATTTTTGTTTTATAATTTTTGGGTGTTGAGGGGGTATCACGTGACACCCGTCGGCGAATTGGACCATCCAATCAGTGATCCAACGGCCCAGAATTACTCTCTCTCCCCTTTTACTCCCCCCTCTCTCCTCTCTGGTTTCTCTTTAACATTCGGACTGTTCAAAACATGTTTTTTTTTGAAACGATCCAAAACATGTTAAGACAGTTCAAATCGCACGCATGGTACCACGTGTACTATGTCCTACCGACACCCAAAAATTTCTTGCATGTTTTCTGGTGTGTCGTTATTGTCAAATGATGGAACCTTAAGTGGTTGATTCGTGATATTAAATTTGGTAATGATCTGTTGATTCTTGTCATAATTCGGTATGATGTGGGCAAATGGCAATCATCCAGCGAGGATCCAAACAAATAATGTTCAAATATAGTACTACTATTTGACTGGATAATGTAGATATTTGCAAGAAAGATGTGGTTTCAAGATATATATAGACTTCTTTTCTTTGTCATTTGTTGCTATCGCTCAACAAATTTTGTTCACCTTTTACTTAAGAGGGTGAAGATTATCTTTATTTCTATTAGTTGAAATAGTGTGGATTCCATTACGCTTACCAAAAAATATATTGCAAGGATGAGACCTACACTATTTTAACCAGTAAAAGAGATGATAATATTTATTCTGAACAAAATACTTTTAGACGGTTTAAATGTATGAACAGACATTAAGGGAATATACCTACTCGACACCGAAAAACTTCTCCTGCTTTAGTACTGTAGTACTCCATGCCTCCTATCCATTATTTTCGGGACGTACACGTACGGTAACAAAAAAAAACCCTTGCCGACAGAATAATTTTCCCAAAACAAAAGGAAGAGAGATAAAAATCCTATCCTACTTTAAGCGAGAGATATGTCGTCGATATTTTTCACCATTTATTAGTGGCTAAGAGCATCCGCAGTGATAATAATCAAAATCTTTAATTAAAATATGTCACGTCATTAATTAATTAACTATTTAGTCTATAATCAAAATTAACAATCTTTACCTCTATATTAGTTATTTTTGCATATGTAACAAAAAAACTCACAATACACAATGCACATTTGTCCAATCCGAAACAAATTTCAATTACGCACCCGACCACACCAAATTATTCGTCTCGATGAGACGATTCCAATATATAGTGTTTTTAAGTTATTGAGTTTTAAGTGTGGTTATTGATAAAAGTTGTTAAGTTTGGTTATGAAATTGGTGGAATTTGATTATTTGCTAAAAGATTTATAACTTTGCTTATTACAATATAGAATGCTTTTTGAGTATTGTTATTAAATTTGCTTATTCATACCCATTTATTTATTACAATGGAGATGCTCTAAACACGTGATTAAAATCGAGGCAAAGTTTAGGAGTTACTAGTAGTATTAAATACGTAAAAATCATAATCCTATCCTACACCATCTGTCCCAAATTATTGGTCTTCCGCAAAATGAGAACTTAAAAAATACATTTTTGACAAAATAAAAAATCAAACTTTCTTTCCACAAATTAGTCAATAAATTTTGGAATTTTTAACAAAAATGTATTTTTTGAAGTTCTCGGACGCTTTTTGGAATGAAGGTAGTAGTACTGTTCCAGGATTCAAAATGGATATGTTTAAGTTCAAAGTTCAAACATCCAAACTAAGGGGTTGTTTGGTTTAATAAGTCAAATGGCTTCTTCTTCTTTTTTAATCCTTATCGAATTAAAAAATCCTAGCTGGCCTAGGTTTTTATATTTGCTTATTTTTTTAATCTCTTATAAAAACAATCAAACTAATAATCAATATTCAACCAATCAATAAAGACCAATCTTATGACCGGAAAGCAATAAACAGAATAACACCAGATACACGTGGAAAATCTGTAACGATAAAAACCACAAGAATAAATCAAAAACACTATACTTAATGTGAAGTTACAAGCAAACTAACCTACGATTATGAATCCTCACCAACCGCCCTAAGTTCTACTTGCCGAATTCTCGTTCACCATATCCAGTGCTTCGACCGCCGCTGCCTTGAATCCATAAGCCTTCCGTTTGCCTCCCGAAATCCACCGAAAGACTTTGTACTGCCTAGGAATCCTCCTTAGGGCTTCTCTGGAACTTGTTGTTGTTGATGAAATAACTCTTGGAGATCTATTAACGCTCAATGATACATAAATCATATTTGTACTCTAAGCACAATTGAAAAACAACAATGCTACTTACACAACATTCCAAACACAATAATTTGCACAACCTCTCACATACATGTGGGGTCCACACATAGTAGTGTGTGTGAAGTCTACATATATGTGAGAGGTTGTGTTTGGTGTTATGTTTGGATTGTTGTGTGAGTATCATTTTTGTTCAAAAACACTCTCTAATAACCATAGACATATTTCTAGGTCTTTTTCGCCATAGGGAGAGAGAGAACGGTGCCTCAAATAATTAAGAACTAACTGATGCGTATTTATAGAGATGCTGAAAATGATTTGCTAGAGCAAAATCCTTGCCTTCAATATTTTGCTTGAGCGAAATGCACATCTTCAATTATTTTATTTCCTTACTCCCACTTTCTTTTTCTCCATGATGCTAGTCTTTCCAAATCACAATCTGTCCATGTTTCTTTCTGAATCACAATCTCTCCATATCTCCTTCCTAATCCAAAAAACCGCTTGACTAATGTCTACTGCACTCAAACGTAATACAATACAATCAAATTGATTCCTTTCCACAATCTAAATAGACTCTCTAAAAAAAATAAAAAAATTACAACTCGATAACGGGATACATGAAATTATGTATTTTGTCAATGGAATTGCCAACACAAAGAACTTGACTTTTTGGAGATTACAGTTTTTTTCTACATTTGTTAGTTTTTTGTCAATTTTTTGTAGATTATTGCTTCTTCATGAATAGAGGAATCTAAAAAGTACAAAATTATGATCGAAACCCATTTTTTTGAATAAAGCCGAAAAATGGCTTGTTGGCTTATTTTTGTCTTTATTAAAAAAATTTAGGTTTTGATCGTAATTTTTTACTTTTTAGATTCCTCTCATCATGAAGAAGCAATGATCCACAAAAAGTTAACGAAAAATTAACAAATTTGAAATATTTTTGAATAAGAACAAAAAATAAGCCATTTAGCTTATTATGCCAAACAACCCCTAATTAATACCAATCAAATCCCATCATGAATTCGAAAAATGTTCTTTTTTGTGTGTGCCAGTATTGTATACATTAGCGACAAGGAGTTAGTAAGTTTGTATACAAGAGGTCCAGAGGCTGTCTAAAACCCTGAATGCCAACCAACCACCTAGGCTTCCATTAAGAAAAGCGATGGGTGATGCCAACTAAGCTAGGAGCTCATTGGCAAATTGGGAAAATATTCGTAGAGTCCAATTTCTGAAATCTTGGAACTACTCAGGTGCAACCAAACTGATTTGAACATCTGATTATCAAAAAAAATGTAAATTCAAAAAATGCAATATAAATTATCTCAATATTACAAAGTATATCTCCATTATTGCAATTTTAAAAAAAATTTATATAAGATGACAATTTAGACAAAAAAAAAATTCAATTTGTTTGGTATTTTTCTCGTCTTTAGTGAAAGTTTTTTTTTTTTTTTTTTGCCATAAAATTTTTACTCTCTAGACTTAACAACTAACCCACGATTTTTTGCTCCAAGTATTAACATACTTTACCTCCACATATTTGATTCGACTCCAATTACATCATTTTGAGATTTTGTAAATTTATTTTCATTTATTGTTAAGTATATTTTTATTTGAATTGTCATCAGACCAGCGACACTTTACGAGACAGAATGTTGGCCTATTAAGAAACAACAGGTGAGCAACACGAGTGTAGCGAAAATGAGAATGTTGAGGTGGATATGTGGTAAGACTAGACGAGACAGGTTAGAAATGAAACGGTTCGTGAGATGATAGGTATAACACCTATAAAGGAGAAGTTGAGGGAAAATTGGCTACGGTGGTTTGAGTATGTCTATCGTAGACCAAGAGATGCAGTAGTTAAGAGAGTAGATAAGATAGCTTTGGGTAGAAATTCTACGGGGAGAGGTAGACCTAAATTGACATTAGATGTTATGATGCAAAAAAATATAAGTATAATGAGTTTGTGTGAGCAAGTAACTCTTAATAGAGCTCAATGGAGAAAAATGATTCATGTAGCCGACCCCAAGTGATTGAGACATAAGGCTCGATTTGGTTTATATCTAGTGTATCTCAATCTTTAAAAGTAAAGGATTTTACAAAAAATATTCATTATATTTCTGTAAAAACTATTCAAAAAAGAATCTAAAAGTCAAAATGCAAAGCAAAGATGGCTAATTTTTCAGGTTTATAAATTTTCACTGAATTTTATTCACTTTTTTTTTTTTTAAACTTTTCAAGCAAAACGAGAAACAGGCGATTTTTTTTTTGTGATTTCTCTCAAATTAGAGGGACATCCAAGAGACCGAAATCCGATTCCACTATCAACAAAGTTTACAAATGGGCTTGCAAGTGATTCAAGGATCTTACAAAAGCCACGTTTGATAAGTGTGTTGGAGTAAATAGGATTAGTAAGGAGGTGAGATTGGTAAGAAGATGGGATTAGTAATCTCAAGTGTAAAGAATTAAATCATGGGATTGTGATTACCAATCCCAATTCCTTGTTTGATTAGAATACCAAGGGATAGGATAACAAATTGCATTTTCCAATCATACCCATGGGTGAAAAACCTGGTCTACTAAATTGCAAGGAAGTCTCATAAACAGATTGCATTTTTCAATCATTTTCGGACAATTTGCATTTTTTTTCATCCAATCAATTTCCAGATACTTATTTGGACAACCATCCCTGTATCATTGATCGTTTCATTTAGTTGATTTTTTTCAAATTTTACGATAGATAAGGCACATGCATAATTTATAGAGGCCTCGAGATGCTTTAAGGCTACAAATGCATGCATGAGTTCCATCTTCTCATGTCCCTCATAATTATTCATGCATAGTTTTTTCACGTTTGTTAATTTTGCGTCTAACTTGTGGGGATTATTGATTCGTCTCGTCAAAACGAAAAAAGTAAAAAATTATGACTTTTGCGAAAATATTTTTGAAAATATCCAAGATAAAGTCCAAAAAAATCGGCTTTTGGATTTTTTCTTAGATATTTTGAAAAATATTTGGGTAAAAGTAATTTTTTTATTTGGATAAAAGTATTTGACAAATACTGTATGTTGCATTACAAAAGGCAAAAGACAATGGACTCTGGTCCTCAGGTTATGGAAGGCTTCGAACATCCTTTTTTTAGTTATCACATACATACATGACTGGGTTTGGGTGTTTTTAAGTATGACGAGTCCTTTTGCGTACAAGTGGGTGAGTAATAAAAGGATACTACTGGTATTAACAGAAAATAACATGGGCAAAGAGGTCATTTTGTATCACAGAGTTTGGGATAAGATTAGTAATACTTAGTGGGAGATGGTATTGATAATCCCATGGTATTACTAATCCCAACCACTATTGTGTAATCAAACAAAGAGTTAAACGGACCACAGTATTAACAATCTTATTCCAACTACTAACTCACTTATCAAACATGACCTTAGGTGTATCGAACAAACTCCAATTCAAAGAGAACGGAAAGACCCCACCAAAATAGATGAACATAACTTTTCAATGCAGCTGGAAATGAGAGCCCGAAACAGAGAGAAAAGAGCCCCAATATATCGAACAAAGCTAGCTAGCTGCTGCAATTTTGCTTCAACCGAGAGGAAAAATGGCTGCCCCTAATTTCCTTTCCACATCAGCTTAACCACTAAAACTAAACTAAGAAGAAGACCAAATCAGTTTCCAAAGGAAGCAGAAACACAAAAATGCATTTTTTGAAGTCCTCATACTCTTTTCGGAATGGAGGTAGTATTGTTCCAGGATTCAAAATGGAGACGTTCAAGTTCAAACATCGATCCAAACTAATTACTCCCTCTGTCCCTTTTTTATAGTCCTGTATTTTATTTTGGGCTGTCCCTTAATAAGTGTCTATTTTGTAAAGTTAGTGGGTAAAAGTTAGTGCATTGTCTATTTTATCCCTAAAAGTAAATTTCTTTTTGAAAAGTAAGTGAATAAAAGTGTAATGATAATGGGTAAATAGGGAAAATGGAGGAAAAAGTTAATGTGAAAGGTATAATGATGATATTTTTTTAATAAGTTGAAATTACGAAGCAAGACACTTAAAAATAGACGGAGGAAATAATAACAACCAAATCCCATGATAAATTCGGAAAATATTCATGGAGTCCAATTTCTGAGATCGATCTTGCATGGAAATATTGCAACGTTTATTTAAGCACATGGAAGAAGCTTTCAGCAATATTTATTTTATTTTTTTTTATAACTCAAGCATACGAATAGACATTACATTGAACTCCCACCCAAATAACATCTCATAAAGCTCTACTACTAATACATCATAGATATACTGAAGAAGAAAAAACACTCTTCATTTCTTTTCCCACACTTATAAGGATTTTATTTCTAGCTCCCTCGAGACTCCGTCCACACCTGCAAAGTAGGAGGAACAAAAAAAATTAGAAGAGAGAGAGAGAGAGAGAGAGAGAGAGAGAATAGATTTTTAACAACACTTGTACTTTGTGATCAAATGCTTGTGTCACATGATTAATTTATTTTCATGCATTCTAAAATATTCCCTGCCCAACTATAAATATTCTCTTTCGTTGCACTAATTTTTTCAGAATTTAGAAATTCTGTACTATAGCCCGCACTATAGGGGCTGTAAGACATCCGTTCCGGTTGTCCATTTTAACGCCGATTGCTTGTATTTAATCAAAGCTCTTATTGGAGTCGAGCCGTCCATTGCTGAATTGGACGACTGGGTTGGCCAACCCATCCTTTAGGATCCCCTTGCCTGTGTTCGCCATCAATCGATTGTGTGTACATATACATACATACATATACAGATCTATAGTATGGTTAATTACCTAAGCAGAAGCGTACATAGCGGTGGACAAGAAGATAAGGACTTGGCGATCTAATCCCCCCTGTTCTTGTGATCCTGAGTACCACCAGTACCACCGCCGTGGATCTTGTCCTTCACCTTGTCCATGATCCCTCCTCCTTCCTTGCGCTGCCCCTCGCCGACACCCTGGTATTGCCCCGTCTGGTGCTGTTGCCCGTACTGCTGTTGTTCGCCACCGCCGTGGATCTTGTCCTTCACCTTGTCCATGATCCCCCCTCCTTCCTTGCGCTGCCCCTCGCCGACGCCCTGGTACTGCCCCGTCTGGTGCTGTTGCCCGTACTGCTGTTGTTCGCCACCGCCGTGGATCTTGTCCTTCACCTTGTCCATGATCCCCCCTCCTTCCTTGCGCTGCCCCTCACCAACGCCCTGGTACTGCCCCGTCTGGTGCTGTTGCCCGTACTGCTGTTGTTCGCCACCGCCGTGGACCTTGTCCTTCACCTTGTCCATTATCCCCCCTCCTTCTTTGTGTTGCCCCTCACCACCGCCCTGGTAGTGCCCCGTCTGGTGCTGCTGCCCGTACTGCTGTTGCTCGCCACCGCCGTAGACCTTGTCCTTCACCGTGTCCATTATCCCCCCTCCTTCCTTGCGCTGCCCCTCGCCGACGCCCTGGTACTGCCCCGTCTGGTGCTGTTGCCCGTATTGCTGTTGTTCGCCACCGCCGTGGACCTTGTCCTTCACCGTGTCCATTATCCCCCTTCCTTCCCTGCGCTGCCCCTCGCCGCTGCCCTGGTACAGCTCCGTTTGGTGCTGCCCCCCATGCTGCTGCCCGTTGTGCTGCTGTTCACCACCGCCGTAGACCTGGTCCTTAACCTTGTCCATTATCCCCACTCCTTCCTTGTGCTGCCCCTCGCCGCCGCCCTGGTACTGCCCCGTCTGGTGCTGGCCCCCATACTGTTGTTGCTGCCCGTACTGCTGCTGTTCGCCACCGCCGTGGACTTTGTCCTTCACCTTGTCCATTATCCCCCCTCCTTCCTTGCGCTGCCCCTCGCCGCCCTGGTACTGCTCCGTCTTGTGTTGGCCCCCGTACAGCTGCTCCGGCTTGTTCTGGTCGCCTTCCTTTTTGCCTCCCTTGTTGAAGGTTTCGCCTATCTTGTTCATGATTCCTGCCATTTTTTATTCCCTCTCTTCTTCTTTTTCTCTCTCTGTATGTAAAAGTGGATCGTGAAATGGGTGTCGGATGTGAAGAGAATAGACTGTCCAACGGTTTGATTTTATAGGCGCTGAAAATGGAGGATTATGAGTAGCTAGCAGAGGAAGAGTACTATTAAAGACGACGTTATCCGCTGAGGGAGGGGGGGAAACCTGAAAGTATGTAAATACCCTGGGCTGGGTACGTGTACGCGGCGTGTTGAAAGATTCGAAACGTCAACAACACAATGCCAAACGCAATCCCCTTCCACCTCCTCCTCGCCTTTTAGTATTATTATAGTATATATTATAAATATTTTTATCCACTCCTCCTTGCCTTTTACGTAGTATTATAAATATTTTTATCATGATTGTGCCTCTTGTTAGCTTTGCGCTCGCTTCAGAATAATAATCCGTACAATCTCTTTTTATGCGTGGAATGAGTTAATCCCAAAAATTGTTGGCAACGTGGCAAAAAGAAGAGAAAATCTTTAGTCTCTAGCCAAAATCACCCGACCAACCCCTTGTGGTTTCCTTTCTCCTTACTTTTGTCTATCGATAATTTTCTTTCTCCTTACTTTTGTCTACCGATAAATAAGTTCGGACTAAACTAAATTAATTTTCGTTGAAGTACTCCCTCCGTTCCAGTTTAATTATCTATTATGGGAGTTCGTGACATTTTTTAATTGATTATATCTCATAATTTAAAATGTTGTATGTGATTTTGAAAATATTGTATTATAAAACTAATCGAAATCAATCAAACAAAACCATTATTGGATGTAAAATTCATTACTGATTTAAAAATATAATTAATTTTTTATTCGGTTAGAATAGAATGAGAGATTATTAAATTGAGACGAAAGGAGTATATTTTAATTTTTGTTTCATACTGTGATTCTTTTCAGGGTTTTAACTTTTGTTTTATAGTTTTTGGTTGCGTAGCGGGTACCACGTGGTGGTACTCATCGGCAATATGGGCCGTCAATCAATGATCCAACGGCCTAGAATTATTCTCTATCTCTCTCTCCCCTCCCCCCCTGCTTTTTTACTTTCTAAAATTCAGACCGTCCAAAATACGTTTAGACGGTTCGAATTATGCATGGGATACAACGTGTACTATGCCCTACCGACGCCCAAAAAATTCTTGTTTTCTCGTGTGTCGTTATTGTCAAATGATGGAACCAAAGTGGTTGATTCGTGATATTATTTGGTAATGATCCGTTGATTCTTGTCATAATTCGGTACGATATGGGCAAATGGCAATCATCCAGCGAGGATCCAAACAGATATTGTTCAAATATAGTACGTAGTATTTGACTGGATAATGTAGATATTTGCAAGAAAGATGTGGTTTCAAGATATATATATATAGACTTCTTTTCTCTGCCTTTTGTTGCTATCACTATATAGCTAGAATTTATTAATTTTGTTCATCTTTTACTTAAGAGGATGAATATTACCTTAATTTTTATTGGTTGAAATAGTGTGAATTCTTTCATAAAGTGATGTTATACTTACCAAAAAGTGTGTTAATTTCAAAGGTGAAACCTGTACTATTTTAACCAATAAGAGAGAGAATAATGTTCACCATTTTTTGAGAAGGATAAACAAAATTGCACTCGTACGATGAACTAACTTCTACGGCCCTTATTTATAATGCTTAGAGCATTCATAGTGGTATAAACAAAACCAAAAGGTTTATAAGATTAGCAATATTTTCTCAAAAAAAAAAGCTCACATGGAAATAACCAAATTTAGAAACCTCTAAGCAACTCATCAAATTTTGGCTTGTGGATAATCAAAACTAACAACTTTTTGCTCATAACCAAATTTAGTTGTCCCCATATTTCCTCAACCAAGTACACCATCATCACATAAAAACCTTCTCTCTCTTTCATTTTCAATATGTTTCTAAGAAAAATACTTTTAAAAACGGTTTTTAATTTTTGGAAAAATTGTTTTTTTTTTTTGCAAAAACTTTTTTTCCCTAAACTATTTTTTTATTCAAAAAGTGTTTTTTTTAAAAAACATATTCCCGAAAACATTTTTTTAAATCAAAGTTTTCAAAAAATTATTCTCTTTTTTCTAATAACCGATTATTATTAGTTTGAAACTATTTAAAAAAAATATTTTTTATGTCACAATTTTTAGATTTTTATAAGTTAAAAAACTGATGTTGCAAGTTTTGGTTATTCAATTTTGGTTGTACTATTGTGGACCTCTTCATTGTTAACTTTAGAACCCCTTAAATTCATAATCAAAAAATGATGTGGCAACTTTTGATTATTAATTTTTGGTTATTCCACTACGGATGCTCTGCATGAGAGTAAAGTGATATTTCTTTTTGGATTAGCGGATATCCATGTCAGTTTACGCGCACGTCGACTAATTTCAAAGTTTTGAAGGTAATGACTAGGCATAACCCCTAATGGTCTGAAAGTTTGGGATGATTAGCTTCCATTGGATTCGATATGTGACCTAATGGTCAAACACTTATTGCTTTTGCTTTCTCATACCTACTTTACAAAAAAAAAATTCAAAATCTAAACCCTCGTAATAGAGCAAACCCGTAAACCGAATTTTTGTGTAGATTTTGAATTGGCCTCGTTCTTCTTAGTTTTTTGGGGGCTTTTTCTTATTTCATCTCTATTTTCATTAATTTTCCGTCAAATTTTCGTAGATTATTGATTCATCTAGACGAAAGAATTCGGTAAATAAAACTTTCTTTTGGGAATTGATTTCTATACTCCCATTTTTGATATTCATACTCCTTTTTTGTCTTTTAGCAAAAAAAATATATACACTTTCAACACTAAAACCTTTAAAAAAAAATGTAGTTATAAAAAAAAAGAGCATAGAAATCAATTCCTCTATTTTACTTTTACCCAAATAGTATTTTTGAAAATATCCGACTTTTACGACTTTTTATCTTTAGATATTATGGAAAATATCTATTTGGTTCCCCACCGAGAACGCTGCCGACAGAAAAGTCCACGTCACAGCAACACTTGTAAACAAAGTATTGGTCGTAAAAGATAACGCCGTACAAGTACTGTCCTATTCACGGACTACTCTTACATGCACTAATAAAAGAGTAAGTCTACGGTTACCGATCGGGAAATCCCAATCGGAATCCCGACGTCCAGCTGGGCACGATCCGGCCACCGTACGGTCGATCCGATTCGTCCAATAATTCTAAAAAAAAAATCGAGTGGGCCTATGCGAGAATAAATGGTATCCGACGTGTGTAAATGGCCGATCCAAGCACTCCATTTTTGTGTTTGGATCGGCCAAAAACGGAGTGTTTGGATTGGCCAAAAAAGGAGTGATTGGATCGGCCACTTACACAGGTCGGATGCCATTTATTCTTTTCATCGGCCCACTCAGTTTTTTTTTTGGAATTATTGGACGGATCGGATCGGCCATCTGGTGGCCGGAGAGTGCCCAACAGGACGTCGGGATTCCGATCGGGATTTCCCGATCGGTAACTGTAGACTTTCTGCACTAATAACTTCTGTCCTCATTTTTTCAACCTTTGCCGACAGAATAATAATCACACAAAAAGAAAATAATGATTGTGTACTCCCTCCGTCGCGTTCTTCAATCTCTTTTGGGAGTCCGTGTCACTTTTTAATTAATTATATATTACAACTTATAATTTTTTAGGTGATTTTGGAAAATACTATCGTTTAAAAGAGCTTATTTAGATCAGTATCAAACAAGATTCATATTGCATAGTAAATAGTATAACCAATTAAGAGTTATAATTAATTTTTTATCCGGTTGGGATAGGACGAGGGACAAAAGAATGAGAATGAAGGGAGTATTTTTTTATACTTTTTAATACACATTTACATATTTGTTATTGTTAGCTCATTGGGCTAATTTTAGAATTTTTCTTTTTCCCATAATGGAAAATCCAAACCCGGTGATGGTGCTATGCGGCACCGTGTTGCGCACATTCGAACCGTTGACCTCAACAATCAAAGATCGGAATTGCCGAATGGTTGGTTGTCGAGATCAGCAATCCGGATGTGCACAGCGCAGTACACTGCGCACAGCAACATTCCCGGTTCGGGAAATCCTATCCTACTTTAAAGGGTGTAGCACTTGGGAGATGTCTGGGAGCCTAATCCTTTAATTTTTTTTATTTGTGCCAAAATTGTAGTGCATAAAAGCAGTGTATCACATAATATAAAAAGTTTATGCACTACAGTTTTGGCACACAAAAAAATAGTTTTTGTATCAGCGACACTCTTTTCTCATTCTAGTTGTTTGGCAGCCAATACGAGACTGCACTATGCCACAATCAGAGCCGACGGGCTTGGGCAACCCCTAGCATGGGGCAACCAAAAGAAAAAAAATCATAGATAAAAAAATATGAATCCAACAAAGAAAAAAAAAAAGAGGATAAGTATAACTTTCATCCAAAAACAATTAGAAAATTTCTTGGAATAGAAACAGCATGGTCATATTTACGGGGATGAGTTATTCCAAGAATTTAGACATTTGAAACCAATATTGCCGAGAAAAGTAACAAAAAATTGATTGACAACCTTGATGTTATAAGGTCTTATTGGAAATATGGTGGTTTCCAAATGATGTGTTTTTTAATGAATTTTGTTGACTATACCGGTCACAGTTGCTTCGGCGGAGAGAGAGCTTTTCGAATTTGAAGTTGATAAAACTTACCTTAGGACTACCATGTCACCAGAGAGATTAAATGATTATGATTTTAATTTTTTTTTGATATAATTCAAGCTAAAAGCACAATGTAACCTTATTTTTATGTTGTGTAGTATGTTTTATTTCTATTTTTATGACTTAATAGTACGTAAGCAATCAAACTTGAGCTTGGGCTTTGGCAACCCAAATTTCGGTACCAACACTACCCTTAATTTTCGAAACTGAGTGATAGAGCATCCAATTGAGAAATTGATGTGAGACTCTGTTTGCCTTCTCCTTCATCGGTTTGACGATCAGTCGGTTTTTTAAACCACGTCCTACCAGGCGTGCCAATTAATGTCCCCGCTTTCCGTGGCGAAGGTGGGCGAAACACTTGTAGGTGCGAGCAGTAGATTGCAAATTTGCCAAAGACCGGAATACGATTGACACCTGCGCGCCTTGTTCTGACTTCTAATTCCGTGAATGTGTGGTCCAAGGGCACGACCACGACCACGAGATGTTCTTGCTTTGCGTCAACGAAGAGGAAAGCTTTACAAGAATTCTCGTGGTGGTAACCACGACAATTGTTTTGCTTTGCCTCAACCGGTTGGATGCATGTAGACCTATATACGTCAAATAACTCCCGACACAACTTATATCGAGAGTTGTGCTCTTAGACTTCTTAGCTGGTAATCACTGGAACATATGCAAAAGATTTACAAGAATTTAACTGAACTTATCAACAGAGCCCAACGAATCGACATAATATCAAACTGTATATAAACACACAGGAAAGCTTCCGGTCCACACCACAAACCACAAACCACAATCCACAATCCACACCTCGTTAGTATAATTTCCAAGTCGTGGTTGTGACACCATTTCACACGTCAAATATCAACAAAGGTAGATACTGAGACGGGAAAAAAGGCCTGGAAATTGAAACAAGCTATACGGTGAACGCAGAGATAATTTAAACCCTCACTGGGTCATTATTTTGTCACTCTTGAGAATTATCTGATCGCTCCTAGCAAATTGGCACCATCAAGCCTCGCACCTTCCAATTGCTGTGAGCAAAATAAAAAAACACAAGATAAAACGAAACCCTCTAAGACTATACAGTGCACATGCGGAGGGGTGCCATTCAAACATTAGAGCTTCAAGATTTCAATAACTTTCTAAAGCCAGATGGAGCCAAAGGGATTTTAAAAGGAGCTTTAAAGTTGCAATCTTGGATCGAGGTATCAAATTTATGTGATGGTTTTCTCTGGAAGATGCATGAAACCAAGACGCATCCTTGACCTTTGGAGAAAATAACCCAAAAATAGCACAACTAAGCCAAATCGAGCAGGCGAAAAGGAGCTCTTCAGAGTTCAAATCGCGCCCCCAACTTTAGTTTTCCATTAAAAAAAAGGCAGTAACCTTGCTATTCCCTCTCTTATGGTACTTTAATACAACTTTAGATTCCCATTAAAAAAGAGGGCAGTAACCTTGCTATTCCGTCTTATGGTTACTTTAATACGCAATGGTTGCAAGTGATGCGATTTGATTTTGTAAAAGACAAATAAATTCATCACGGGAAATAGTTTCATATGTACTCACTGTTTCACGAAGATTGACATGTCGTAGATAAGCTCGTTGAAGGTTGGCACCCTTCAAATTTGCATTACTCAATTTTGCACCCTGAAACAAAAATAAGCAGTTCCAACAAATGAAACTAAGATTCATAGTTCGCCCAACCCAATAGTATTTGTGACCTCAAAAGCCACCCACACACAACAGATAACTACCATAACTTATTTTTCATCTGTTGGTCTAGATTGTAAAAATGTGATTGTAATCATAATATGTCGGTGAATACACTAGAATGATAGATACAAAATGAAATTCAAGAAGCAGCCTTTCTTAATTTGATTCATTAGGCATTAAGGAATGTCATCCAAGAAGGCGGTTTGTTAGTTACTACATTCAAGAAGAAGGCTTGATTGTTATTTCATTCAAGGAGGAGGCTTACAAGCAAAGAATTCTCTTCAGCAAGTGTGAGATATACTAAGACCCCATAAATAGTGATATAATTGACCTAAGAACTTTCAAACTTCGACACATCAACAAAGCGCCAACTGCCAATAATTGGAGTTGGACTGCTACACCGTCAAAAACTACGAGCCAAAGAAGACAATGTTGGTAAATTTCATGTTCAAACCCAATCTAATAGCACTAACTCTTGATGATAAGTGTGGGAGGTGAAAGCGTGAAACTATCTCCAAGAATTATTTGGACGAGGACAAGATCAATAAACCATTCACGACAAGGGTAGCGCCTCCTGACACGTCACACTACTGTTAGGAGTCAACTGGGCTCCCGGTTGAGCATGAGACGGCATTGGCTGACGATTAAGATAAGGATTCTACTTTTAACTTATCTGAGAGGCCTTTTACGGAAGCCATGATGCCGAGGAAAGAGTTTTGCAGTCAACATAACGGGTGTCCAACCAATGGGAAGATAGATGACAGATGCTAGGCCAAGCACTGGTGTGCCTTCTCTGCTAAACTAGTCAGGTGTAAGGAGCACATAGGAAAATTGCCTACTGGAAGACCGCGCAGCTCCGGAAATATTTTGGCTGGAGGTGATCCACCAATCAGAAAGGTAACTTGTGACAAGAAGTCTCACAATTCCCACAACAATTAGTTACGCAAGTTCCATAAAGAATAACATGATTACCTAGGTAGTCCACCTTGGGTGAGTTAACCAATGGTCTCCAAATGACTATAAATAGGAGGGACAGTCCAAGAAGAAAGAACATGAAACGCTTTTAAGCCAAACTCTTTCTATGTACTTACAAACTCAACACTAAACCTTTTTTTTGTTTTTCACTTGGTTGGGTTTGGTCAACCAAGTCCTTCAGACCTCTTGCTAAATTGACCACCGGAGTGCCCTCCGACCAAACACCATTGGCGTGTGAGCACCTGGCGGTTGCTTGTTTTGCAGGCACTAGAGACTAACGGAGGCCTAAGAGTGCTTGAGCATATTAATCCCGCATATTAATAGTACTTAATTAAGCCGCTAAAATAAGATTTGTGCATGCAAGTTAAAAAACAATGATTGCATAATGCAATGTGTCTAACACACATCGAGGTTAAAGGATAGTATTTGGTCGATACAAGAAGCTTGTACCTTTAAGTTGGCCCCTTCTAGATTAGCTCCTTCCAAGTTTGCATTAGTAAGATCCGCACTCTGAAAAAAAAAAAAAAAAAAGTATCTTGCTGAAACCTCCCAACCAAGTCACGATTTTGACATAGAATAGCGGATACTTGACAGCTATAAGAGATCTAACACAAGAATAAAACTTAATAATAAATGCCAACAAATACTCAACCCGGTTACGCTAATACAAATCAAACCAAACCTAATACACACAGATACTTGAAGCAAGAGGCAAACTTGGTCAATTGATTAAGGTCAAGTGACTGGAAACTGAACCCATTTACACAAATATCCATTTTATCAACCCTTATATGTACCGCTGAACGAATAATGGAAACCAGAAAAAAACTCTCAAATACCCTTTCTCCAAGGGACCCAATAAAATCAAAACAAAAATCTTAGCCCATTCATGCAGTTACCTCAGGTGATGACCATCATCACTAGTTCCTTTTCCTCTTTTGGAATTGGTAATTGCAAGCTCATGGGTTCATTTTGAATGAGGAAAAAGAAGAAAGGAGAAAAGACGAGTGTAAAAAAATCATTGAACTGCATACATCAAGTATTTAAAGATGCTGAACCTGTAGGTGTGCAGAACGCAGGTCTGCCCCGCAGAAACTACAATCTGTTAAACAAGCATCTGCAAAAGGAACATCTATGCTTAACTACATGCAACTTTACAATGGCAAAATTGGATATATGTATAAATCGTGGCCACTACTGCCATAAATTTCTAGTTAAGGAGCAAAATAGTGGTGCATTACAACAGACAGGAAAAAAGATGGGTGTGAAGGTAACCAAAAGTGCCTGTTGTTCTGTTAGAAGACCCAAAACGAGAAGAAGAAGAAGAAAATAAAATCGACCTTGAAAAGGAGAAAGAAGAAGACGAAATAGAAATCAAAAAAGAAATGGCAATCGAAAAGGAATTGGAAGAAGAAAAGTAAAAGCACATGGGATTAACTTACACTCCATTTCTTTTTCAAGCTGGGATTGTTTTTTCAAGGGAGGAGCTGAATAGGAAAAACGGTAAAATCATATTAGGTCTTATTACTTATCTAATGATGTTACATCCTATCGGAGAGTTGCATGTGTTTCTAAACAACTGCGTTTCCGGGTGCCTACGAACAGCTGTTACGATGCACGATGCAATCCAACAGCTGCCAAGACGCAGACATATACTAGGATGTGGAATGACTGCTTCAATGGGATCACTTATCCTCATTTCAGGACACAAACGCCTAGCATAGCCTCACGCTAGAATCCTGATTTAGAAACCTAATTTGCAGATTAAAAGAGAGAATCTTAGACCAAACTTTGATGTTGACGAAGCCCAACAATGACTAATTTCTGAAGCAGCTTTAAGTACCATGGAAAAGGCATTGGCAGTGCCAGATCTTTAGGGGGAATAAACGGAAGAAACCAAAAAATATTTGTGAAGGGATGTCATTGAAATGTCTCCGATTCAAACCATGCCAACTCAGGGCTCCATGAACAGAGAAACGGATCTTAGTCGGACAGAGTGACAGACCACTCTCCAGTAACCACCGTAGGGAAATATGAAGTTCAAACTGATATGAAGTTCACCGAGGAAATATCATATGGGAGTAAAATAATTGCCTTGTAAGTTTGCGCTCTGAAGATTAGCTCCAGCTAATAAAGCTCCACGAAGATTTGCTCCTGTGAATTCACATCTTCCCTAGGCAACAGAAAATCAGTTAAAGTGGCAATCCATATAAAAGTTTACATAACTAAAATGATGGAAGATCATAAAAAAATTAAGCACAATTAAAGGCAAACTTGTTCTTCCCAATGACTTACTCGCGCAAAGTTGCATTGTGGAAAATGGAACCCTCAGCATCAACATCCTGCAATATAACCAAAAGCTTTAACAACGAATTCATATCACATGCACACTCAGACTAAAGGAATAAGGTATTATAACACCAATAATTCAGCAAGGCTTCGCATACCCAAAATGTCTAACATCCTACTCATACATGAAAGAGAATATGACAGACAATTTGTAAACAACTTTGCAACTTTCATTAATCCGTTGAGGCCACAGAAATACTCAATAGGCAGTATTCGAACAAAACCTACCCGAAATTTTGCACACTGAAGGTTTGCACGTGAGAAGAATACATTTTTAAGGCATGCATAACTGAAGTCCACATAAGAAAGGTCCTGCATAGTAGAAAAGCAAGTCAGGAGGAGCAGCATATCATTTCCATTTTATCTTACAACTTTCAACCCTGTACCGGACTTTCTCAAAAGGATGAAAAAGAAATGGTCATCCAACAATTAGAAAAACAAACCCATTTCCAATATTCTTGAAGAAAAATGGAAATAGATGTGGCCTTCTATCTCTGTATGCTGTACCCTAACAAACTGAGTTTTAAAATTGCAGCTCCAACAAGAAAGCATGCAGCTGGCCACATCTCTTGTTAGAGCTTGTCCCACATTGGTTAATTATAACCTACAAAACTAGTATATGACCTTGGGCAACCTCTCCACTCACTGCCAATTGGTTTTGAGTTGGATGCTTTAACAGCTCTCTTAGCAGAACCCCCAGCAAGCAGCCTAGTTTGGTTAGGGTGTCCAGATACCATCAGCGATGCACTAGCGCTGGTCAACGCACGCAAACTGGTCATTGGCTCGCATGGTCAACAGCTCAACAACTTGGTCACCGACTTGGCGGGTGGGGCCAGGTGGTCTCAGGTCTTGGGTCAAATAGTCGGGTTAGGGTCAGCTCGTTGGGTGGAGAAGATGACTGGTGCATGTCTTCATGGCAAGCGCGTCGACAGACATGCAGTTCAGGTCGACGACGCATGGAGGCACGTATGGCAACGGCTGGTGACGTACTTTATCTTTATAGAATTGTCTCATCGAGACAAATCCTACCGTGTCGTCAAAATCAAAACTCGAGCACTTTGAATCTGGGCAGAAAGGAAGAACAAAACCTGGTATGCTCTAATACCATTTCTTATGCATCTAGAACATCACAAACACATACCCAACAAGAGTGGGAGACAAGATTTTGCGTGGTTCTGCAATTGCCTACATCCACGGCAGCTAATCATCATTCCAGACCCCATTTTCTGATGCTGTTAAACTTATAGTATACATCAGTTTACACTGTTGGAGAGAATGGCCATTGTTCTTTATCATCCTTGAATAAAGTTGGTGGTTCAAAAGTCAATGGAGAAGGCTTTGGATCATCACCTTTGAATTGATGAAATCCAGCCAGCAGACATGGTTAACATGTGATGCAATTCAACACTATGTTCACAGAATCACGCATGCACGAACGTGCAAAGTAGTGGAAGGCAGCATACGCCTTTAAATACTAGCTGACAGAAATATCCAAAACATAAAATCCAGGGGCAAGGAACATTACCAGCTTAGAAAGATCAAGGCCAGAAAGGTTCACTCCTCGAAACCTGACTTTTTCAGACTGAATGCATTTGATGATATCAGTACGTGTCAATTCAGAATCCAACTCCTCATTCTCTTTCCTCTTATCCAAAGCAGCATTGATTCCTTCTATCAGTCCCTAGAATTAAGCACAGAAGGTCTTCTTATGATAGAGACAACAATTTTTCAGTTTGATAGACACAAACAGTACTATCTCATGAAGAAACACCAAAACTACGTTTTATCTAGGGGATACCACACAAACACCCACAAAAACATAAAACAAACAGGGTATTGTGTATGACACTTCTGTATACTTCAACTGGTATTCAAACTTCACCTTTTTTTTTCTTTTGATCATCAACTTCACCTCAATCAGGCATTTATCGAACAATAAAATGTAATTAATTCAATTACAGCAAATGCCTTGACAATTTCCAGTTTCAAGAATCATTCATAATAACGATCTCTTGTCAAGAACCAAAATAAAAGTACGCAGCATCAGCAATACTATAACTATAAAAGCTCTCAACATAAAGTGAAGTATCAGTTTTTATCCAAAACAAAAGGGACATGTAGCACATCACAATGTTCCAAAATAATGTCCACAAATCTCTCAAATGGCAGTTGATAGGAAATCCATGGACTATGCTTCAAATGTGGTCAAACTTTTCAAGCTGTCTTCATTCGAACCAAGGTTACCCATTGCCTGGGCTTCCCCAATACTAATGTACCAAACAGTCTCAGCCTTGAAGATCAAAAAAAAAAAAAAAAACTGTCTCAGCCTTCAAAGAAATAGAACACCTCGTGCTGGCATCTAATTCACAAACTAAAATTCAGGCAAATCCATCAAACTGGACCTTTTCTCTTACACAAAATGGACAACATCTTCTCAAGTGATAGACCATCCTAATATAACTACTAAAAGTAACTCTAAACAAGAAAACACAGAAGGTAGAGGAAAACAAAGGAATGGGGATGACTTAGATATGTTGTCTGGAGCGCATAATGACTGTCTCCTTTGTGAGGAGGTTGCATTGTTGTGTTTCTTAATAAGTTAAGTGGATTCCGATTCATCTGGTCATTCTCTAGTGGAACTAAAGATCTAAGGCTGCCAGCCGCCCAATGCACAATTTAACGGCTTCATTTTACCCAGAATAAAGAGCGACCGTCTATACCCAAATGAAAATTGATGCTTTCTAAAAACAAACTGGCAATCATCATTCTTGCACTGTATCGATAATTTGAAGCAGGAAAATGTTCTCCAATTGCATTCAGTTGGTTAATGTCAAACCAAGAGTCCAAACTGTTCTAAGAATGAAGCTAGACAATGGATGATTTGCACATGGAAGATAGAATGGCTTACAAGAAGCTGATAGTATTCTGCTTCCCGAAGAAGCTCTGAATATTCATTATCTTCCAAAGTGGGAACAACACCATCCCTCAACCAGTTTAAAATATGCCGAAAATGTTTACCATCCCTATCGACAAAGACATACCCCTGCAGCAATATGAGCAATCAATCAATCAATTTCTCGCACACATGGAAGAACAGATGTAGTATATTTATTCAATATTCACTAGGATAAAAGCTTTACCATTTCAGGGAACCGCAAAAAAGAATTCTATCACGGTAGCCCAGAAATAATAGAACGATAGATCAGCTCACTTCAGTTTCAAAAAAAACTCATGAGCAAATATGAATAATTTCTCTTGAGTTTCGGATATCTCTTCTTAGGACTCTAAATTAAAGTTAAGCTAAATTGCAAAGGTTTGTTCCACAGTCCATGCAACTTTTTGGGAAAATTTCATAATAACGAACTCTTGTCAAAACCAACAGTTGACCCAAATACAAGATGGAGTACTATGATCCTATATTTGGTGGAGGGTGAGGACAGAAGGGAACAAGGCAGCTAGGGAAGGGATCTGGTCTTCTTACTCTGTTTCGGTGAAGAAAGGGAACGGGAAACTTAGGAAGGGATTGGGTTGTCTTACCCTTTCAGTTTGGTTGAGGGGGGAAGAGAAAAGATGAGGAGATTTTATCAACTAATTGACTATCCTACCCTCAATGAAGCAAAATATTTTAGCAAATAAAAGGCAATGCTCTTAAATAGCCCACCAGCCTTTTCCCTCTCTTTCTGCCAAGCAAACATAACATGAACTGTTCTGGAATTATTATATACTGTATAAATAAAACAAAAAAAGATATATCGCGAGGAAATCCCATTGGTCACCATCCTACTCTCACCCAAGCATACAGAGTATTCATGGGATCTTGTACATTAGTGCGGGTATGTTAGCCCCCAACATACGGGCATTCAGATGTCTATTCATGACCGTTGTATATACCTTCTCCGAGTCTTGGCATAGAGTGTGACGGCCACTGAACATCGCAGCAAGCATTGAATCAGGCTCCCTTTGAGTTAAGGTACCCACTGTCGTGCAAAACTTCTTCCCCCCTTGAAATTGAAAGACAACGCACAAAAATTCAGCAGTTATGAAAATAACTAAACATACATCTGCACTGGACAAATAAGGCAAAATATTACGCAAATTTTACTATCTAACATGTCAAGATCATGGGCAAAAAAAGTTAATTGCCTGAAAAGAAAGTATGAGGAACCACAATGCAAACGCACAAGTAGAAGGATAGAGAGCGTTAAATAAAATATGTGCAAGTTTAGAAATTAAAGGTGACTGGAGCACTGAGGCCTGTTGGGGCCTAAGAACAAGGTGCAAGGCAAGGCACCGGCCTTATTCAGGCAAGTTGCATGTGGGCAATACACACACACACACACACACACACACACACACAAAAGCAGAAGCAAAATTAGTGTAGATAAACCATAAGTTCACATATATAGGCAAAAACATAAGCAAATTGAATTTAGCATTCCTCCTTTTGATAGAACACCAATAATAGCTAAGATCACTAATGCATTTGACAAACACTTTGTGCACAAAAGCAACCATACAAGTAAAAGCAACTCACCCAAAAACCACTGAAAGAAAAGATAATAGATATCGACAAGGGATACTGATACAATGCATTATGAATAAGGGATACGGAAAACAACCAGAAAACTAGGATACGGGTAGAATAAGCGTAAGTTATACAAAAACATGTTTTCGTAATATTTCAAATCATCTACCATGAATTATCACAAGAATGGTGAGAAAACACTGTGCCTTCAAATGCAAATACTAATCGTTGGAAACTAGTCCAAGACTTAGGAACCTTAACCTTGGCAACCTTTTGGGTTTTGATTAGGCCATTGTGGATGCTCTTACCCATGCATTTCAACCACCAAACAAACCCCTTTCTTAGTTACTAATCCCTCCTCCTTAACTAATTCCCCTTTATAACATATCCACCCCTTATCCATCCCTCTTCCTCATCCCACAAAACCTTATCCGCCCGGCAAACCAATCGTTAGGGTCTGAATGACCCATATCATAAAGGCGTGAAAATTCAATTGGCATCTCAATCACACAAATTGAAGAGTCTCATCAAAATTGAACGAGAAAGAGAGAGAGAAAGAGGTGTTGCTCACCGATGCTGAGACGGACGAGCGATGAACAAACCTCGAAGTGCATCCGCATCGTCATCAGTAGGAGGGAGGGGAAATCGGCAATTTTATGCTTTCTTCTGATCTTTTCCCTTCGCCGATTGGTCCCCTGCAAATCAAAACAGTGTTTCTTCTGGGTCCCGCCTCATAAAACTATCCAAAATCTTACTCCTCAGATACATTAAACTCGATCCATGAAAGTGTTTGATACTTTACCTTCTTGTGCAATTGAAGGTCTCGTTGTTCCGAGTAAGTAATTATTTCATACTTCTGGGAACCAGCGTCTCAAAACTCTTTTCTATCACCTACTGTATTTTTTACAATCATTTGCCTCGTCGAATAATTTATACATTAAATTTTTTAATCAAACATAAATAAATAAATAAATCTTGTTTATTTTTCGTCCGTACAAGAATATTGTCTTATCTGGATTTTTTTCAACTTCGATCCATATTTTTCATATATTTTTTTCTAATCTCTTCCATTGAATGATTAACCTCTTAAAATATGACAAAAATTTAAACAACAAATTACACAAAATAAATAATATCAAAAAAATATAATCCCTCTGTCTCATCGTGATAGTCCAAATTGTCCAATATATCATTTCGGGACGTTCCAAAATACATAATCCACTTTTCTAAACCAATAGAAACTTGATAAAATTCCACTGGAGTATTACTCTTACAGAATGTGTTCTATCCGAATGAGGTAGAAACCATGGAGTTTTCATCACCGTCCATTGTGGGTCATACCGAGCATTCACTACAGTAATCTGAACTGTTCATCTTATAGGGATTGCAAATTAAAAAGTCTACGCAAAAAATCAGCTCGATCGGACATCAATATTTATTCCAAAAATTAGATTTGGTTTATAAAACGGACGGTCTGATTCTGTTACTAGTTTTTTTTTTTAAGTTAAATTGTCCATAAAATACTAAGAGTACTACCTACAACAATTTAATCATTTTTAATAAGGTATAGTAGAAAAGTTAAATACTTTTAACTTTAACGTAATCATTATGTTTCCTTAAAAAGTTAAAATTCTCAGATGGCACTATCAAAATGGAACAGAAGGGAGTAATGTAAATTACAAATTACGCAAACTTTTTTTTGTTTTACATATACTAGTACTGTAAAACTGAAATAGTTTATGAGTAAAAATATCAAAAAATCTAGTAAAAATTCTTGGACGAGATCTATAAAACAAGATTCATATTGAATATATAATAATGTAAAATAAAATCTTCAAACCCTTAAATTCACAATCCATATATTGTTCACAAATTCACACATTTCTCAATTTCCAAATTCACGTGTGCAGTGAGATACTTCAATAAAAAAAATATTTACAATCTTATGATGACTTGGATTAGGCTTAGGGTAATTTTTTCTTCTTTTATTCATAGCCAAAACTATATAGCGTCTCAATATCGGATGCCGTATTGACATCCATCAGCACACCTAATATTAATTAGCTCCAATGGCTAAGTTCTTGTAATCTTAACTTATTTATTTGTTTTGTGTGTTTTGTTCAAACCCGACCCTCACTTTATGGAGGCTTAAAGCAAAAATCAACAGATGGTACGTTGTATTTTGCATTTGATGCATTGACACTTATTATTCGGTGTACTTCATGGCACAAACATCCACGAGAATAAGAAGTCGGCTCATGGATGTAGAATATACCACAACCCATTTTTCATTTTCTATGATTACTAGTAGGTGGTTGATTTTGGTGTGTTTTAGTTATTTAAATAAAGGAGTTTTAATATAGTTTTTTTATTTTTTTAAGTACTTCAAATATTTTTTTAAAGATTGGCTTTCAAAAAAATATTTTTTAAAGATAATAACTTAGGTCAAAGCAAATCATGATTTAAAATCGAAATCAAACCGTATTTTAATGGTTTAGATTGGTTTGGTTTTGCCGAATTCCTAATCTCCTTAGGTATTAGTTTGGTAAATTCAACCAATCCGTTCTGCCTGCATGACTTCTCAGTTCAAACCAATCAGCACATGTGAATCGGTTCAAAAGGGTCTACCATCAGTATCAACCCTAAATTAGGATCAACGGCTCTTCAATCGTCCCCTCACTCTGTTCCGCCCCTCCATCAATCGTCTCGCAGTCGAATTTTCCTTCACTGCAAATATAATTTAGACTAAACTTCTGTATATCACAACCCATTTTTCATTTTCTATGATTACTAGTAGTTGGTTGATTTTTGGTGTGTTTTAGTTATTTAAATAAAGGAGTTTTAATATAGTTTTTTTTTATTTTTTTAAGTACTTCAAATATTTTTTTAAAGATTGGCTTTCAAAAAAATATTTTTAAAAATAATAACTTAGGTCAAAGCAAATCATGATTTAAAATCGAAATCAAACCGTATTTTGAGGATTTAGATTGGTTTGGTTTTGCCGAATTCCTAATCTCCTTAGGTATTAGGCTTTGTTTGGAACTTGAAGAAAGGAAAGGAAAGGAAAAGAAAATAAAGTGGGAGGAAAATGAGAGGAAAATAGGAAGGAAAATTTACTGTTCATAAAACTTAAAAGTGTTTATTTTCTTCTCACTTTCTCTTCAACCAAACAATAAGAGGGAAATTTTTTTAATTTTCCTATCTTTTCCTTTCTTTTCCCTAATTTCCAAACAGACCCTTAGTTTGATAAATTCAACCAATCCGCGTGACTTCTCCGTTCAAATCAATCAACACATCTGAATCAGTTTAAAAGGTCTACCATCAGTATCAACCCTAAATTATCAACCCTAAATTAGGATCAGCGGGTCTTCAATCGTCCGCCACTCTATTCCGCCCCTCCATCAATCGTCTCGCGGCAATCCCTCTCTCCCCCTCACTCTGTCGGCTGTTTTGAAGCAAATATCAAAAGATAATATCGCCACCATAGAAGAGGATGCAGGAGGTTGATATCCCCCTCAAGCTACTACAGAAGTGTTTCTCCAATCGACAACCAAAAATCTCGGCCTCCAACGATTCAGAGAAGAGGATAACGAGAAGATTTCCACCGTGTTCAGGACTGCCCGAGGATATTCTGGGTCTTATATTAGTAAAACTAACACTGCTCGCCGACTACGACCGGTTTGGTGCTGTTTGCGTCTCCTGGCGTAATGCGTCCCTCGCCCCTCGGAATCGCAGTTGCCGACTCGAAACCCGAATTAAGTCAGAGGGTGTCCCGCTTCTCCTATTACTTTCCTCCGAGAACTCTCGGGTAGAAGAGGATGGCCACGATTGGACGTGCAGGCTATACGACGTTGGCAAAAGAATTGTGGTGCAGGACAACATCAAATTACCAGCGTTGCCGAAATCTCACGGAAGGTGCTGTGGTTCATCACATGGTTGGTTGATCATGGCAGACGATTTTCTCTCCATTAGGCTTTTAAATCCTTTCTACCTTGGTGGAGGAAGCAAATGCGGAGGAGGTATGATTCAACTTCCACCCCTTAATTATCCCCCTTGGCTTCGCTTTATGATGCTCATAGACGAAGATGAATATATTTCCGAGCTTTCAATCTGTAAGGTTGTGTTGTCCGCCAATCCTGCATTAGCTCCTAAGGATTATGTAGTCATGGTCATATACGGTGTAGGTAAATCATTGGCCTTCATCAAATCAGGTGACAAAGATTGGACCTACGTTCGCAGCAGGATAGATCCCGGTTGTTACGACGTTGTGTATTGTAATGGCAAGATTTATGCAGTGGATTGCTCTGGTATACTTTTACATTGTGATACTACTGAACCTGTTCCCAGGCTGAGGAAGATGGCACCGGCTCCTTACCCTATTCGTCATTTGCAGTCTGATGTAGAGTTTTATTACCTCGTGGAATCGCCTCAAAATCAATTGTTGCTAGTTTGTAGGATGATGGTGCGCACTCCCAGGGATAATGACAATGATCCTTGGTTTCAGACTACAGGATTTAAGATTTTCAAACTACTAGTCCTGGGCAAGCTGACGGCATATGTCGAATTAAAGACTTTGGGCGACAGTGCATTGTTCCTAGGTGATAACCATTCTACTTGCGTTCTGGCTGCGGCCTCTAATGGTTTTCCAAGAGTTCAGCCAAATTCCATTTACTTCACTGATCATGCCCTTTCTTATTATACCTTCCAACCTAATACACTTCGGGTTCCTGCTGACATGGGGGTCTTCAATTTGGAAGATCAGAGCCTTGGAAAATATTACGACCTCG
Source organism: Rhododendron ovatum (assembly GCA_019656835.1). NCBI lineage: Eukaryota > Viridiplantae > Streptophyta > Magnoliopsida > Ericales > Ericaceae > Rhododendron > Rhododendron ovatum. Next base: position 9,052,144 of record CM033791.1, read on the forward strand.
ACAACAATTTGTCCCGCCTGGTTTGCGTCACGCCACCAGTTTGGTTTCTGCCCTCCTTTCCCGGAAAATGGGCTTGAGACTCGCCTAAACCAATTCCTTGGCTGTCTCACATTCTCTTGTCTTTGTTTGTCTGGTATCCAACGTTTTGCGGATACTAGTTGAATCATGAGTGGGGTAACCGGTCCCTTCTCTAGGTGTCTTTACATCTACCTCTGCTGTATGGTTAAGGGTGAACCACAACGTTTATCGTTTTAATTTATTTCCTGTTTATGTGTTAACTATCATCGTTTTTCAAGATCTTTGTATGGTACCAATAGCAACTTCTGTTTGTACTCATTTTAACTTTCAGTATTTTATTTAAAACGAGTGCTAAATGTGGGGAACTTGTGGTTCTATTGCTTTCTCACCCGACAAAGTTTATGCAGCCCCAAGGCATCCACATTTTTGGAGAGTTCTGTAACTGAAATTCTATGATGAGATTGCCATGTGGCTTTGACACATTCTTAGACACGAATTAAAAATAATTTGAAAGGACCATTTCTAGTGAACCAAATGAAAGACCGGGTCAATAATTATTTTGGCACAGGTCTACGGAATCCATGTGTTGGAGTAGGAATTCATGAATTCTAATCTAACTTAATAGGTTTTCCTGCACCAATCTTCGCATAGCTGTGAACAAAATATCTTTGTATTTTGTGAGATGGTGTCCAAATTATTGTTTGCAGGCAAAGTTATTAAAGATTCCGTAATTTTCTTAGGAATGCAGTAACTGCATCGTTTGGTACATGAATATTTAGTTCGATACTTGCTTATTCTTGTTGCTATTTCTGGTAGATCAATCGCACGAGGAGTGTGATGTACGTCATTTTGATAGCGTGTTGTATGATTCATTATGGTGTAAGCAACATCATTAGGCTTATGGTATAAGTCCAGATTTGCATTGGCATTGTCTGAAGGTTGTTGGTTTTTGGTTCATGAAATGGCATTGATCTGGTGTAGAAAAGGCTGCATTGGGACCATCTAAAGCATGGTACGTTGTATTTTGCATTTGATGCATTGACACTTATTATTCGGTGTGTTTCATGGCACAAACATCCACGAGAATAAGAAGTCGGCCCATGGATGTAGATCAGCTCTTAGGGGTTGTGTATGTATTTTGGCTTTTTGAACAGGTGTTATTAATGAAGTGGTATGAATATGTTGAAAATGATAACCTGTTTGTAGACATTTCGTGTATTGGGTGCCAAAACGGTTTAAAGTGCGAGTACGTACGTGTGCCTTGAATTTATAGACTAATAACCCTAGAAAAGGTCCTTTTCAGCCCCCACCCCCCTTTTTTACTATATATAATTGAACTTCTTTTCACTCTCCGAAGTTCAATTCCTTTTTTTTTTGTACAAGACACTTCGTGAATTGAAACATAACCTGTGTTGCAGTTTTAAAAAGGTCAATGTATTGACATTTATGTGTTGGGTGTCTTTGTGCAATGGTTTTGGGGTTATGTGTTGATGCGTAGATGCATCGGTAATTGAATGTTGTGTAATGGGTAGTGTTTTCATTTTTCTCTTGAGCTCGAGTACCCCACAGAATACACAAAAATCCATGGTTATGTGCATTCTTCTACTTGTAAAACCATTTGTTGAGATTATTGATGCTAAAATAGATTCTATTATTTCTACGTCATAGATATGCCTCAGTTATAGTAAGCACGTGGACTACAAATGAGGTATGAGTGCCGCAAAAAAAAAAGATTATCTGGTTTCAGCCTAATGATTTTTGGTGTCATCAGTAGAGATACTCTTTGGTTTGGATGCATAAGCAATGAGCCAATGACGTGAGACATAGTCTTTTGCCATCGCCTAGCCATTTCTGGACCACATCCATATATCCAAGGTTTTGAGTTTGGTTAAGCTTTGAATGCTTTGTGGAAGTGATTGAATCTTGGGGCAGTCGCCAATGCTCAACGATTGAAAAGATGAAAAGTTTCCCAACCATTCAGGAAGCGATTTGAGCTCTGGATAATAAGTGATCGATAGAGATTGCTGTGAAGTGACATATTGCAATGCTTTAGGCAAAGTCTTCAACTCTTCACAAATAAGAACCTCACCCAGACTCCACCGTGAAGGCCTACCCTGAAGAGTTAGGTGTCAAAGGAAACTGAGGTGTGTAATGCTCTCCGGTATTGCCACCAACTAGGGGTAACCACTGACATCCAGTACCTCTAAGGCAGTGAGGTGTCCCAAACTCTCAGATAAAGAACTTAAGCTGTTGCAGTGATTGATCTCCAGATGTTGCAAGCATTTTAGGCTTCGTCCGTGTTCCAGAAACGACTCAAGGATTTTAAGCTGTTGTATTTAGATCGTATTGAAAGGAGTCCAGATTTTGTTCTTTGTTTGTTTGGTTTCCCCTTTCGAAATGCCATTGCCACCGGAGAAACCCACCACTTAATTCATAAGAATAAGTTCTCACTGCCTCACGTCTCTCTCTCTCTTTAGCCTTTTACATTTCTATTGTTTTGCCCTCTCATTAAAGTGCATAGAAGCATATATAGGCAAAACCATGCAAAGGCATGCACAATGCTCACAGCTCATCCCTTTTTACTCCACGTGCCATACTTGTTCGTTGTGCACTAAGAATTGGCCAGTGATATATAGACCATCTTCGTTTTGGGAGTCAAGTCTCAACCTTCAAGAGAAGTAAGGTTTTGCAACATTTCTGGAAAATAAGAACATTTCTTCTACAATATGAATAGAAGATGGATAACCAGCTGTTGCAGCAAATGGAAAAGCAACTGCGTGGGGCGAATTGAATTCATTGCATTTATGATGAAAAATGGAAAGGTGAAATTCTTGTCCTATCACTTGTATACTTCTTTTTCATGTGCATTTAGATAAACCAGTACTCACTTTTTCCACCACTCTTGTATTTTTATGATCTTTGTCGACTATATCATGCCTAGAACAGAGGTATTTGTACAGATTTTTTTCATGCTTTTTTTTCCGAGATTAGAAAATCCAGTTTCTTAACTTATATCATAGGAGTTTGTATGTGTTCTATTAAGGCAATTCGTACATTTGGTACTTCAGCAAGCCGGTAAGTTAGAAGCTGTGGACAACTTCTTGTCGCTATTTGATGCTAGGGGTGCAAAAATGGTTCAGTTGTCATCTTTGATTGACAATTTAAAACATCTAAGGTTCTAACCTTTCTGAAACATCGATTCGGTCGCTTCCAAATCGATTTGTCACCTCCACAATTAAAAAACATTGAATCTTAATCACTGTCGTAGACTCGTGGGCTTCAAACTATAATTGTAAGAACCTCTGCATAACATAAACAATAAAATATGTTAGTAACAGAAAAGCATTAACATAATGTACACCTTGCTCCCTATAATGATTACACTATTACCATATATGCAGAATTTCCAGGCAGTAAATTTCTGAAAGTCATATTATAACCTAAAATTTCCTACCGTCACTACAAGAAAAAAGGGCATATCCGGCACTTGATTGCCGGCATTTGTGAAAACCCCCGGTAAAAATCCAAAGTTACTGTAGTGGAGCACGCCAAAATTACACTATCTCCCTTTATCCAAAGCCTATACCCACAAACCCTCCATCAGAAAAACTCTCTGTGTGCCTACAACCACCGCGACCTTCGTTTAGGGTTGGGGGATGCTGCCGCCTCCTCCCCCGCCACAATCCCCCCACCACCACCCCCCTCCCTCACTCCCTTCCCCACCGACATGATCTGAGCCCCTTCCACCGTCATTCTGAGCGCCCCATGGCCCTTCTCCCCTGCATCGTTTCAGCTTCAGTCATCCGCCGTTCGTAGCTATTTTCCTCTTCGACCGTTTCGGTCTGGTTTTCCTCCGTCGATCAGAGCCTCTATCACCGTTGGTATGCCGTCACCTTTACTCTCAGCGTCGATCTTCCCGTACAGCCGTTGCTGTTCACGCCTCAGATCTGGTTTCCTGAGCAATCGGTCGGAGTACCAGTGGGTCTCCTGTGATCTGGGTTTAGGTTTTTTCTCTCCCTGGCGTTGTTGTTTCCGGTTGTGTGGTCCGTCTTCTTTTGCTTGCATATGCTTTTATCATTTGATCTTAGTTTTCGGATTTCCAGTGGATTCGTATAGCTCTTACGCATGATTTCTTTTGTGTATTGCCGGAATTCTTAGCGTGTTTTTATTTTGGGTTGCGGCGGGCTGTAATCTGTCAGGGTTAGGGTCAGTTAGGTCTGCGATGGGTTGTTTTCAGTTTGTGTTGGTGGCGGCAGGTGTTGGGATTTGGTTATGTGTTGTTGGCTGACCGATCTGTGTTGGCCACTGTTAATATGGGTGTGATCCGGCCGGCAGTCTAGTCCTGGATTACAGTATTTTGGTTATTGTATGCACACATAGTTACACTTTCACACACACCCATTGGTCTTTGGAGGTTTGATCTGTATCAGCAGGATCTAAACAACGGCTATCTACACCAGTGTTCCCTTTATCGGGTAGTGTTGGTCTGTTTTAGTGTTTTAGTGTTTACTGATCGGCCAAGTGTATTTTTGTTTTTGCTTTTTGGTCTCTTGAATGTGATTAGGGGTTGGACAAGTTAGGGTTTGTGTTTAGGGACTGGAAAGATTTAGGGATTTTTGGTTATATTGTGATTAAATTTGGGGCTTTTGTAGACATTGATTAACAGTTTTACACTTGGCATCGGAGCTCTTGAATAAGGCTTGGTTGAATTTTCTCTGGTGGTTGAGATGTCTTAGATTAGTAGACTAAAGTGTATCAAGGTATTGTGTTTCTTCAACATGCAGATTGTCTATCCTTTTCATTCTATTTTCCTGTTGGGGAAATCAGAAGTGGTTTTTATCTCAATTGCTGTTTGTTTGGTAGAAATTGTTGTTTGGTAGAAAGGGGAAAGGAAGAGAATTTTGTTTAGTGCTGCTCTCGTTCTGCCTTTGATGATGGAAAGGATTTTGAAGAAACCTTCTATCATAAAGCATTGCAGCTTTAATTGAGTACATGTATTGTATTTCTCCCTTTTTTCGGTGGTGATCATTCCATGTTCTTCACTTGACATAGGATTATTGGAAGCTACTAATGTCTCGTTTATGTGCAAAGTCTTAATTATTGACTTGTTGACAATATTGATTCGGTGCTCCTGCTCTTTTATTGTAGCAGTATATTAATTATAGCTTTTCAGAAATGGTAATTTGAACGCGACAGTGTCTCTTTGTGAATGTGATGACAACAGGACTACCTGCTAACTGTTTTTGACAATTTTAGTGCAAATGTGGTTGTGGATGGGGAGCACGATTAACTTAGGGCTGTGGGATACTGCAGGTAAGCTTGTTATGGCCAGTGAATACATTTTTTTTTTTTATATACAACTTAAAATTGTGCTGGATTTGACCCTTTTTATTTTGACAAAAAAAGGTCAAGAGGATTACAATACGTTAACTGAGCTATCGCGGGGCTGATGTCTTTATACTTGCATTCTCTCTCATTAGCAAGGCCAGTTATGAAAATAGATCAAAAAGGGTACGGCTAACTTTTCCATTCAGATTTGTGCCTTCTTTTTTGAACATTAGATATGTTACTCTATCATCGGATGTCATACTGATGAATGCTTTTCATATCTGTTTCCAATGTTCGTGGAAGTTACAATATGGAGATGATTTTCAAAAGCGAGTTTACTGAAACATAAATGACTGTTGATGCATGTTCAAGTATCTCTTCTTAAAGCTTCATGGTACTGTTAGTTCTTCATATATATGTGTGTGGGCATAGTCACAGTTCTTGCTTCATGGTACTGTTAGTTCTTCATATATGTGTGGGCATAGTCACCCAGTTCATGAGTTTGGATGTTGATTATGGAGAAAACATAGTTAATTGGATGGGTTTGTGTATTAATGTAAATGTGTTTATTGGATGGGTTTGTGTATTAATGTAAATGTGTTTATTGGATGGCTTTGTGTATTAATGTAAATGTGTTTATTGGATGGCTTTGTGTATTAATGTAAATGTGTTTATGCTTATAATGTCTTTTTCTTATACTTGGTGATATTGGTTGTGGTTACATGTGTTTCTTTTATATGCCCACTCTTTTTGCAAATGCACAGTGTGGGTATTTTCCAGTGGTGTTGGTGATAATTTGGTGGTTGACATTATTCATCTTGATTTAGTTGAAAAGAAGACTGCTATTGAGATCTTTAAAGGGAAACTACATCCTTCTTTATGGGATTTGTTTGTGTTCCAGTGGCATGCTTTCTCCAATTTGTTAATTCTTTTGGAAACTAACTATTCTCATGAAAAAAATAATTGTGTACCCTTGGATCTCTACTCTTGCAAGAGATGGATACTCAATTTTAATTAGAAGTTCAGAGAAATTGATTTGATTTTAGGACAAAACAGCTTATTTCTTTCCATATCTATATGACTATATGCAACTAATTTGGTTGTGATTCGTCATTCGAGTCATCTAAGTTAGGATGTGATTTTCTTCTTAAAACATGTTATATATATACAGTCCTGTTCTGGTCAGGATTCCCGGACCAAAACTTCCATCCACACCCAACTTATAAGCCGTTGGATTTAATCCAACGGCTGGGGAAATAAAATCCATTCTCGGCTTCCCACGCGCTCTCCCAAACACCCAGCTCATTTTCCTTTCTTCGTTCAAACGCGTAAACAAAAAGAGAGAGAGAGGAACGACGAACCAGACCCAAGCCGACGCACAACGACGACGACGAACACGGCACGACGACGACGACGACGAACACGGCAAGGTATCTCTCTCATTCTCTATCTCTCGCTCTTTCTCTGTCGATCTGAACTCAGATTATATATCTCTACAGACTACAGATTTCGATTTTTACTGTTTCGAACCAAAAATATGATTCTTTCTCTCTCTCTCTCTCTCTCCCCATGTCGATTAGGGATTTTTCCATGTCGATTAAGGCTGTTCAGATGAAGCCCGTGTGTGAATCCCAGGAATCTCGAAACCCAAAATTAGGGGGTTTTTTTTTTTTTTATTGCTGTTGACTGATTAGGGGTTTTTTGATTGAATTCAAAATTAGGGCTTTTTTTGAATCTCGAATTTAGGGTTTTTTTTTTTTTTTTGCTCGATTAGGGTAAAAGAAATCACATCCATGACGAAAGGCTCGAGTGATTCACCCAATAACTTCTGCTGTTTAATCATGGGAAATATGGACTAATCCACGACCAATGTTAATTTGTTTGGAATTCGCCAATGTTAATTTAAGCTCACGTTCTATCTTTTTCTCATACTTTAATTCATGTTCTAATCTGGTAATCCATGTGACAGGATAAAAAACTCTTTTACGTGATGCAATAGTTTATAAAAGAAACCACATCCACGACGAAATTAAGTGTGTTATCCGTGATTGCCCAAGTTGTTAATCATTTCCATGTTCTTAATTAGTGGGATTCAATTAGTTGATCCATGAGTGTCCCAATGTAGCTTATGTTAGAGTAATAGGCATTTAAAGTGCATGTCTCTGTGTGAATAAATGAGCAATGGTATTCACCAAGAAGTCCTCTTTAAACAATTTCACCACAACTGTACATCTCAACAAAATAAAACCTTCTGTACCTTCCAAGATTTTATAATCTGAACCTACCAAAAAGCTGATGGTTGGCAGATTTATGTTAATTTTCTTGATCAGTATTACATCAGCCAGCCATTGTATATATCTCTTCATCCTTTAAAAATGAAGCCTTCACTTCTAGTTCTTAATTTTTCAAGTCCTTAATCCTTATAGAAGGATCTTGTTAACTTTGTTCTAGTTTCTTCTTCCTGAATGCTCCATCGACCAAGAGGTCATTGTGACCAATCAAGAGTTTAGCTGTTAAATGATGCACTCCATATTCAGCATACCAAAATGGTAGAGTAAAGATAATTAGCTAATATCATGGTTGTGTTGTAGATTGAGAAGAAATGGAAGAAGAAGATAGTGTGAGCATCAATCCAACCCCCTTGTTTCGCCCACCACCACCAAGGTATCTCTCTGCCTCTCTACTTATATAGATATGGATAGGCATAAGAAATGAATTGGTGTAGTTATTGATTGTTCTTTTGGTTTTTAGAACACAAACTTTGGATGATATACAACTACTTTCACCGTCATCATCTCAACTATGTGAAGAGTCTACTAATTCTTGTCAACTTTACACTCCTCAAGTTAAAAATGAAGTGATACCGAGAATTAACCAACATTTTCGCAACTTAGAGGATGTGTATGCGTTCTACAACAATTATGCATTTCATGCTGGATTTAGTGTGCGAATAAATTCAAGCAAGACGGATAAGAATGGTGAAACCATTAGGAAGGATTATGTTTGTTTCAAAGAAGGGGAGAGGAGAATTTCTAAGGCCACCACTACACGTCGTCGGGGTTTGACTAGAGAGAAATGTGGTGCAAAATTAGTTGTCGTGAGAGCCCGGTCAGGTGAAGGGTTTGTTGTCTCCAACTTTGTCGAGGGTCATAGCCATTCTCTTACGACCCCGAGGAAGACACATTTGTTGAAATCGCATCGTCGCATTTCTGATGCACAAAAATCCTTAACACAACATCTCGCTGCTGCAAATGTGCCACCCCATCAACAAATGAGTATTTTGGAGTTGCAAGCCGGGGGTCTTGGAAATGTTGGATTTTTACCACGAGATCTTTATAACAAAAATAGGGATGAGAGGAATTGCGTTGATGGATATGACGCCGACATGTTGTATGAGTATTTTGAGACAGAATAACAAAAGAATCCCAGTTTTTATTTTACAATGGAAAAAGATGATGAGGGGAGGATGAGTCATTGTTTTTGGGCGGATGCCACATGTAGAAAGTCGTATCAATATTTTGGGGATGTGGTGGTATTTGATACAACCTACAACACAAATCGATATTCTATGATCTTTGCTCCTATATTAGGAGTTAATCACCATAGGCAGACTACGCTTTTTGGTTGTGGGTTCTTGTGTAATGAATCAAGTGATTCTTTTGAGTGGCTTTTTAAAGAATGGCTGAAAGCAATGCCAGGAAGCCCGCCCAAAATGATCATAACTGATCAGGATTTGGCAATGACAAAAGCATTTGCTAATGTTCTTCCAAATACGCACCATAGATATTGCATTTGGCACATTGTCAGTAAATTTTCTTCAAAGATAAGTGCATTATCTTATAAAGAACATTATGATGATTTCAAAGGATGTATATGGAATTCGGAGAGCCCTGAAGAGTTTGATAAAAGATGGGAAGATATTGTAACAAAATCTAACTTGTCCGACAATGAATGGTTACAGTCCATGTATGAAATTCGTGACAGATGGGTTCCTGCGTATACGAAACACATTTTTTCTGCCCACATGACAAGTAGCCAAAGAGCTGAAATTTCTCATGCATTCTTTAAGAGATACGTGTCTAAAGAAAATACAATGTTGGATTTTGTTTTACGGTTCGAAAGGGCATTGTCACGTATACGACATAATGAATTGAATTTGGACCACAAAGATGTAAATGAGAAGGCAGTCTTGAAAACCTCGTCGCTCATGGAAAAAGGAATGAGTGAATTATATACGCAGAGCATATTTTATATGTTTCAAGACGAAATCTTCCAAATTAATGCGTATGTGGTAACGTTAAGACATGAGGATGAACATCGGTGTTTGTGGGATGTTCGGAGGCCGGATATGGAAGGGTCGAGAAGTCGAGAGATTTCAGTAGAGAAGTCATCAAACCTTGTTAGTTGCAGTTGTAAGATGTTTGACTTTGATGGAATTCCATGTCGACACATGTTGGCTTACTTTAGTAGAATGCAAATTATGGAATTGTCTACTAAGTACATCTTGCGGAGGTGGACAAAATCAGCAAAAGCGAGCAGAGTTATGGATGACTTGGGTAGCGTTGGGAAAGAAATATGCGACCGTTCGATTTTAGTGAGGCGACAGGGTCTCTTCCAACTAGCTTGTAATGTGATTGATGAGGGTGTACTAGATGAGGAAGGAACTGAAGTGGTATCCAAGCACCTGTTACTTGCGAAGGATGAACTTGCAGCATTGAGGAGTTCTCGCAAACCATGTCCAACGAGTGGTATCGAAATGAGTATTTCTCATGGAAGCCAACGTAGCTTTAAAGAACCACTCCAAGTTAGGGCAAAAGGTTGTGGTAAGCGATTGAAAGGAGGAAAAGAGAAGGCTGTCAAGAAGAGCAGAAAATGTCATGGTTGTGGGTTAATAGGGCAGTCGCACGACAAAAGAAATTGTCCAAAACTTCTTAGCATGTACGTCTATGCATCTAACTTTGTTCATTTGTAATTTCAATTTATTTGTTTACTTGTTTAAGTTTTAATTGTTGTCTTTTTCTCTTAGCTCTTCGCAAGATGTTGGGTTGAACAACGACGACGACGACATGTCTAACAATGATGATGAATGTAAGTGTTTATAAAAAGGGGGTTGTGTGCATATACTTGTGGTCTTTATTTTTGTAGCTTTGTTCA
>CM033791.1:9062743-9087743 GCA_019656835.1 Rhododendron ovatum
ACCGCCGGCAGAACCTCCGACGCCTCCGGAGGCCTCGAGAAGCTCCCGATCCCCTTCGCCAACGCCGTCGACGGCCAGCCCTACGCCTACTTCGCCTACACCCCGACCCAGACCCTGGGCCCCGGCCAGCGGCGGACCCGACCCGTCTTCGATGCGCAAGGGTGCGAGTGCGAGAGGTGTGACGGGGAAGCGGGGTGCCCGTGCGGCGGGGTTTATTCGGACTCGGGCGAGTTGGCTCGCGAGTGCGGGCCGAGTTGCCGGTGCGGGGTGGAGTGTGGGAATCGGGTGACTCAGGGAGGGGTTTCGGTGCGGCTGAGGGTTGTGAAGGATGAGAGGAAAGGTTGGGGCTTGCGCGCCGGTCAGCTCATTCGGCGCGGTCAATTTGTGTGTGAATATGCTGGTATGCGTTGCAACCAATATGGTAGAATTGATATGACTCTATCGAATTTGTAGCTATGTTCATGCACGTGTACTGGTCGAGGTGTGTGTAAGTGGCCCGTTCACCAAGTTAATAGGGGTGCTGGGTGCAAACGAGCCAAGCCGAGGTTTATAGTGTTTGAGGTTTACTAAACGAGCCTAAAACTCGAGCTCGAGGTCAGCTCGTTTACATAACGAGTCGAGCTTTTGATTGTTGAGCTTGGCTCGTTTAGTAAACAAGCCTCAAACTCAAGCTCGAGCTCAGCTCAATTACTAAATGAGCCTAGCTGAGCCTTAACAAGCCGAGCCATGACCTGCTTAGCAGCCCTACTAGTTATTAAAAAAAATGTACTAGAGGTTTGGGCCCACACGATGCCTGTGTAAGTCTTGTTATGCGAATAATGAGGAGGAAAATCTGTAATGCAATGTGAAGTAATGCAATGCGAAAGTAGAAAAGAAGGGAGAAAGAAAATCGGGGTGTCAGAATTTTTACTTCTTCTTTGACAATTTTGTCGGTAGTTAAAGGAGTAGTTTGGGAAAAAAAATGTGAACCAACCTGAACCGGCTTTCACACCATAGCGGGGTTGTTCCCTTTTACAATGGTAATGATAATAGTAAAAAAGATAATAGATATTCTGGGTGGATTTAGGGGAGACAAGTATGTGTTTTTGCCATCTATACCTGCACAAAGGGGAAAATTATTAGGGCTCCTAGAACACCACGTGGTGGCTGAACACAATTTTTTTGCACACATTCATGTGTAGCTTAAGTGTGAATCTCACTCATATGTGGTGGAGGAAAGTTTTGGGGCACCATGTGACGGTGCCCCAAGACCATTGAATAATTGCTCGCACGAATGTGTACTATGCTTTGTGCAGGGGTAAAAGGAAGCTAAAAGAATGATATTGTGGAATAGAATGTAGGTGTGATACAAATTCTAAATGTGATAGTATGGATTGGACTCTATTATTGTATGTCAGAAATTGCTATTTATGGGAGATGAATTACTATTAACTTTGCTCTGTATGAAATATATGTTATTTAGGCGAACTTTTGACAACCAAAGAAGCAAGAAGGCGACAACAAATATATGACCAACTTACATCTGGTGGTCGGTTTTGTTCTGCTCTTTTGGTTGTGAGGGAGCATCTTCCATCGGGGAAAGCTTGTATGCGGATTAATATTGATGCCACGAGGATTGGAAATGTTGCACGTTTCATAAACCATTCTTGCGATGGTGGGAATCTGTCAACAGTCTTGATGAGAAGCTCAGGAGCTTTGTTACCTCGCCTATGTTTCTTTGCTTCCAGAGATATCCAAGATGATGAAGAGATCACTTTTAGTTATGGGGAGATTCGGCTAAAGTCAAAAGGGTTGCAGTGTTTCTGTGGCAGTTCTAGTTGTTTTGGAGTACTGCCTTCAGAAAGTACTTGAATTTCGAGGTAGGAAATAATATTTTTTCCCAGCTTGTCTCTTACTAGTAATTATTTTGTTCTCGCTGACATGCTGCTAGATGTGAAGCCAGTTTTGGATGTACAATTTACTATGCATAAAGTTGTGGAGGGAACTTTTTGGTAGAGCATATAAGCTCGTATTTTAGGTATCCTATTAGCTTCTTCATTGATTGGACTTTGCGGTTAATAGGATTTGTTTGTTAGGTTGATATCTCTGTGTAAGACAATTTATATAGTGTTAGTAAACCCCGACCATTTATATTCATGTAACCGGATTTTTTCAAACTGGTCTCTCGTTGTTATAGATATATGCAAATTTGCTTAGCTCACCATGTTAATAGTTTGGGAGAAATAACAACACATATGTAGTGATCTTAGAGAATGGGTATTCCAGCAATTTTTTAGTGCATGCATCCATTCTGTTTGATGATACAGAAATTCCTTGCGTTAAGTGAACAAAATGCAGATGATACCACTTATAGAAACTCGATCTTCTGTTCTGGGTTTCTGATCTGAATTTTACTTGCCCTTTGCTTTATTTTATTTTATTTTATTTGTTGAGATTTTAGACTTTCTTCGATCCCTGATTTTTTCATAGGTGGTTGTTTAGGAATTCTTCCTTGGGTCTCCATTTGTTGTGGGAGTCCTATAATCTGGTTCGAACATTCTCTATTTGGCCTTTGATCATGGTTTTGTTTGTGAAATGATGATGCTACAAATCATGAGGAAGATCGTCCCTAATGTGACTGGGGTTTGTGATCTATTGGCGTGGGAAGAAGATGTTGGAGGTATCTTAGGGGTAGCAAGGAAGAGCTTTCTTGGAAGTTTGAGAAGGGGCAACAAATTGTTGGAGGGTTGGACCAATTAAGAGAAGGGAGGTTAGCTTCTAGTTTAGATCTATTAATACGGGGGAATGGAGTCAAGTCATCAACAAAGAAGTGTGAGGGTGCGCAATGTCGAATCTGACATTGCTGTAGCTTAAGAGGCCTTTGAAAAGGATGGGCTGTCTCATTTTCACGCCATTAGGGTGGTGCAGACTGGTATGGATTCGAATGGGTTCAGGAGGGGCAGTTGCATGGTGGCTTAAGTGGTAGCCCAACTTTAGCCTTTTCCAACCCATGATGGGAAGAACTCGCCCAATGGCACCTAAAGAAGGCTTTTATGTAATGCCCCAAGTTAACTACTTGCTTGAGTTTAACAGAACGACCCAAAATCCTTAAATTCTCCATTATGCAACGTAAGCTTATTCAAAGGAGCTTAAAAAGTTATCAAGCTTTTAAGTGTATTCAATTCATCTGTGCTATGTGGTCTCTTTCCCTTTAAGCTGATACTCTGGTTAAATGGATCCGCGCCTACATCATTAAGAGGCAATGCTTGTGGACTATGTTTGTTCCTGAATGTGCGTCATGGACCATTACAAAAAATTTCAAGCTCGGGCCTTTACTTCAACCATGGATCACTTATGTGGTGGGAAATGGACTTAAAACCTTCTTGAGGTTGTTGCAACTGGCATCCGCTTGATCTATTACATAACAAGTTTGGAGCAAGAGTGGTCTACCGCTTGGGGAGAAATCTTAATGCTAAAGTTGGTTAGAAATGGTATGGCCTATAAGAAGGAATTTTGTTACGCAGGAGATCATAGACAATACACCTCGTTCTTTGCTGCCTAATGCATCTCAGGAAGACATATAGTGGTTTGGAACCTTACTGCTACTGGGAAATATTCTGTTAAGTCTGCTTGGCATGCACAAAGAAGCACGTGCAAGACCCCTAGTTACATGGTACAAGGCTGTATGGTATAAACACTCGGTGCCAACGAGGTCAATAATCCTATGGTTGGGCATTCTTGGTAGGCTTTCTGCCATGGATAGATTGCAAATATGGGGGATGTTACTCGATGATCAGTGTCTTGTGTAATACAGCAGGGGAAACCCTCGACCATGTTTTCTTTCATTACCCATTTTGATCCTCTCAGATTTGGGGATAAATGCTAGGAAGACATGGGGCCTGTCCGGCTTGTACAACTCTATCACAGTTACTGGACTGGGCGGTGCAGAACAAGGGAGGCTTAAAATTTTCTGCATCTACTGCACGGACTCTCCTTGGCTGCATCTTTGTATCATGTTTGGAGGGGAAGGAATAGAAGAATATTCCAAGGACACTCGAGTGCTGGGGTTCTTCAGGTGCATTCCAGGATCATGACTGACCGAATTAGAGCCTGCATTAGCTCGTGGAGGAGAGTATAGAAGACTGATAGTAACATGATGCCATGCCTAGAATGGAACACATCAGCTAGAGTTTTTGATTTAGCCTAATCTGCAGGGTCTAGCTGGATTTGTTAATCTGGTGTGTTGGCTAAGATTTGGTTGCTCCTGGTTATAGGGGTCGATTGATGGTCTAGGTCGGTCTGATTGTTGCTACTTCTGGTGAATGCCGCTGTGCTTTTGTATCCTGTTTGGTTAATACAAAATTACAAGTTACCGAAGCAAAGTGTATTCAATTCTGATTTGGTTAACATAATAAGCCAAGCTCAAGGAGCAACACGCATTTTTGTTGAGTATGATGAGACAAGGAGTAACCCACGTGGTACTTCCAAAGTTTTAAATATCAGTTGTTTCGTATTGTATTGGGATTTTTTGATACCATTGCATCTCGATATCCCGGTTAGATGAAAAATCGCATGCGAATAAGTCTGTTCTCATTACATATCAGTCCGTTTTTTATTGACTAACCGTTTTACGACCGCTACGGCCTATGCTTGACCATTTCCGGTGATTTCTAGGCACTTATAAAAACCGGTGTTCAATCAGAAGTCAGAACTAGCTAGTAATTTTCCGTCTTGTCTTTGGTGTTCACTTTTGGGAAGCCACGTGTACCATCCCACGCCCCACGGGCAGCACAAATCTTGTGCTCTCCCAAGAAGACAGCTACCCAAACCGTAATCTCTCTTGTGCAAACAAACCACTCCGTTCCTTTTTTTTTTTGTTATTGATTTTGTCAATCCATTTTTTGTTAACACCACTTTCCTGTAAATGTATTTTTGGTGCAAAAAATATACTTACAGGGGAGTGATGTTAACAAAAAAGAGAGTGACAAAATCATTTACTTTTTTTTCCCCTTTTGATGATTCTTATTATTGTACCAAAAAAATTGTTCTAGTTGAAAAGTAATGGGCAAAAGTCTATGAGTTTAATTACTCTTTTACCCTCCACTTTTGAACTTAATCACTAGTAATAAAAAAAAAGGCAATGGTGATGTTTTTAAAAGAGTTAAAAGGGTAAAAAGAAAAAAGAAAAATATGATAACTGCAATGATTATGTTTTCTTAATAAGTTGGAATCTCGAAGTGAAGGAGTATGTAACTTGCATACATGCATGCATACGCAACGAACACAAGCGCAAATTGAACACTCCCTTTGCACGTGCACCCCTCACACCAAAACTGTTTTCCTCTTCACTCATTCCCTCTCTGTCTCTCTCTTATTTACCAACTATGCCGTCTCTTTCTTTCTCTCTTCCACTGAATCTTGCCACTTTCACCTTTGCCTTCACGAGACTAGCATGCATTTTCTCTTCTGCTTCACACTATACTATATATATAAAGTATAAACACCCCTCCAACCCTCTCTCATACTCTCTCTCTCTACATGGCCGAGACGTCGGAGGGCCGCCGGAGAGGCTCCGGAAAGCGCGCAATGGCCGCAGGTGATGCGGCCGTGCCCCCGGTTATGGCGCTGGCGCCGTGTGGGGCGTGTAAGTTCTTGAGGAGGAAGTGCATGAGCGGGTGCATCTTTGCTCCGCATTTCGGGACGGACCAGGGCGCGGCCCGGTTTGCGGCCGTGCACAAGGTGTTTGGGGCAAGTAACGTGTCGAAGCTGTTGCTGCACATTCCGGTGAGCCGGCGGAGTGATGCCGTGGTGACAATATCTTACGAAGCCCAGGCCAGATTGTCGGATCCGGTTTATGGTTGTGTGTCAACTATACTTGCTTTGCAGCAACAGGTCTATTAAAACATGTTTCTTGTTTATGTTTTAAAACATAAACCTGTTTCTACTTCTAGTTTCTTAAAAACAAAAAATTGAAAATTGAAAAGGTTCAAATGTGAGACAAGTTTATGGTACGGATTATTTTCGTGTAATCGGATGAAAATGAAACTAAGAACAGTTAGTGCATGCAGTTGCAAGCTGCTAACGGTGTTCGTTGTGGGTCTCAAATTTTCTGCGCATGGATCCTAATACATTTTCTTTATTTATCTCTCTTTCACTCATTGATTCTCCGAGAATTAGCTTTTCCAAAATAAATGTCACAATGTTTCCAATATTAATGTAGGTGGCATCTCTCCAAGCCGAGCTTGCAATGGTCCACACCCAGTTGCTAAACAGCAGGATAGCAGTAGCCAATGCCTTCCAAAACACAGAACACCATCAACACCAACACCAGCAGCAACACCACATTGCAGCGCTGCAGCCGGCCTACTCCAACCACTCCTCAAACTCACACCACCTAGGCCTCCTCAACACCAGCACGAGCAACTTCAACTCGAATTTCGACCTTGTGTCGGGCGGTGGGGAAACGGCCCCGTCTTCGCACAGTTTCGAGCCTCTTCCAGTTTCGCGACCGCGAGAAGATCAGGAGGACGAAGACGAGGACGAGAGTCGGGATCCGGTGGCGTTTGCTGATCAGATACTTCGTTCGAGATAGTGACTTAATTAATTCTCTGCTCAATTTCCTCTTCTTTTTTTTTTTCATTTTTTGTTGAATAATTGGCCGTTATGCCAAAGCAAAACATATGTATTGGCTAATTAATAACAACCGTCATATCCCTGGTGTGTGAGTTCTCTCTCACTCTCAACAATGATCCAGATTTGTGCATGTCTAGATGTTGACAGAGCCATAAGCCATGGTACGTAGCTAACCATTTTGGGCCCAAATATTTTTTTTATTTATAAGGGGAGTGCTGCTACAGGGACCGACGGGTCCGGCACCGAAATCGTACCGACAGTCGCGTCAGGCTATCTCCGGCTACCGGACGGCCGATCCAAGCCGTCCAAAAATTTAAAAAAAAAAATCGAGTGGGCCCGCGCAGGAATCAACAATATCCGAAGTGCTTAAATGTTTGATCCAAACACTCCATTTTTTCATATATACATATATACATGAAAAATAGGGTGTTTGGATCAAACATCTTACACATATCGGATGCCGTTGATTTCTGCGCAGCCGCCTTGGTTTTTTTTTTTTTAAGAATTTTTGGACGGATCGGATCGGCCGTCTGGTGGCCGGAGACAGCCCGACACAACCGTTGGTACGATTTTATTGCCGAACCCGTCGGTCCCTATAGGTTTTCCGTTATAAGGGACCCTATGCTATGCCCCAGGTTTGCCCATACACTCACACACACACACAACAAACACACATATTACAGAGGAAAAATTCCGTTTACTCAATATATATCAACAAATATACAAAAACATAAAAAAAACCTCAATGGGGGAGCCACAACCAACTCCCCACACTCAATCTCACCCTCTCAGCTCATATATCTGCTACCACACATTCAACCTAACAAATACATCAATATTTATAAGGAAATCAGAGAGAAACAAAACAAAACAGGGGAGGCAGATGTTCCAAGAGCAATAAATGCTTTGCCATGCCAAGATCTTCTAGAGCATGCCTAAATCTTCCGAAGTCCATTTATGTTGCTCAATCTTTGACTTTTGGCAAGCCATCGCCATCACCCACATGGGTGAATTCCAACAATCACCCCCTTCACCCAATGTGGGGTAGTTGTCAAACCTGTTCAACCTATCTATCAAATGCCTATGTCACTTCAAGTAAAGCTTTCAGCACTTTCACACCAGAGTACCCATGCCCGACTGAATGTCTCATTACTTGACTAGATCTTTTGAGACTAAACTCACAGCACTGTTCGATTGCAATACTGCCACTCTAGCATCTTCCGTGTACCAGAGCACTAACACAGCTTTCCTTTGCTCACACCAGAGGCTCCATTCGCCAGATGATCTCACACACCACTTAGGAAGAGGCTGACTCCCGTCTCTGTTGACATACCGCATCCTTTACTGACCTACGTCGTACCTTTCAGCCAAGATACACAACTCGCTAATCCGGGATGTCTTTATCACTACTAGATCTTAGTGTCCCATACCAGCATAGCCGCCGATATACCGCACCCCCTAGCTAGAGTGCTTGCATCCAAAATCGGATGCTCTTGATCCATCATCCACAAGAACAATGTTCGCATCCCTCAGAAACAGTGTCTACATTCGGCCTGCGTATGACTGATCTCCAGCAAAACCCGACGGAGCTCAACTAGCTCAACATCCCCGCCTGTCTCTCTGGTATGCCTCCACATCTGAACTCGGACGACCCATTTGCCATCAACCATTGTGAATTCCCAGGAAAGGATGGTGGAGACTCAACCTCCTTAAAAATCATTCTTCTTCAACCCCTAGGTTGTTTTACCAGAATTCACAATTCCGCAATAAAGTCCATTTATATTATGCTCTTCCATTGTTTAAGCGCTCGCATCACTTCTCCGGATGCCGATAACTGCATTCGATAAATTGCGAACGCCCGTGCCCAGTCACGAAAAACAAAACTAGTGACACCATCTCTCCTTCTCAAATGGCCATATTTCCAAGAGAGGATCCAGTCACAAAATCCACGAAGGAAGAGATCCAGTGATGCTTCAACTCGTCTCCATCTCAATTCCTCTGTCTGGAGCACCAATGAACACTTCCTAGCAAGCTGTTGCACTCATCATGATCGGCTAGTATCCTACACACCTCCTGATTCATTCCCAGGCACACATATCAGTACGTCTTAGGTCGCGACTCCTCATACTCTCGTGCCTATTTCGTGTGCGTCTGCAACTTCTGTTCATTCTGTTCATTGTTGATACACACCCATACTACTTAACCATGCTTGGCATCAGCTCTACTCTGCCACTGCACTCCCTCAAGCCTGCATAGGTGGCTCTTCATTCGTTAGACCAAAAATAACCATCCAATCAGCTCTTCCTACAGCTCGAATCAAAAAACTTCATGTTCGGATGATAGGTCTTCCTGGATTGATCCAGACTAGTTCCGATTCTTGTTGATCATCTCCCCAAACACCTCGGTTGCCCTGATCAACTTCCAATCACAAGTCTGTCAATCCTCCAGGTGGGTAGCTTCCTTGCACTGTCTGTGTGTGCTCTCCAACCATCAACTCCTTTGTCCCTATCTGTCCACCCCCATTCCATTCCAGGCTTTCCTAGCAGCCATCGATCTCCATCGGTAATAGATCAATCTCTCAATAAGCGCCTGTGTCATTACCAAATGAGCTCTCTAGCCCCCCCCCCCCAAATCGGAATACAACGCTCAAAAGAATGTATTTTTGCGACAGATCACAACCCATCTCACTTTGCAGCAAACTAGCTTCCTCATAACTTGATTAGCCTCCAAATGTCCGATTCCTACTCCACTAAGCAATCGCACCACCTTAGGAGCCTCCACGCGAAAAATGGAGTGCGAGGTTGGATCCGAAGCGGTCCAAAAACATGTCCAGGGGCTGAACTGCAACTTTCTACAACTCTAGGGACTCAAACGTAATCTTGTGCAATTTCAGCCACGTATCATCACAGCACTATTCACCCGTATAGCACTATTCACCCATACTGCACTATTCCCATGTATGTACGGTACTATTCACCTGTACGGTTGCACATACCTTTAGAGGTGACTACCACACCGGATAATTTCTCTTTTCATCCTTTAATCATTCCGCAGCTTTCCTTCTCCATTTTCCTGCCGACACTCCAGATTAATCTGGAGGAGGAAAAAAATACAGAGCACCCGGAGGCTCTGCTTCCGGCAACCCGTGTGAACATCTCGGTAGTCCGTTCTCTGCACTGTTTTGGTCGTTGAACTCCTATCGACCAGAGCTTCGCATTGGTGTGATCAAGAGTTGGATTCGGCTAACTTTCCTTCCTGGCAAATTAACAGAGCACCCCCTTTTGCTCTCCTGATCTCTGATACCAATTATTGTGTCCCAAATTTGCCCATACACTCACACACACCAAACACACTGATTACAGAGGAAAAATTCTGTTTACTCAATATATATCAACAAATATACAAAAACATGAAAAAACCTCACTGAAGGAGCCACAATCGGCTCCCCACGCTCGACCTCACCCTCTCAACTCACATATCTGCTACCACACATTCAACCTAACAAATACATCAGTATTTGTAGGGAAACCAGAGAAAAACAAAACAAAACAGGGGATGGAGATTTTCCAAGAGCAATAAATGCTCTGCCATGCCAAGATTCCGGAACATGCCTAAATCTTCTGGAGTCCATTTACGCTACTGTCTTTGACTCTTGGCAAGCCATCACCATCACCCACATGGGTGAATTCCAACACCCTACCTAGGTACAACTCCTTCAATATGTAGATAAAATTACCGGTCTTTAACAAATGGTGGGCCCAATTAATTTCTTACTCTTATGTAACAAAATGCAATTAGTTCTGGCCCTAATTGCATCAAAACAAAACAATTACGCGAGTTTGGCCTAACTTTATTATTGTATAAGTTTGAGTTTGAGCAAAACAAAATGACAGAATGAACTTTCGATAGTTTTGCTCAAGATTTTTTTGTGGATTACTAGTTCGTCTTGGCAAGAGAAATTTATAAATTAAAAATTAATTAGAAAAACCTTTAAAAAGTTCACTAAAGATAAAATATATAATACAAATTTAGTATTTTTTTTATGAACTTTTAAAATCTGTTGGTCAAAATTGTTTAGTTTTTAAATTTTTCATCAAATATAATTCACAATAATTATTTGACGCAAAGCAAACAAGAATATAAATTTTGATTAATTAACTATTGGAATAATGATTATCAATTTAAGAAAGGAGATATCCAGACTTCAATTAAATATCGTAGTTATCAAATTGTTTTTTACTTAAGAATTCCATTGGAGAGATGACACGTAGAAGGAAAAATGTAGAGAAAGCACAAAAAAAAAAAAAAAAAAAAAAGGAGGAGGAGGAGGAAAATCACTGTTGTGAGGTCTCAACTACTCAAGTAAACTAGTTGTTGCATAATGGCCTCTTCGCTTACTTGGACAATGGTTTGGCCGAGGGATATGACACATCCATCACAGTTCGCCTTATTAGTTGTTGTAAGGTCGAATTTCATGAAAGTCAAACGCTTCAAATCTTGAGACTGCTGCAGATTTGGATTGTTTGATAGCTTCAGGGATTTGGATTTAGTTAGGGTGCACGTAATCTGGCATAGATACTCGGTTATTCATCACGGATGGGTTCAATGTCAGAAAGTACAACAGTTGGGTGCACCGAGTTGTTTAGCTAAATACTAGGATTAAAGTGTAATTTTATTAACAATATCTCTTTAAATTATACGGCGTCGGCGTGCTTGACCCGTTAAAGAAAGAAACGAGAACGAAAGCCCCAAACCCCTTTCTCCCACCCCACATGACGATGTCCCTTTCTTAGATTCTCCAGATCTCTCTTTCTCTCTCTCTCTCCAAGATGTCGACGCCGGCGAGAAAGAGGCTGATGAGGGATTTCAAGAGGCTGCAGCAGGATCCGCCCGCCGGCATCAGCGGCGCCCCACAGGACAACAACATCATGCTTTGGAACGCCGTAATTTTCGGGTACGCACACGCATACATATGTACACGTATACACGTATATATACGCATACGCAAAAACATATATACGTGTGCCAATTGCCTGCCCTTTTTTTTTCTTCTACCGATTATGTAATTTCGTGTTGTTTTGTTTTTGTTCCTTTTGTGTTTTGCAACTTGTAGGCCTGATGACACTCCTTGGGATGGAGGTTAGTTCAAATTTCACTTCTTTTGTGGTTGAATTAGGGTTGTTTCATGGGTTGTGTTAATTTGAGAGTTTAATTTTTATTGGGAAAAGGAAATTTCATTATCGCAAAGATAAAAGATAAAAGATGAAATCAGTACAATCCGAAAAGAAAGGCCTAGGGAGAGCTTCGAAGAGTACCCCAGACTCTTCTAATGCTGCTATTCGCAGAATCTCAACCAACTCCTCAACCTCTCTATGTTGACCGAAAGAAGTCCCGAATGAAATGAACGCCTAAATTTTGACAAGATGCCAACAAACTGTGTTAATTTTATGTTTTATTTTATTAGACATAGAAGAATCTAGGGTTGGGAGCATCTATTGGAGCGTGTGTAAACATTGTGTGTGTGTGTATGTATATATATGTAAATAAAACTGTAGATACCCTAATTCTATTGTTTTGTTTGCTAGTTCTAGTGTGTGTGAATTAGAACAATTGCTGTCATTGCAAATATTATTTCTATACCGAGTACTTGATTTTTTCGTAGTCTTGTCGTTGTTTTCTGGTAGTTTTTTTTTGGTGTGTGTTTTTCTTTTGATATGCATATAATTGAGAACCCTAGTTGGGAGCGATCTCCTTTCTCAGTAGGAGCATGGTTCTTAGAAGATTTTGACTTGGGAGCGCAGGAGCGAGGTTTCAAGTGGATTTGTCACCCCCTTAGAAGGATCCTGCTACTGAGGGTTCAAACAAAATAGGTTGTGCTCTCCCTATTTCCTAACAGAGCCGGAATATCCTGGAAATCATCTATCTCGGTTCTCTCTCTGGCCTAATGCTCCAGTGCTAGGCTTAGTACTGTACATAGTAATTGAATAGGTTAGCTATACGTGGGAAAGTATCCATGTTAGGAAGATTGGCCAGCTATGTTTGACCTGGGAATTGCTTTTCATGTATCTTTTATTTTGCTTGGATATGTCCTTTTTATACTATCTTTGCACAGAATCTTTTGTCCTTTACTTGTTGTTTGTGCTTCCATGGGTGCAGGCACGTTTAAGCTTACTCTACAATTCTCAGAAGATTATCCAAATAAACCGCCAACAGTCCGATTTGTCTCACGCATGTTCCATCCAAATAGTATGTCAGGATCTTATGCATAGATCTTATTACTGTCTCGAGCATATGTAGTTGTCATTGTCCTGATCTGCAACATCAATATTCTATGCTTTTATCTAACCATGTGTCTCTGAAATGTTCAGTCTATGCAGATGGGAGTATTTGCTTGGATATCTTACAAAATCAGTGGAGCCCTATATATGATGTCGCAGCTATACTCACTTCTATTCAGGTGTGGCCTCTTTATTATGTTGTCTTAACTCTTTTTTTTAAGGGAAGGATGATTGGATATTGAGTATGGCTCATTTCAGTAGACTTGTTTTTTAGTTTGAGAATAGTTGCTACCTTGGTATTTCCTTCCACATTTGGGTTTGCGTTTGTATAGTATTTCAAGCTTTTTCTCCACCATCAGTCATTTAACAAGATCAAGCTTGCTGTGAATGATTGATGTCGCTTGCATTTGTGTACAAATGCGAATCATATTGAATCATTGAGAGAGAAATAAGGTAATGATTGGAGAGGGGTAATGAGTAGAGAGAGAAATGAAAGTAATAATTGGAAAAATAGGGTAATGATTGGAGAGAGAAATAGAGTAATAATTAGAAAATTAAACTATAACAAAGTTAAAAAGAGAAATGAACAAGGCCTACAAATTTATCACTTTGTTATGAGAGTGTACTATGGCGCATTTAAATTGGGTAAATGAAAGTGAGAGAAAATTAAAGGGTGAGCGTAATCAGGGTTTCATTTTAACCATCCATAGCAATCCTTATCACTATTCGCACGTCACTGTGTCCCTCTTGCAGGAAGTTGCTCAAATTAGTTGCCTTATGTCAGAAATATGTGCAGGCTTAAGTTTTTTATAATTCTCTGTCCAACTTGATTTTGTTGAAGTCACTGTTGTTGTTATACATCCTTTGGTTAGTTTTCCTTAATAGTTCATGACACAAATCAAGCAATAATTCATTGTTTAGTGATCCACTCTCTGTTAATCTGTGACTTGCAGACTACAACATATGAATTCCGTATTGAGGATAAGAGCATCTTTTGAACTTTACAAAAGTCACTACATCACGCCACTTTTTATTACTGTCAAAGTGTCAATGATATCTGCAAGCTATGTCAGAACTTCATTTTTTCTCGTATCCATCTGCTTTTATTTACCTGGGCATGTATCCCTTTCTACAAGACTATACCTGCTGAGTCCTTATCTCTTTTGAGAAGAGATCTATTTAAAGCATATTGGCATGCCTTGGGGTCCAAGCAACCGATTAAAATTATGTTACATGGATACCGATGAAATATTACTTCTCTAACTGTTTGGGACGTGTCACATGATTCTCAAGTCTCCCCACGGTGGTGGATTGTCATTGTCTCAAGGGCTTTAGTCTTTTGGGGGCTTCGAGACTCTTCTCCCGTGAATTGACGCATCTGTAGTCCACATTTCCATTCTAAATTTGGCCACGTGTCGTGTTGCATGTACACATGTCAGCTGAGGGTGACATCTTTGTACATACTTTTATTGCATGCTTTTGCATATATAGCCACTCATTGCACAAGATGAGGATGACCACTAGTTTATCTATATTCCAACAAAGAACTTGAAGGAATATGGAAAGTAGTTGTCCAGGTACATCTGTTTTTCGTTATTCCTATCGTCTCTACCCCTTATCATAACTTGGATAATGTGATGGGACTGATGTATTTTCTGGGCTTGGGTCTTTTGGCTGGTAGATTCATCCAAATTTAGAGTAATCATGGACAGCATCCTTGTTCCTTTAACATTTCTGCAACTTTCAGTAGTGTTAGAATGTGAAACCTTGTATGAGTTTCAATTGCGCGCATCAAAGGAGTTTAGGATGGTAAGCAAAGGAGCACAAGAGAATGAGCTTTTCATGGATGGTAATAGCGTACAAGGATTTGAGTTAAGTTATAGCACCCACTGTAGCATGAAATTCAAATACTTCCATAATCTTTCAAATGCTGCTTAAGTTCATGGTTTCACATGTTTCAAATCCATTAATTCCTAGCATGGAGGTTAAATAGAGAGCTTAGTATGAATCCCTTCATCTCCTTGGTCTTCTAACCACAGCTATAAACTGGCGTTATTTTGAGAAACAGTCCCTCAGCCGTAACTCAGCGTCACTTTACCCCCTTCAACTAAAAAACCCATCAACGACTTAAGCATTAGTTCTTAAGGGGGACCTTAACTCCATTGACGCGGAAATCTGTAAATGACCCATATACCCTCACAATATCTCCCTATACCAACAGATCAGGCCTCGTTGTACACCATCCCCCCTCTCTCAATCCAGAACAGAGAACACCTCTTTGACCACTCCACCCCTCACTGGTCTCCAACACTGTCCTCTCCGCCACAGGGACGCTGCACCATATATTGTGATTTCCACATAATTGAGGATTTCTCCTATTTCTTTTGCTTTAACAGTTTTGTAAGCTGTTACCAAACTTTTAACTTTGACATAATAAAAGGAAAAACCACAAAACATAAGTTGTGTCATCTGCGGTGAGTGTGCCTTTTAAGTTCTTGTGTCATAAAGCTAATCCGGCATTTTTCTTTTGTTTTCCGCAGTCACTGCTTTGTGATCCAAACCCAAATTCCCCTGCAAATTCTGAAGCAGCCCGTATGTTCAGTGAAAATAAGCGAGAATACAACAGAAGAGTTCGTGAAATAGTAGAGCAGAGCTGGACTGCTGACTGATCAAAAGAAAAGGCGCCACCATGGACTTGTATTCCGTAAAAAACAATTAAGAAGTTAAGGAATGGAGTAGTGTTCGGTGTGGTGGCTTCTTCTCCAAACCTATGTGCTCAAGTGTAATATTGTTTGTGTGCATTGCTTTTAGAGAATTGCTTTGAAGGATTTGATTTATGCTTTTAGACACCTCTGCTTGAATTCTTGATTTCCCACTCCTTAATTCTTCCTTAAATCTAAGTTTCATGTATCCACTTTTAAGTATGTCTTTGCGACGTGTATAGCAACAGGGAGAGTCGGGAAGAGTTTTTGAGTGTAATGTTAATACACAGATTTGCTACGTGAAAAAAAATTATCATTTCGGTATTTGGCTATTATGAAATATGAATATATGTTGAGCAGTGCTACTAACATAGATGTCTAGGCACATATGTACTCAGAGTCGTCCGATGCACATGGACCCCAAAAGATATGTCTGGACATCTGTGTCCCAATTATTTTCTATTTGTTTTTGGCAATTATTATGTGTGATATTCACGCAGTCTGCTTGTTTGTTGAGACACATGGACAATAATCTGCGTGGAATGCTGCTAGAACCAGTGCTTCTGTAGTGGACTGGCACAAAGTTATTTGGTTTTAACATCACGTGCCCAGGAGGGCTATGATTCTGTGGATGTGCTTTTTTTGGGAGGTTGGCTACAAGGGACAGATTTCATAGTTGGGACTTGGGGGGTTGCTGATTGTAACGATTCTCATGGACACCTCTTCTTCTTCTTGCCCCTTCTCGCATTTTTGGCAGCTCTTTCTGATGAACAATGGCATGTCTTTCTTTGGCTCAAGAGTTTGAGTGGATCAGGCTTCATAGAAGGGGATCTAATTTGCAGCATCTGCTTCTGTCATTGTCTTGTGCAGCTGTTGTATGCCATCTGTGGCAGGAAAGGAAAGGAGTAGGCATGTTTTCCGGCACAAGAGTTCTGATGCAACCCTAGTTGTAAGGGCAGTGGCTTCAGATATTAGAGCTTACGTCAGCTCTTGGAGGAAATTGAGGAAATCAGATGAAAATAGATTGTTATGTCTATATTGAATATAGGGTTCTTGAGGATTCTTAGTCATTTGGTTGTAAGCAGGTGTCTGGTGTTTAGGGATGCTATTCCCTTTACTAATTCCAAGGTCGTGTGTTTTGGTTTACTTGTAGCATTGTTGGCCTTGTGCCTGATTTGTTTGTCTGGGGTATGCCCCTTAGCTCTTGTAATGGGTTTTGTTTTGACAAAAAATCAACATGCTAAAAAGGAAAATTACCTTTGTTTGTGTGGTTCATTTCATGCTTATTAGGGTGCTTTTGCTCTTCCAAGTTTGGTTTTGCGTCGCAAGTAGTTCACCATCTGTTTGACAGCAATTTGGTTGACGGGCAATAACAAGTGCTGTGAACGAACACTGGCATTTTGGAAAGTGGATCATTGATGCTTTAGCGTTTTAAAAATTAATGCTTCCACCAATTCGATTCTCAGTTTACAACAAACAAATTTCCTACACTCTCAATATCAGCTCTTTTAATTCCGCTTTGATAAATTGAAGTGCCGGAAACACATTTCACCATGTGGATTAATGATTGATTATCCTTGGACTTTCTATTAAGCCGAAAAGGAAACATGGTCTTGCTTTCAACCTAGGCTTGCTTCACCTTTACCATGCAAATTAAACTTGCAAACATCGTAACGTTCTACCCGGGCTTGCTTTCATTGAGAAAGTCCATTCATGGTGATTAGTCATGAAGCTGAAAAGGAAAAAAGCAGCGGAAAACAGCACTGGGGACACAAACAATACCGCGAAATTCCACTAATTGTGAAGAGGAAGGTCGTGAACTTAACAATTACACGAAAACGAGAGGAAAATGAATTAAATGGAAAGGTAAAAGGGTACTACTGAGTTATAAGAAGAATGCAAATTTATAATGGCTGGAAGAATGAAGTAGCAGGCCTCACCCCATAATTTTATTTTTTGCAACTCCATCTTCCTCTTGCTATTTTCATCTCTCCGTACCAGAAAAGCAACTACGTTGCAGTTGTTATTTAGACATAGGCAAATATGGGAAGAAGAAGGGGAGGGAAATAAAGAAACCTTTAGCGTTATGGGTTCATTCGAACAACATTATGACTTGGGAGTTAGGTGTGTTCATAGTGACTTTTAAAGCCACCCAGCATGATGTGGCACTTCTAGATCGAAACGATCAGCCACTACGTTCGGTTTTTTAGTTTGAAACGAACCGATACCAGGCCGCACCATTCTGTATGAGAATTATGCATAAACGAAATATGATTTTACCACTTACCGGCAGGTTTTCTTTATGCCTAAACATGAAAGATATAACAAACATTTCAGAAGTGTTCACATACATGCACACTTGATTATCCTAGATATATGTTTATACAGATATAAAATCATGCTTTAATCCCATTCGGAAGTTTAACCAATAATTTTGGAAATCTTGTGCAAGTATAAGAACCTTTTGAATGTAGTAAACTAATCAAGGGGAGTTATTTCTTATATAGCAAAAACAAGTACCTAGAATCTTAAAAGTTCGCTCCTATTGTAGATTGCGCTGCCGACGTGGAGGTTGGACAAGCGAGATGGGAGACCCGTCGCTGCTCTGGGTGTCTCCATGCCACGCATCCTGAACTTGTGCAGCAAATTGCAAGTTCCAAAGAACATCCTCAATAGATGGCCGGTCACCTGGATCCTTAACTAGACATCTGATGCATATTTCCATCATTGTTTTCACTGATTCGTCTGCGTATCCATTGTGAATTGCTGGATCAATTGCGCTCCTTCGAGCTGCATTGTCAGCTGTTACGACCCTCTGTAACTGCACAACGTCAGCCGATGTGAGCATGTAATTACAATCCCAGAAACATATAAAAGAACAATTACTAATATCTCGAATAAAAAGCAAATAAAATAGTTTGAACATAGTGCATAAGGCAATTTTCAGTCTATTGAGTAACACAATTCTCAAGATGTTCCATTTCATAATCACAAAAGAATGATGCTAACTAATGGAATTCTTGATGCTCCAATCTCAGTTAAAAGGGGTAGTGACCTTTCTCTTCTCAGCGCAAGTCACATTGTTAGTTATAGTTAGAAAGGTCAGAGGTTTGAACCCTGCTAAATGCATGTGAGTACATGGTGCCTACCAATTGACTACCACTCCACTTGGAGGGAGTGACCACATTCCGAAACATTGTTAACGGGATTCTTTCATCTTGGCTACTAGCTTGACATTATCTACAATCAAACTTGCACTTTTAATGATCAAAAAAAAAAAAAAAAAAACTTGCACTTGTATGACAGCAGGAGTTGAAAGAGAGTTGTGCCCGTATTATAATGAAAAGGGCTATCTTTCCAGTATTATAGCCGAATGGAATGGTTAAAAGCAGGGCCGAACACATCAAGAGGTCGGCGGGGGCACGGCCCCAACCCATTCATTTAGAATGACATTGTTACCCTTGGCTTATACCCTTGAAATTATGTTAGTGTCGATAGAATGACATTATTTTCCTGTAAGTGGATATTTGCTAGGTTTTTCTTAGAGTGGTAAATTTCACTCTGCTTTTCTCCAAACACCCTTCTTTTTGTTTTATCATGACGTGAAATTACATATATGGTCACATAAATATTATTGTAAGAAACTAAAGACATAAGGATCTTTTTGTAAGTTCTTAGTAGAAAGACAAAAAGAGTATCAGCTGAAAAATGATGACTGAAATTCACTATCCTTTTGTTTGTGAATCTGTTTCATCATCATAAATAATATGTTCTCCCAAATCCCAATAATGTAAATTTCTGGGTCCGCCATGGGTTAAAAGCCTGATAAGTTCCATGTTTTGCAAATGATGCAGGAGCAAAATGATCTATTTTTTCCCCAAGTTTAAGCAATCAAGTGCAGTTAGCAAAATGATCTATTTTTTCCCAAATTTATGCAAATGTTCAGAAACTGATATGGAAAAAGACTTGAGACTTAGAACATCAATCTTACTTGATCTCTTTCGACATCCAATTCATCCGTCGAATCAAGTGGTCTTCCCATAATGATTTCTAGCAATATAACTCCAAAGTTATAAACATCAGACTTCTCCTCATGTTTTACCCTGTGGAAACCAAGGTAGAGCAGCTGTAAGAAAACAGCATGTTGGTCCATTGTGCTAAGAAAGTAACATTGCTTCATGGGCTCTTCCAACACCAAAATCATGGAGTGAAGATATCACTTTAACATGAAGAGAATTGAGGGACATATTTGTTCTAGATTTGCAAGCCAACAAATATAAAACCTTCTCTCCAAGTACAATGACTATTTGGTTAAAGCCCACATTTGAACTAGCTGCGTTTCAGTTAGCAAAAGACGTCCTGATATGCTGTGAGCAGTCCTATTTACTCCTCTTTCTGTTCTTCATTCAGTTGGTTTCCCTAATGACTATTCTCGGTTTCTCCTTTGAACACATTATTTGAAATTCCATGCCATCATGTTAAGATGCATGTATTAGCTCCAGTCTCAAGCCCACAAACAATCAGCCAAGTACTCGTAAACAAGTTGTTGTTGTTGTTGTTTGGGGGGGGGGGGGGGGCGCGGCGCGGGGGAGGGGGGGGGGGGGGGGGGGGGGGGGGGGATGGAGGTGGGGGCATCCAACCTAGTCTCAGTTTCAAGGCTGGCATTGGGTGCAAATTCTATTTGAGCCACACAGATATGAGGTTTTTCACCTCGTTGTTTTTTCAGATAGTTGCTATTTCTCGTGTTGTGAGATTTTCTTTTCTATGGCTATGTTCTTTATCTCGGGATTGTGGGAGTTTTTTAGCCGACTTGAGAAGTGTTTCCTTATATCTTTGTCAGTTATGTATCAAACCTATCTAAAATCTACTTTTTGGCGATAACATTTCTTACTTGTCAAAAATAGGGATGGAGATAGATTACTTCCATGTCTATGAAATTTTTGCCACGCAAGTTTGCCTGCTGAATACCAGTTAATATCATTTTTTACATGACCTGAGAGTTGAGGCCTTTTAGGTAGGAATATTGTTAGATAGCTTGATAAACACTGTCGGTCCCGTTTCCCAACAACTTAAGCTTTTGGGACTATTGGTAAGTTAACAAATATATCAATCAACTTTTACGCAACTTTGAACTTAGGGAAATCTCATTACAAACCTTGCTTTGTCAAGCCCTTTGGATCCACCAGAAGAAATTTGTTCACCAACCTGTGATATTTAAAACACATGTATCAACCAACACTATATTTTCTTAAAGTGAGAGCAATACTGAAACTTAAAGAAAGGTTGGCTTCCATACCTGCCGCATGCTCTCTGCTAAAAAAGGTAGGTTGTAACTGCTAATTTTTGCAACAAGGTTCTGATCCAAGAAAACATCTGTTATTTTCAAATTGTTCGCAAAGATGCTCGGAACAATTCCTGTATGCAGGAATTGGATGCCCTTTGCCACCCCTATAGCTGCGGCTATGCGTTGTGCCCAAGTAAGTGTTCGTCTTGCACCTCTCTCTGCGAAACAATTTTGTAAGGGATGGGAAGCCACCAACCATTACAAGTAATAGCAGCAATTGTGATGGATGAAAGGAATGACTTCTTTTACACACGTAAATGTACATATTGTTTCTCGTAAGAGACATGCATGGAAATAGTATCATGACCAGCATTTTGATGAAATAGCAAATCTTTGGCACAAATTAAAAAGGAAAAAAAATGAGAGATCATAGAACACGAGGAATGTCCAGGCCAAAAAAAAAATCATCCATTCACAGGATTTAGAGCAATTGGTATCTTCTACGAAAAAACATTAAAGAAAGTTCAAAAATTTCAAGATTAAGATTAAAGGAAGACAAGCTTTTAACTTTTGTACTCTCCATCTTGACACAATGATTCAGAACTATAACTCCAGGATTGGGCTAGCTATTTTTTTTTTTGTAACACGGTAGGATGTTAGTTTTGTTGGTAAGTTAGATTACTATGAGGGGCGGACTGCTGCTCCATCAGCTCGAACCCACAACCTCACCCTCAGAATTCTAATCCAAGGGGAATGACCAACTGAGCCAAGGCCCAAGGTTGGGCTACCTATGTTGACCCAATTTGTTTATGGTTATATTTTTTGACTTTTGCTTAAAAAAACCACCTGAAACTCAGCTACTAAAATGTCAAACGTTTCAACTTATTTTGAGCTTTTTAACCTGAAACCAAGAATAGGGATCCAAATACCAACCTTTTAGAAGTGCGACTGCTTATGCTTGTGCATTAAGATATCTAAATAAGTTGCAAATGGAAAACAACATGTGTTGGCTTACTAGATACCCAGCTCCTCAGGGTTCGATTAGGAACAAATTCGAAGACAAGAAATAATCTGCTGACACTTGAATCGTCCAAGTAACACTCAAAGCAGTGTCCCAGAGCACTGATCAAATGGCGATGTCGAAGTTTTGAGATCAACTCTATGTAATGCATAAAGCTTTGAGTGGTCTGGCTTCTTTTCATTTTCAGGCATCTGATAGCAACAAAGGAACCATCCTTCATGCGTCCTCTATACATCTGAATTGAAAAAGAAGCCATCAGTCCTCGTCACGAGTAGACATTAATTCCATAAGTCTGCTACAGAATCGAACATAAAAGTAAGAAAAGGTATTGATCCCACCAAAGTCATCATATTTATAGTGAGCCACAATGCGCAAGTTAATATCAAATTCATTAAACTCCATTTATAACATGAAACTGCAAAAATACTAAAGTCCATCACCATTAACCTTTGGAAAAGAAAGTTGTTGTGAGACAAGGGAAAATAACACATGGATTTAATTAGCTCATGCAGCCACTGGACGGAATCAGTAAAATTATTTGAGTAACTTTACGAAAAACTGAAATCACATGTACAGAAGAGAACGAATAAATGCAGATATTTTAGACAAAAGAAATTAGTCAGAAAAAGTAACTCATTTGAGCTTGAAAATGGACTTCAACAGCAGCAACATGAAAAGTATTCACCGGATTCAATACTAAAAGATCAACATTGGCAATGTCCCTCCTCCTTGAAATGCATTTGGAAATGGTTTGGTGAATACCTGTCCATGTGAACCTTGGTCCAGGAAAGTAGATGTATCAAAGCTATCTGTTGCCTCTTCAAGTTCTTCCAGTGAAAACATTCGGTAAGCAGGAAGGCCGAGAGCTCCTAACCTCGTTGCTTGTGATGCATACCCTTCAAAGTTCAAAGGGACAAGATTCATAGTTTCACATCTCGTATACATAAGATGTTGGAAGAACAGGTAGACTACAGTCAAGGCATCAGTCATCCTTACTAAACATGATATATTTGTTTTCCTTTTTAAAAAATTATTTTTTGCCTCCATTTCCTTGCGACTATCGCGCTCTCAATTAACAACCACCACCAACCTTAATATTCAAATGAATTTTCTAACATCAATAAAATAAAATTGTTCTCATCAAAAAACTCCATTTAGTATTGTTGTCACCACTGGTGGATCTAGCACAGGACGATGGGTAGCATGGGACTAAGGGGGCAAGTGACCCCCTGAATTGCTGATAAGTTGATAACTACAATCATGCCCCTATGTAGTCATAGAAATTCTCATGTACCTCCCTAAACAATTATGCTTGAGCCCAAAAATTGTTTCAAACCCATGGTATTTTGAGCTAGCCTGTTTTAAGCATACAAACCAAATAAGTAGACTATGACAAGAAATTTATTCAGAGACAACTTGGGGTTTACTTGTGAAAGTGTGCATGAAAAACTATCTCCATGAACAGTTAAACTATGTCCTTTCTTCAGAGACTTTTGTTAAACTATGTCCTTATGGACCTTATGTTTAGAGACTTTTGTGCTTGGTAATCTATTTTGAAAGTTCGTATTATGGCATTGTCCTTTATCTTAAATTTGTAGATCGGCCATTGGACTTCTCACCTATGCATCTCAACTTGTTCAAACTCTGACTCCACACACTTGTATGGATAGACATAGAGAAAGATGAAAATCTTACTTGCCTCTGACATCAACTTTGAGCTGTACCCGGTTGATGCACTCTCTGCTATTGATCGCGGTGGTACTGGTCCCCTTGTCTGCTTCAAATGAACTCTTCTTGCAATCAAGAAAGCTAAACCAACAAGAGCAATTCCTCCAATAATCCCCCCAGATATGCTGACGGCAAGAACTATTTTAGACGTTTGTTCACGCTTCCGGCGATGAGGTAAGATTCCCACAGCTAGAGCTTCATTTCGGCAAAATGAAAACGGGTGTTGAGTTTTATCACCCATGTTTAAACAGTTCCCAAAATAAAGCACGGTTAGGTCCTTGGAATTAGACAGGAAACAGTCGGGAAGCTTTCCGGTCAGGAGATTTGATGACAAATCCACATATTCCAGTCCAGAATTGCAAGACAAGTTTTCAAAAAGCATTCCAGTAAATCTGTTTCCGGAAATACTCAGAAAAGTAATCGAAGGAAGTCCTAATAATGATGGGGGAAATGGACCGACAAATCTGTTCAAAGAAATATCTAGCTTCTGAAGCTGATAATAGGAGCTCACTTCACTGGGAATGCCAGAGCTGAACTTGTTGTTTCTCAGTACAAGGAAAACTATTTTCTTATTGACACGAGGAAATTGAGGCCCGAGGGAATTGTTTTCCAAGTCAAGAACTTGAAGGCTTGTTAGACTGCTAAGATCAGGCACTTGACCGAGAAAATGGTTATGTGAGAGATCAAGAATTCTCAGATTTTCCAAGCTTCCCAATGACTCTGGTAAAACCCCTTCTAAAGAATTACTTTTCAAACTCAAAACAGACAAAACTGAAAGTGAACTCAGCCAATGTGGAAGTTGACCGTTGAACATGTTGTCATCGAGTATGAGCGTTTGGATGTTTGTTAAGGATGAGATTTCTTGTGGAATGGCACCGTTGATGAAATTTGAACTGACGTTGAATATTTCCAGGGATGATAATCTTGCAATTTTGCCGGGTAGTGGACCCCAAAGGCCAAGGGAGACCAATGTGAGGACTTTCAAGGTGGGAATCTTAACAAGGGTAGTGAAAAACGAATCTATGGAGAAACTACGAGGCAATGGAGGAGTCCACTTCTTCCCAATGATAAGAAGCTGGGTTATGCTTTTGTCGTAGCACACGACAGTTACAGATGGACTTGGTTCTGTGTTGCAAAAATCTGTGTCGTTAGTCCAGCTGCTTAGAACAGCTGGGGAATTCAAAAGGTGCTTGAGTCTCAAAAGGGTTTGCACTTGAGATGATTGTAGTTGCTCAGAGTACTCGGACAAAATGGATAGGAAAACCAGAACCAGAAGTGCAGAATGGCCAAAAGATTTTGCCATAGCACAAATCTGCTGTAGCTATGGGGCAAACTGGCTAGCCAACTATATAACGCGAAAGATAGATATCATGGA